>JAJOZX010000218.1:1562500-1720000 GCA_023014485.1 Bathynomus jamesi | reverse complement strand
TTGATACTGGTACTGAATCCTTCATTACTTTATCAACTAAGAAATGAGAGACAATATACCTAAACGCGTTTCAGCCACACATGATCATAATGTGCGTTTCCAGGATGCGGGAACGAGGACCCAACGCGTTATGCACCACACCAACCACTTTCCCCAACCTCCTCCCTTTTAGAAAGTGATTTTACTGTTTTCTTATTATTTTTTAAATATTTGAACTGTATACATGGTAGACAATATTTTAAAAAACAGCAGTTTCTCCGCCGTCTCACCATGTAAGCGATTCCGTTTTTCATCGTAGATGATTGCTGATCCACTGAATAAACTTTCACTTGGAACACTTGTTGGAGGACAAAAGATAGGATCTCGCTAACATGCTAAGGTGGTGATATTTTGATTGATTGGCGTCCCACCACAACAGAGAATTATCTCCTTGCCCGATCCTCTTTTCTTTGTGGTAGCACTCGATGATATCCTTAGACGTCTTGCTTATTTCTGACTCGTTCTCGTCGTCACTACTTGGGGCCAGTAAAACAGTCAGTGACATACTGTATGTATCGATGTAGCTCCTGGTTCCTGATTTTTAACATTCCAATTTTACATAGAGCAAATAAAGAGGTGTACTTATTGTTATTATTAAACCAATTTTTTATTCTGTTTTCAACTAATTCGCAACCCGTTTTCATTTCTGTTTTTGACTTATTTATTATTTATTTATTATTCCGTATTGTTGTTAGCTAAACTTTCCTTTAAGTACGCATGAAAGAGCAGCTTTCATAGCAACTTTTGTAGAGATTTAAATCTTTTGTTCACAATCGCAACAATCGCACTCATTAAATGCGATTGTAATTGCGATTGCGATTGTAAAAAATGTGCGATTGTATCGCGATTGCGATTGCGATTGCGATGCATCGTCCCATCACTAATATATATATATATATATATATATTATCTTGTGCAAATTTGTTCAAATGTACTTTTTTTAATAAAATATATTTCCTGTTTTGGCTATAATGTACTTTTTTCATAAAGTATTTTTCCTGATTTGGCTATTTTTTCCCTATCCTGGCGACTTAATTAGCTTATTGTTTTCTGTTCTGGCTATTTTTTTTCTAATTGGATTCAGTTTGGTGGTGTTTGCGATAGAATTATGACGTGCCGTTCGTGTGATTTTGACTTTGAGGACTTGATTCGTCATGTGCCCTAGATGAAGACAAAGCATTGGATATTTTTATCAATTCCGGCGTTATTCTTTCATCCTTAACTTGCCCGAAATGTGACAGTGAGTGCCTAATACGAAAAGATCAGAAGATATTTAGGTGAAATAACCAATATTAACCTGTTAGTTTAATTGAATGCCCGGTTAGGTCAACTGTACGCCCTTGATGATTGGTTAGGTTAAATCGTGATATTTTCGTTAGTTTAAACGAAAATGACGAGAGCAAACTTTTCTAGTTAATTTTGAGGTGTTTTGCACGATTCCTGTGGTAATGCATCTTTTACGAGATCTCGTAGCATGAACATATCCTATATGTTTATGTTACGATATCTCAAAAACCACGCATTTGCACATGAAACCAATGGCAGATTCGTGCAAAGCACCTCAAAATTCACCAGAAAAGTTTGCTCTCATTATAAAACCAGACTGGGAGTAAACTAAAATCCAATATTTACCAAATAATAATTTTTTTTTATTATATTAAATAAAGATGATCTGTTCTGTTTGGCGAGATAATACTGCACAAATCACAAAATATACTCAACAAGTAAAAGTAAGAGAGTCATATTGAAAAGTTTTGTTTACACTACTGATGAGTCCTGTTTGATAATGGGTTCCTTCTATTAGTTGGTTATTACGTTTTATGGTGAGGGCAAAAAGTGAACGTTTATATTTTAGATTCATCCATTTGGGACAGACCACTTGACAGACAATAAACAGGCTGTCATTAAAGATAACATGTTGGAGGATGTTAGACAGGGAAAAGATCTTGGTGTTATAGGCAGTAGCGAGTGATCTAAAATTTTCTAAGCAGTGCTTAAAGGCTAGAAATAAAGGGAATAAAATGTTAGGTATTAGCTATTATGAGGAATGTTAGTTACGAGAGTAAGGAAGTCATCTGTAAATTATATAATTCTTATGTTAGGCCTCATTTAGAATACTGCATTCAAGCTTGGTCCCCTCACCTTAGACATGATATTGATATGCTTGAAGGTATGCAACCTAGGGCAACCAAGCTTATCCCTAACCTAAGATGATTAGAATACAGGGAAAGATTAAAGGAACTGGGTATATTTAGTTTCGAGAGACGTTGTTTGAGGGGGAGATATGATACAAATGTTCAAAATGTTTCCAAGTTTGGACAATTTAGATGTAACTTTTTCTCACTAGAGACTGATGGAATAACTCGAGGGCATAATAAGAAAATTAGAAAACAGACTTGTAGACTTGTTCTATGAAAATACTTTTTCAGTCAGAGAGTAGTAGACTTTTGGAATGACTTGCCATATGATGATGTAAATAGTAGCTCTTTAGTTAGTTTCAAGAAAAATTTGGACAGTTTCATGAATGAAAGGGATAGTTTGTAGACTGTAAATAGTGTATATTCTTAACGTAAGTTACGTAGGCTACTTTGGTTGCTCTAAATAGTTTTATTTTACTTAGCCGGCTTGAGATTGACATTTTGCACAATTTTATTATAAAATATAGCTCATGACATGGATAACTTCAACAGGCCCGAATGGCTTCATGTTTTCCAAATGAAATGTAATGTAATGACTCTGAGACTTAAAGAGAGAAGATTAAAAATGATTACAGAGAAAATGAGGAGATTAGCTGCATCTTTTTATCTATAAATATCTATATAGTGGCGTTTCCTTAGTGAATGCAACGCATGCAGTGCATGCCTTCTAAAATGTAAATAAATATTAGGTTTTAAAGCAATATTTATATAGAAGTAACGATCACCAAATACAGAATTTCTTAACAACAAAATCATTGAAAGATGGATTGATCTTCCACGACACGGCAAAATGAGCGTTATTTTCCCGTCTTTATGGCATAAAATTCCATCTCTGCTTCTTTTCAGAAGAATCGGTGCATCGGCTTCTCGCCAAAAACATACTAAAATGAATCTTATTTGTTTGTGAAATAAAAAAGTTTATTGTTTACCCCAAGTATGTCCCCTTAATATTAAGTATGTTCATATTCTAAATAGAATCGATGCAAAATTCGATCTTTATATAATAGAAAATAGGTTTTACATGAGGAACTCATCATTTGTTCGATTGAATGCAGTTTTCGATTTCGCTTTTTGCTGTTTCGAAACCGGCTGAGGACAAATGAAAAATAGATAGATGTCGTTGAGATGCCAAACCGTCTTTAATTAATTTCAATCTTCATAATAATAATTCTTTAGGTAATATTTCTTTATTAATAATTATTTAATAATAATTCTTCTTAATAATAATAATAATTCTTTAGGTAATATTTCTTTATTAATAATTCTTTAATAATAATTCTTCTTAATAATAATAATAATTCTTTAGGTAATATTTCTTTATTAATAATTATTTAATAATAATTAATTATTTAATAATAATTCTTCTTAATAATAATAATAATTCTTTAGGCTTATGATTGTTTTAGTAATTATTCTTCCAAGCTAATCTGGAAAATTCCCAAAGATATGATATGTTAAATAAATCCTGTTAGAATGTTAGAAAATGCTTCTGAAAATACAGAAAAGCGTTGGCTTCCGGGCTCTGCCCGGACCCCGCTGGGGGAGCTACTGCTCACCCCAGACCCCCCTAGGTATTAGGCTTGTGCCTTCGGCACTCGCAATTGGTTTTTGCGCTGATTTATGTTTTTAAATTTGCTTGCATACCTAGATGAAAAGTTCACCACGAATATATATATATATATATATATATATTATATATATATATATATAGTAGCACTTTTCTGTAGCATTTGAAGAACTTTAATCTTCAAAGAGAGACAGACTGAAAGAATTTTAAAAAATGTAACTACATAATGCTACATTCTGATGACTTTTCAGGGAAAGATACGTCGCAAAATCATGTTTAGTGAAACGTTTTTGTAGTGATTTCCGTATTTTTTCATGAAAGTAAATTATGACACCTGATTTGGGACTTATATTTTGAAATACCATGGTACAATCCATTTTAATCACAAATCAAAATCAAACCCACGTTCCCTTCCCTTAATCACAACACATTATATGACCATAGAATATTTATTTTAAACCAGTTAAATCACATAAAAACATAAATATATCAGTCTTTCAGTAAACCCTAAAAGTAATACCGGCATATTTTTTTTACAACAAAGGGAATGCCATCCCCCCTCAATTAGAGCCATATATATATGTTATACACAAGCCACTCGATTTACCATACTATCCCATGTTTTATCTTCAATATTTAAAACAGCCCTTGAGATAAACCTCGAGTGTCATCGACTCGTGCGACGCTCCTCCCCCACTTTTTCTTTGTTCTTAAATGCTTGCCTCGGCGCGTTTTGGACTCGTAGGAGGGATGGAGCACGAAAACAGATGCGGACCCGTCAGAATAGATCTGGCGCTTCGTCGGGAATGAGTGAAGAGGCCGAGTGGCGCCCTAGAAATTCTCCGAGTAGGCCTTGAGGATGTTTGCTCGTTAAAAACTAAATTTGAGAGTTATTGAGTGAGTTTCGAGATTTGAGTTCGAGATATGGAATTTGAGAGAATATGGAGATTTGAGTTTATGAGGAAATATTGAGAGCCGTTAGCCTAAACTACTGCGAGGGATGTAGTGGATGGGCAACGATAGAACTTAAATTATTTAATTAATGTTAAGACTAGTTTAAGAAAAAACCTGAACTTGACCGTACTATATTTCAAATTCGAGACTGAACTTGTAACCAAATGTGACTTAAATTTATTGATTAAAAGCTATTCAAACCAACTATTTCATTATCAAATACACACTAAAATCGGGGGTACAGAAGTAAGCGGAAGATAAAGAATTCACGCAGAGGGTCACTAATTTAAAGAAAGATCTATTATAACTTCAATTTACTCATCGAGCATTTACAGTGACCTTCGAGAATAAACAATTTGTAATAAGGATCCGTCTCCCCTGACAACGGACTTTTTTTATTCTTTATTACAAACTGGTGAAGAAGTAGGGGATAAACGGAATTTTTATTACAACTGGTGTCAGGTGTGGGGTCTTCCTTTTCTGATAACCCCCCCAAAAAAAACCCAAGTGAAAAGTGACGAAAAGTGCTCTCCAAGTGTGTATATGAGGGCTACCAGCTCGCAACAGAGAGCGACGGAAGACAACGTGAGGGTCACACTATCGAGAACCACTGCGTGGGCTGCTGCTGCTCAGACCGAGTCGACATCGCAACTTGCTACTGGACACCAAGCCGCAGGAGGAGTAAACTTTCCCACCAACGCGGAAAGAGAGGTAAGCGACCCATCTTGTGTTGCGAGAGGTTTTAGAGGACGAGTGGATAGCCTCCTATAGAGGGCAGTCCCCCTAAATTAACCCCATCAAACCTTCATTTCTTTCCCCCCAAAATTTTGATATAAATAGAGTACCTTTCCTTCCAATCGGTTCCCCTGGACTCGAGTTTGAGACTGATCCGGTTCCGACCCTATGTTTAGCACAATTTAGCGATTCAAATTCGGTTGAGTTTTGGCCGATCTCATTCGAGAACATGCCTCTTGGCCAAGAAGGAATCAGTCCCAACCATGTATCAGCAACCACTCCCTACACACTTTCCTCATCCCTATGTTCCCCCTTTCTATCGAGGGTATCATCACTTGTATTCCCCCAATGTAGGCTTCCCCAATCCACACGTTAATATTGTCCCGTATAACACTAGTAATGCACCCAAATTCCATACAAAAAATGCCGGGTATAAGCACGCTCGATGTCTTCTATGTGGGGACAGGGAACACCTAGCTCCTCAGTGCCCCTGATTGAAAAAGTGAAGATATTGAAGGAGAGGGAAAGGGTGCGTGAAAGGGATGAGAGCTATAGGCGAGAGAATGAAAGAGATCATCGGAGGGAATAGACCCCAAGAGGAGACCGACGGTATGAAGATTACGAAAGAAGAGGAAGTAGGTACTCTTCCCCTTCCGAATATTCGAGAAGACGGAACTTCTCGCCGTATGAGAGAAATAGAGATAACTATGGTAACCCCAGATATGATAACAGGCATGAGGGTAACCCAAGATACGACAACAGGCATGAGGGTAACCCAAGATACAACAACAGGTATGAGGGTAACCCCAAATACGACAACAGATATGAGGGTAACCCGAGATACGAGAACAGGTATGAGGGTAACCCGAGATACGAGAACAGGTATGAGGGTAACCCTAGATACAACAACAGGTATGAGGGTAACCCAAGATACGACTACAGATATGAGAATCGGTACCGTTCACCGTCACCCTATGAACGAAGAAGAAGGGACTATTCCCCTTACGACAGAGACTACTCCCCTTACGACAGGAGGAACGGAGGTTACCCCTCCCCCGACAGGAATGGAGGCAGGTATCCCGACAGAAGAACGGACCGAAGTCCGTCACCCTATCGGAGATACGATAAGGAAAGAGAATCTAACCGCGGAAGACGCCCAGAAAAAGAATGGAAAAAAGGGCAAGATGATTCTCCGTGGCCCCGCAGAAAGGACCCCTCAACCGAAAGGGACCTTTTCCCCTGTCGCGAGTCATTTAAGGAGGAGGAAGAGCCAACACACAAGACAAAATAACTTAAATTGAAGTCAATATTGGTAAGGAGAAAAGAAGACAAAGGTAGGGACTGGGACAAAAGAGATAAAGGTGAGAAAGTGAAGGTAAACGAATGGGATGAAAGAGAGAAAAAATCTCACAAATAAGGAAGCGAAAGAGATGAATGAAATGTATGAAAGAAATGAAAGACGCAGCTTCAATAATGATACGAAAGAGGAGTGTCTAAATGGTTATGAAACGAGCAATATTGAAAGTGCATATACGGGGCAAGAGGACGAAGTGAGTCTGCAGAGTGATTTGACCTTGAGAACGGAATCTGCATTAGGCAGACCTCAAAACGAGGGCGAGGAAAGAGAAAGTGACCTTGACCGATGGGCCCCCTAATTTTACAAGGCCCCACGTACACTTTCAGCGCACGTCTCAGTCTGAAGCCCGATTTCGAGATCACTTACATAGTAAACTCCTCGTTTACGAAAGAAGCCTTCACCACTTCAACGCTTCCCTCTCTAACGGAATAGACCTTCAGGATGTAACCCGGTACCTGCGCAGGGTCGCCACGCCACCCTCACCCTGTGTCTTGCGTTGGGAATAGCAGTCATCGGAATTGCGACCTGAAAGAGATGCTATCGCCGCCGAAATCCTCCACCGGTACCAACTGCCAAGTTTAAAATCCTTGCATCGGGCCCCCCGGAAGCTCAGGTGACCCGATCGCCAACGCCCCCAAGAAGCCCCCCTCATGAATTTCGCTTTTCACCGACGAGCCCAAGTTTCGTCAGAAGATTGTCCCCAGCAATTCAGTCATATCGTACGCCAGAATCAGCACCTAACGTTGGCTACGAGGAAATGGGCATTCCCGTAATTAAGACTTAAACCACTTCTCCCATCTGGCCCCTTTGTGTTTTTCCCCATTTCTAATACTTACGAAAAAACGACCGAATGAAGGTAGTTTAATTAATTGAATTAAATTTACATGGTAGAATTGAATTGCTAAAGTAATAACTTCATTCGGTAGTTAGTGCGTAACTAACTAATAATTAATGATAAGTGTTTAATTTAATTAAATAAGTAATATTTTCCTTCAGTGATTAGTGCTTAACGAATTGGTAATTAGCGATAAGTGTTCGATTTACGAGCCTTACTGAAATGACCTCTCTTTATGTAACTATTAAGTTTCTCCGTCTGTGTATTTCAAATTTTCTCCCTGCTATATCGCTTTCCTTTGTTTATTTTAAAAGCATATTAACTTATGAAGCCATTATGATATCATTTTGTGTCATAAAGCGAGATTGCGAAGGTCTCTCGAAAGCAACTTTCTGTAAATAGAGATCAGATGCTGACCAACTTGTTATTATGCTGACGATGCGGGTAAGGCTTGCAGTCGAATTAATTGCTGACCGCACCTGATAACTAAATTATACTGCAAAATATAAATTCATATAATTTCATTCAGTTAACTAATAATGTAGGCCCTCGTAAAATAGGCTTTCGTCTTTCGGTTGAGTATTTAAATTTTAGTATAGAAAAAAGAAAAAAAGTTTTCCCATTTTTACTTATAAAATTTATAAACTATGAGATTTATGAAAATTAATTAGTCATCCCTTTGAAAAACTGTCGTTAGGCGACTCGTCGTACGAATTATTCCTCCTAAAGAAAGCACTTTCCACCCCAAGTTACAAGAATTAGTCGTCCTAAACCGGTAGACGCAGTTTTCATGATGTTAACGTAAATGAAAATGAAACTATATTGAAGGCTGATCCGTTTCCCCATCGGATTATTTAATTTAGGGAAAGGCGTTGCCCTTATAAGGCATTCAGAAATTAAAATTTCCCCGTATAATGTGATCTTCTTGCTATGTATTTCTCTTCTTAAACCTACCCTTTCCTTGATTATATATTGGTTATGCGGTGAGTAAACAAACATTTTTAGTACTCACGGTATTTATTCTATGAATGTAATTTTCAGAATAAATCTGCATATGTTGTTCAACTCACAGTATTTATTATGTAAATTTAATTTTTAGCTTATTGATTTGACAACTTTAAATTTATTCATAAATAGTAAGCAAGTTTAACTAGGTTAATGTTCAATTGAATTTCTCATATTTTCATTGTAACTACGAGTTCTAACGTATCTGGATAGACATAAGTAACCTAAATTCGTGTTTTGAGAATTTCCTCTCCACTACGAATCATTTCCGCTCACGGAGCATTTATCTTTCCGTATTCACGGACCATGGAAGTCCTTCGTTCGGCCTCAAGTTCTCCCAGGAACTCTTTTTTTTTTTTTTTTTTTTGCAGGAACGAATTTCTTATACACAAGCCACTCGATTTCCCATAATATCCCATGTTTTATCTTCAATATTTAAAACAGCCCTTGAGATAAACCTCGAGTGTCATCGACTCGTGCGACGCTCCTCCCCCACTTTTTTCTTTGTTCTTAAATGCTTGCCTCGGCGCGTTTTGAACTCGTAGGAGGGATGGAGCACGAAAACAGATGCGGACCCGTCAGAATAGATCTGGCGCTTCGTCGGGAATGAATGAAAAGGCCGAGTGGCGCCCTAGAAATTTTCCGAGTAGGCCTTGAGGATGTTTGCTCGTTAAAAACTAAATTTGAGAGTTATTGAGTGAGTTTCGAGATTTGAGTTCGAGATATGGAATTTGAGAGAATATGGAGATTTGAGTTTATGAGGAAATATTGAGAGCCGTTAGCCTAAACTACTGCGAGGGATGTAGTGGATGGGCAACGATAGAACTTAAATTATTTAATTAATGTTAAGACTAGTTTAAGAAAAAACCTGAACTTGACCGTACTATATTTCAAATTCGAGACTGAACTTGTAACCAAATGTGACTTAAATTTATTGATTAAAAGCTATTCAAACCAACTATTTCATTATCAAATACACACTAAAATCGGGGGTACAGAAGTAAGCGGAAGATAAAGAATTCACGCAGAGGGTCACTAACTTAAAGAAAGATCTATTATAACTTCAATTTACTCATCGAGCATTTACAGTGACCTTCGAGAATAAACAATTTGTAATAAGGATCCGTCTCCCCTGACAACGGACTTTTTTTATTCTTCATTACAAACTGGTGAAGTAGGGGATAAACGGATTTTTTATTACATATATATAATGTGTGCGTGTGTAGCCGCGCTATGGGGCCCAGGTACCACGGGGACTGTTTTGGTTGTAGTGGTTTTCCGCCGTTTACGCCGCTTCTTATTACTGACATTTATTTAAATTTGTCTTTCAGTAAATTACCTTCGTTAATCTAAGCTTATATTTTTATATAAAAATGTAATTTTTTTTTCGAAGAAAACCTATTTTTATACAAAAAAAAATCTGCTGGCGTATTTTCAGTAATTACCATTATTATTAGTTGCTGTATGGTAAAATTTAAGGTTCACAACAATGAATTTTTTAAAATTCAAAATAATGACCTAAACCTATTCTAATCTAATACTGAATAACTTACTTGAGGTGTAAAATTCATTGTTGTAAATGCGCAAGAAAAAAGAGATAAATATATATGGTACTAATTACCTTTCTTGGTCCCGA
This sequence comes from Bathynomus jamesi, assembly GCA_023014485.1. Taxonomy (NCBI): domain Eukaryota; kingdom Metazoa; phylum Arthropoda; class Malacostraca; order Isopoda; family Cirolanidae; genus Bathynomus; species Bathynomus jamesi. The sequence goes on along the minus strand of JAJOZX010000218.1, from coordinate 1,709,674 downwards.
CGTATATTCCAACTGAAATAACCTTTCGAGTCCCAACATATATTTTGTGATATTTTCGTTTAAACTAACGAAAATATCACGACTTAACCTAACCAATCGTCAAGAGCGTACAGTTGACCTAACCGGGCAGTCAATAATTTTCACGTAGGTTTCGCTTAATTTTAAGCAACTTTTACCAAAAATGTGTGTTAGCTTAAAATTAATCAAACCTACGTGAAAATGATTGACTTCCCGGTTAGGTCAACTGTACGCTCTTGATGATTGGTTAGGTTAAGTCGTGATATTTTCGTTAGTTTTGATAGATAGAATAGAATAACCTTTATTAATAATAATAAAATAAATAAATTTTTTCAATTTACAATGACATGAATAATTGTGAAGCTCGACTATTTATTTTATTTAATTTGGCCCTTAAGCTTTAGGCTCTACTGAGCTCTTATTAAAAATAAGCAGCTAGTTATAAATTTATAATAATAAATAAATAAGTAAATAAGTATTATTAATAGTTAAAACATGTATTACAATATTAAACAATATTAATGGACAATATTAAACAATATTAGTGGACATTAATCCTAGATTTTTGTTAGTATGCTATTATTAATCGGGATTTCAACTTGGTTTTAAACAAATTTACAGTCACAATATTTTTTATATCGGCATGCAAGTCATTCCATAGTTTCAATCCAATGAAAATGGGTAGTTTTTGAGATGAAGACAATCTAAATTGAGATATAACAAGCTTTGATCTATTTTTGGTCTGATACGAGTGGATTTCTTGATGAGTTACAAAATATCTATTTACCCATTGCAAATTAATGATGTTGTTCTTACACTCGTAAATAAAAATAAAATGTGCCAGTTTGATTATATCGTTGAGCTTTAGTAGGTTTAGCTCTTTAAGTAATGCACTAGAGTGATCAAGGAAATCAGCATCAGATAATAACCTTATCGCTCGTTTTTGGATGACAAAGATACCATTTAATGCGTTGTTGCGGAGTTTCCCCAAACAAGGGTGCAGTATGTTATATAAGGAAGAAAAAGAGTATGATAAAGAGTCAATTAAACTTGTTTAGGGACTACATTTCTAAGTTTAAACATTATAGCAACGCTCCTTGAAATCTTTTTCGCGATATAATTTACATGATCACTCCATTGCAAATTCTTATCTAGCATTACACCAAGAAATTTTGTTACAGTACACTCCTTTATGGCGATTTCATTAACATTAAGTTCATCAAAATATACATTTCTTTTATTAGTAAAAATCATGAAATTTGTTTTACTGGTATTTAGGAAGAGTTTATTGGTGGTCAACCATTTCATTACACTGATGAATTCTGAATGAAATATATTCTTAGCTGTATTAACATCTTTGCAAGAAAAAGACAGTTGTATCATCTGCAAACATTATGAAGTTCAGTATATCAGATGAACGTAGAAGGTCATTTATATATAATAAAAATAACAGTGGACCCAGAACTGAGCCCTGTGGCACACCATGTTTGACAAGCGCTTTAGTTGAGCAAACCTTATTTACTGATACAAAATGATTTATTAAGTAGAATATTATGGTATATTACATCAAACGCCTTACTCAAATCCATAAATATTGATATCATTATTTCTTTGTTCTCCTTAGCTATATTTACATTTTCCATAAGATTTAAAATAGCCATTTCCGTTGTTTTATTATTACGGAAGCCATATTGATTTGGAGATAATAAATTGTAGGATTCTAAATATGGCTGCATTCTACTTTTTACAATTTTTCAAAAACTTTGCTGAACACGGATAATGAACACACCGGCCTGTAATTTGTTGCTAGTGTAGGATCACCCCCTTTAAAAAGGGGGGTTAACAACCAGTTTTTAGCATTGACGGGAATATTCATTTGGAAATACTTTGATAATTTTAGCCAAAGTTACAGATATCTTATCTTTAACAAGTTTCAAAATAGGTACAGGAATGTTATGAATGTTATTTTTTGTATTTTTTAATTTACCAATAATATTCTGGACCTCAGTAGAAGTAGCAGGAACAAAAGAAAATGAATTTAGTGGGCTGGTTGGCATATATTCTAAGGTAAGTGATCATTATTTATTAATTGTGCGCGAAGCTTATCCGCTATTGAAGTAAAGTGTGCACTTAAAGAGTCTGCAATAGCAGTATCATCAGTAATTTCTTTATTATCAACATTTAATTTCTCTTTTGAATTTTTCTTAATTTGTTTTCCGAGAAGATTGTTTATGGTTGTCCAAGTGTTTTTCATGTCTCCTTTATGTTTGAAAAATTGATTGTTATAATAGTTATATTTTGCAATTTTGATTAATTTTGTTAATTTGTTTCTGTATTGAGTATATTGTATTTTAGGAAATTTGCTCTGCAATTGCAATTTGAATAATTTATCGGTGCTGGTTAAGTGTGCGGTCTACCTAGCTTTTAGTTAGCCTCATAAGGCTAACTAACGAAAATATCACGACTTAACCTAACCAATCGTCAAGGGCGTACATTTGACCTAACGATTGGTTAGGTTAAGTCGTGATAGTTTCATTAGTTAGCCTTATAAGGCTAACTAAAAGCTAGGTAGACCGCACACTTAACCAGCACCAATTTATCTCTGTTCTTTATTGAAGTGATAATTCCTGGAGTGATCCATGGATTTACGACACTTTTGGGCGAAACTGTTTTTCTCCTTAAAGGAAAATATCACGAAATATAGTGTATGTTGGGACCCAGAAAGGTTATTTTAGTTGGAATATACGTCAACGCCATAAGCGATTATATAAATATTTGTTGCTGAAGTTAATTTACAGTTTTTGATTTGGGACCCGGAAAGGTAAGGTTGGGTCATTGTCGGGACCGGGAAAGGTAAGTAGTACCAAATATATAAATATAAAGAAGAATTAAAGTGTGCTTACAAATTATTTTATTAATATTGTTTCGGAGATACCAGATTTTGGTGAACTGCTCATTTCGTACTTCGGGCCAATCAGGGTCATCCTTACATAAATTTAGGTTACACTAAGTTAAGTAGTCGTTCTAAGTTAGTTATTTCCAACTTACCAACTTTCGGTCAATTAGGGGTGCAAAAACCCTTTACACATTGTCTAACGACGATTATAAAATAAGTTTAGACTTTGGCTCGACATCACTACTAGTCTACTACAAAACTTCAATAAAATAAAGCCTATTTTAAAAAAGTTAATTATAATAATATAGCTATGTACTTCTTTCCTTCAGTGGCCCCATTTTTAAATAGACTTTTCCAGAAAGAATTTATTTATTTTGATTAAATATTTTATGCAGTTAAGTTAGGTAAAATATTGGTAAATATTCATTTTAGCACACATCGGTGTTTTTCGACAAAGACATATTTTTCTGGTCAACTTTTAATCGTTTTGCACGAATCTGACATCTGTTTCCTCTGCAAATGTGTAGTTTTTGAGATATCTTCACTTGAAGATATTGCAAAAACTATGCGTTTGCACAGAAAACGGATATCAGATTCATCCAAAACGACTAAAAATTGACACGAAAAATATATTTTCGGTTCATATATTGGATTTTACTCCCAGTCACAAGCAATTGAACAAGTACTCTATAATTATTGAATTGCCATTAAAAACTGACTAAAAAATATATATATCTTATCGTGTGCAAATTTGTTCAAATGTACTTTTTTTTAATAAAATATATTTCCTGTTTTGGCTATTTTTTCGCTACTCTGGCGACTTAACTAGTTTATTGTTTTCTGTTCTGGCTATTTTTTTCTAATTGGATTCAGTTTGGTAGTGTTTGCGATAGACTTATGACGTGCCCTTCGTGTGATTTCGACTTTGAGGACTTGATTCGTCATGTGCCCTAGATGAAGACAAAGCATTGGATTGAATGTTTTTATCAATTCCGGCGTTATTCTTTCATCCTTAACTTGCCCGAAATGTGACAGTGAGTGCCTAATACGTAAAGATCAGAAGATATTTAGGTGAAATAACCAATATTAACCTGTTAGGTTAACTGAATGCCTGGTTAGGTTAATTGAATGCCAGGTTAGGTCAACTGAATGCCTGGTTTGGTTAATTGAATGCCAGGTTAGGTCAACTGCACGCCCTTGATGATTGGTTAGGTTAAGTCGTGATATTTTCGTTAGTTTAAACGAAAATGACGAGAATAAATTTTTCTGGTCAATTTTGAGTTGTTTTGCACAAATGTGATATAATGAGGGCAAACTTTTCTGGTTAATTTTGGGGTGTTTTGTACGTTTCCTGTGGTAATGCGTCGTTTACGAGATCTCGTAACATGAACATATCCTATATGTTTATGTTACGATATCTCATAAACTACGTATTTGCACAGGAAACCAATGGCAGATTCGTGCAAAGCACCTCAAAATTCACCAGAAAAGTTTGCTCTCATTATAAAACCAGACTGGGAGTAAAATCCAATATTTACCTTAGTTTTTTATATGTAAAAAGGAGAAACTTGTGTAAATAAACATTTCTGACTTTTATATTTTTGGGCCACTCTAGCCAACATACTGGAATTCCACCTCTGGAACCGCTTTTCCATAATGGGTATCTCCTGATGAAATCTTTCGCCGTGCTCGTCGCTAACGGCGCCCAAACTGGTTGGAAAGAAATCTAAATGAGAGTCAAGGAAATGCACCTTCAACAGTAACATAATCGTCAGACTTGACTTTACCAAGAAAGTTTGAACAAACCGATTTGAAGGCCACCCATGCTGCTTTTTCTACCTCATTTAATTTGCTGTTAAAATTGGTATCTTTCATAACTTTCCTTATTTGTGGGCCAACAAAAATTCCTTCTCTGATTTTAGCTTCGCTTAATCTTGGAAATATATTCCTCAAATAAATAAACGCCTCACTGTTCTTGTGCATAGCTTTCACCAAATTTTTCATCAAGCCCAGTTTGATGTGAAGTGGTAGCAATAACACTTTTTTTTGATCTACTAAAGGCTCATTGGAAATATTTGTCTGTCCTGGAACAAAACTCATCCTGGCAGGCCAATCATTAGACAAAATGGCGGTCTTTAGCGCGACTGCCCCATTCGCATTAAAAGCAGCAATGTTTTGTGTACCCTTGCTGCATTCCAAGAAGAAGGCCTATAACTTTTAAATCACCACAAATATTCCACTTATATTTATTATAGTTAATGGATCTAAGTAAAATACGCATATTCTCATATGTTTCTTTTATGTGAACCGCATATGCAATTGGAACAGAAGGATAAGTATTTCCGTTGTGTAGAAGCACTGCCTTCAAACTTAATTTGGAGGAATCAATGAAGAGACGCCATTCCTCCGGCTTGTGTTGATGTCCCAGACTCCATTAAATTGTCTACATCATTACAAAACACAATACAATCACTTGTAGAAAAAAGGTAATGAAATTATTCTGACGCTTTCTACATAAAGTTATGTTGGTGCCCTTTTCTAAAAGATTCCACCCTTGCAGCCTAGATCCTTGAAGTTCAGCCTGATTTTTCGAAAGATTCAAATCTCTCACGACATCATTTAGTTCTGCCTGTGTAAAAAGGTGAGCTGACGATGATGTGGATGGTAGAAATTCTGGATCTGCAAGCTCACTGGCTGCTTGTGGCTCAATTTCAATTTCGGAGTGGCAATATTCCTCGTCCAAAGTCCAATCTTTTGGTGGCTTAGGAAATGGCAGGGTTCCACCGTGAGGAACTGGTCGCATAGCTGATAGCAGGTTTGGGTATCGTATTGCATGTTTGGATTTCGAAGAGAAACCTCGTATATTTGTTAAACAAAAGTAGCAGTCACTAACATGATCTTTTGGCTCTCTCCAGACCATAGGGACAGCAAACGGCATTGATGGACGTGAACCTTGTAACCACGCTCTTAAGCTCCTTGCACACGAATTGTAACATATGTGGTTACACATTTTCTAGACATTACTGAAGTTAAAACGCGAAAGCAATGAATGTTTTCGACGAAAGAAGTTAATAAACACAGTAGATTCAGCAGAAAGGTACCTTAACATCAAACATCAACAGAGCACCAGAAACAAAATAACAATTTTGCACTTGGCAGCCACTGTGAAATCACCTGACCACCTTTAGACCAATCACAGAACAACACAACATTTCGAATAACCAATCAGTGAGCAACACGTGTTACAATAATGACCAATAGTTGTAGGGTTGTTCCTTTGCTTAGTAGGCGTTCGATATAATTTGGATAATTTTTGTGGAACATTAACGTACTTTTCTCGAAAAATGGTGGGTGTTAGGGAAAAAATAATAACATATTCGTAATCAGCGCATCAAAATACATATAAATCAGCAGAATTTGTGCAAAGAACAGAAATTGTGCTGTGCAGTGTAATCAGCCCGAAATTTAGTATACATATTAGGAGAGAACCAGAGGTTTTAGTAACACACCCGGCCCTCCCAGTCTCCATCCACTAGACTTTGTTTTAGAGGCAAAAAGGCCTAAACATATATATATATATATATATATATATATATATATAAGCCTGACCTCCGTGAAATGAGGAATCATCGCACGGAACATATACGTATATATATATATATATATATATATATATATTAGTGGTGGACCGGATATCCGCATCCGCATCATTTTTAACATCCGCATCCGCACTTTTGACTGCGGATGTTATGCAGATATTACCTCTAATAAATTATGCAATTTACAATTAAATTAGCTTATAAAGTAGCTTATAAAGCCCAGTCATGCACATTTCATGTAAAGTATTAATTATTAATGAACACACAAATATATAAACCTCAAAATATACTGTAAATACCTGGTAACACAGAAAAATTGAATGAAACTTGTTTCATTGAATTTTCTGTGCCTGAAACTCTTGAGTAAGTTATTATTTTTATCATAATAAAAACATTAATATTAATTTTAATTCTTATGCATTGCCTGCCATAATAGTAATATCACGAAATTTGAAAAATTATGCCATATATTCATAATATTGATAGATTAACTAAATATCCGCATCCGCAGATATTGAAATTAAAGATCCGCATCCGCAGATGTTGAAAAACTGACATCCGGTCCACCACTAATATATATATATATATATATATATATATATATTAGGGCCCTGCGAATCACAATTTGTTTTTCGAATCAAATCATCTCAAACAATTCAAATCGAATCGAATCAACTGTACATATATAGATTAGAGTGTTTCTACACACAATTAGTAATAAGCATAAAATTAATTAAATCTCCTTGAGAACAAAGGACAAAGTAAATCCTTCTAAAAAAATGTATTACGTATTTGATCATGAGGAGGAACAATGGTATTAAAGTATGATAAAAGTGTTATTGCACGAGAGATTGGTCTCAGTACATAGATTGAATTATAATCTAAGTAACAAGAAAAGTATTTATTTACAAAAGTGTTCTTCAAAACAACATCATTCATGTTGTTTACCGGACTTAATTAATGAAGATTCGAAAATATCGAATCGGAGCCCAAGCTAACGAATCAAATCGAATCCTCTCTCCCGATTCGCAGGGACCTAATATATATATATATACAGCAAACACGAGGTATCCAAATATACAAAAGTACGTGTGTGTTTAAGAGTGATTTTTGTTTGAGAAGTGTTTGTTAATCTAACAGTGATCTTTGTTTGGCGTTGTTAAGATTCATCCTCGTTTAGGTAGCTGTTGATTTGTTGTCGAATGAGAAACCATCGTGGAAATCTGTTTATATTAAACCTTGTTTTACCAAACAGTGTCGATTAAAACTCATCAACATATGGAATATGATGCGGTCTTGCGGAAACATCTATCTATCTATCTGTCTATCTTTTTTCAATGCAGGAAGGAGCCAAGAGCGAACGCCCGAAAAAATGCTACCCCTACCCTATAGAAGGAAAAAGAGAGAGCCGAAATCAAGATCTCCGAGGCTGTTAAAAACTATGCCACGCGTAATGTGTAAGATGCATGTATGTGTAGTGAGGAATAGAGGGAGAAACGTGTGTTTGAGAACATGCTGGACTGCTCACAGGGTTGATGAAACACGGAAAAAGATCAGCTAAGGAGGATAGTGACAGGAGAAACGGGAGTTCCAGCACTCCTTGTTTCCTGCTAACATTTCTCCCCCGCTCCTAGGAGTACTTTCCCGGTCGATTGGTGTCTACAATCTCCTTATATATATATATATATATATATATATATATATATATATATATATATATATTAAAATATGGGTTTTATTACATAATAATCATATAATTTGATTATAGATCATCATCGGTTTTTATTAACGCATGGTATCGCATCGGAAAATCAATAAAAATAAAACCCGTAAGTCTTTTATTACTTTACTAATATAAAAGCTCATTCTATAGATGTATAAAGCTTTGTAGTCATAACGTAACGGAGGGAAGCCAAACTGGGATAAAATACGAGTGTTCCAATGGAGAATCGTAGAAATAAATTAATTTCAACGCTGCGGTCGCACACTTGTAAAACCGCGATTACTGCGATGACTGAATTTAACGTTTAATTTCATTATTATTATTATTATTATTATATAATTCGGAAATGCTTATTGCTTAAAGACTGTTCAGTGTTCAGGTTACACGATTAAATATTCTTTATTTTTCATTTTATTACTTTCACCCCTTTATTTATCAAAATTAATGACTCGTTGAAGCTCTGCGCATGCAGATTCCCAGTTACTACCCACTTGTATTATACCAACGTGGAAATCAACAGAAACAATTCATTTGATGTTATATTCCGAGGCTGTGGAATATTACATTTCATGTTTGCTGAAGACAAAGTACCAGATGATTACTATTTAACTAGAACCTCAGACTACTTCTCTGCGTAGAGCTTTATAAAGTCTGTGGTTTACAAAACAAGACTTAGAGACTTGCAGGATCTACGAACCTGCATTGACGCGGCAGTCGCTAAAATAACCCCAGAGATGCTTGAAAATGTGTTCCGCAATGCAGTGGACAGATTTGAGATTTGCAGAGACACTGATGGTGCTCACGTCGAATTTTAGATCTAAGCTTGATAAATAAATATAAATCTAATTATGTTACTGCATTTTTATCCTAAAATACTATTATTTCAGCAAAATACAGTAGATAGGAACTTTTGGACCACCCTGTGTGTGTGTATATATATATATATATATATATATATATATATATATACCTTACCTTTGGTTAGCTTCCGCCCGAATTGTTCATTCTGACGAAGGTCAAGCTTTTCACTCCACTTTAGACCTACAGTTTAACGTGGAATCCGATTCACGCCCCACCAGCAGCCCAGCGTCTTAACCACTAGGCCACCCAGGGTACCCATTTATCTACCAACCACTTTCTTTATTGTGGAAGGATGAACAGCTGGGTTTTGCTGCGCGCCGGCTGCCGTCAGCGGGTCTCGAACCCGGGGCTAACCACTACACCACCGAGGTGGTGTAGGGTGTCTCAGGGTGACTCATTGGCAGAATTCACTTTTTACTTTTATTTTAGCAATTGCTCAAATTTCTTCTCATTAACTTGCATACACACATCAATTCTTGTACGTAGGCTCCTCTGAATTAAATTAATAAATTAAATAAATTAATAAATTATTAATAAATAACCATGATGGCCTATGAATGCAGAGACATCTGAGACATCCTGTATATGATTTTGTTTCGAAAATGATCTCGAAGTGTTAGTTAATTGTATCTGATATCAAATCAGAACTCATAGACGGAAATGGTTTACTGAGTTCAATTTATTAAGTAATGAAGCTATTTACTTAACTGCGACATATCTCATTAATATGACCTTGTACATGAATAAGGTTAGTCATTCAGTGTTCATACCCCCGACCTATTCGATGTCGGGTACGCAGAGTTAAACGCATTTCTATGACGACTACATATGCTGTTATTGATAAAAGTTAACACTAATGAACAATTTTTGTTTTATTTAAAAAAAATAAAATGATCAATAAATTCCAAATAACCTTTCATGGCATGAATAAGTGGTTTTGGTAAAGAGAAATTGCGAATGAATCTATAAGTAATAGTTAAACATGGGACTAGTTGGTGTAACATATAGAGTCAAGTAGTATAGCCGAAAAATGTGAGACAGAAATAGATCGATTTGAAAATTCCCCCCCCTCACCGTCCTTCATGGCGGTCCTCCACCGTCCTTCATGGAGGTCCTCCACCGTCCTTCATGACGGTCCCTCCTTTATGAGGTGTCTTTCTTGGTCCTTCAAAAAAAAAAAAAAAAAAAAAAGGATTCGTCTTCACCTTCCTTCATAAAAAAATTTGAGAAAGGATTGAGCCTCGCCTTCCTCCTTGAAAAAAAGTCCTTTCATGAGACAAACAAGAACAAACATGCAAAAGCATGCAAAAACATACATACATTCGAGTACTTCCTGTTCAGGCAAGTTCGCCAGACAGTAGAAATGAAAACTTAAAATGAATATCTGAAAGGTTTTAATAAGCCTAACGAGAGTATATATCAACACATCCAACTTTCGTCCGTTAACAAATTGCGAACAATACATAAATCAAAATCAGACTGAACATATTTTAAATCGAAAACAAGTTCTTTGTTTAATATCTGTATTATGAAAAATAAAATGAATATTTATTATTTTAATTTAAATAAATTAATTTCTCTCTTTTTTAAGGGAAACTGGCTTATTTTCAAACGAGATGACCTTCAAATACAATATATACTTATAGTACACGCATATATGTTTATTTACTTTTAAATATGTAGTTTTCTGTTATTTACATCGCTATATACCATCACATTCACTTTCACATGCCATCTTCTGGTATATAAATTAATAATTTTACTGTTCATCAAATTTCGTTATAAAATTACATGTGTTAAAAGAACAAGTTGCGTAACGATGCTTTAAACTAAATCATCAAAGTTGTTTTCCTCCTCTAAACATCCACTTAAATATTATTACTAATATTGATTTATTGTTATTATTACATATATATGTACACGTGTTAAGAGTATTTAAATTAAATATATTGATTTCAATTCCCTTCGTAATAAAAGCATCTGGCAACTCTACCCCAATCTTGCTATATTTCTCTCACAGTAACTGTCTTCAGAGTAGTAGTTAAGTTTAACTTTCTTCTAACGACTATTAGTTGATACTAATCTTGCTATTATTATTATTATTATTATCATATATATATATATATATATATAACACCCAAATAAGTAGGTTCGGGTAAAAAACTTTCTTAGTAGATGCAATTAAAGAAAACGGGATGTCGAGTTTGTGTGGATTGTCATTTTTAAATAGATTCAGTGGGAAATAGGTACTGAAACTTGAGAGATTTTCATGAAGAACCTTTCTAGTTGCAGTCATAGCGCCCATTCACATTACTTTAATTATCATTTCTCTAATTTATCGACTGTTTACATTTCCTCATAACTCTCATAATAAACGTATTTGTTTATGCTTATTGTTTTTGTCACTAGCTGTACCAAACATGTCTTTACAAATTGAAGCGTACCGTTACACAACGTTTAAAATGTTATAATTTAATGCTTTATGATATCAGATCTCGTATAAAAAACATCATTTTCTGTACAAATGGCCACAAAAATACTTTCAATCCTAATATATGTACGTATGGTATGCAACATACGCTTTTTTTCACCTGTATTAAAAACGTAAAACTGAAAGTTGTATCATCACGCGATTTTAGATTCTGCGAAGACGTAAGTGAGCCCTAACATTTAATTTAAAATTATTTAACAGATCATTCGAGGGAACTGTACATCGATCTCATTATAACTTCTGACTCATAATAACCCGCCATACATATTTCACGAGTACAGCGAATAATTCGAAATTATTCGCTGTACGTGAAATCCCGGTTTCTTTCGCATCTTCACGTTCACTTTTATTTGTTCCCGGTTGTTCCTCTTGACTTAAAACCATTTCATTTACTTTTTCAATGTTTTCTGGCGTTCTAATACTTTTTGGTCGACCACTTCCCGGACGCCGTTGACTGCTGCCGGTTTCTTTAAGTTTTTGTAAAAAATGTGCCACAGTTCTTTTTTCCAATTTCTATTTGGAAATTCGTAAAGGATTCTGTTTAATGAATATCCTTTTTCTTCACGTAGTGCTTGTATAATGTTCTTATCAGATTCTCTCAATCCCATCTTGAGGTGTCTGGAATAGAAAAATTTCATTTAAAATTAGGATCAAGGAATAAATATAAATGCGGAACTTTTTTTTGTATATTTTTTTTGGAAGCCAATTTTGGGCATTATGTGGGCTTATAACCATCAAGCCATAGAATAAGTATTTAAAGAGAAAACAATTATCTTTCATATGGTTGTTTCTTCAAGTCCCTAGCTGCAATGGTTATTGAGATATCACTTCTCAAAATTGGTGCCATTTTTTTTGGGCCACCCTGTATATATATATATATATGTATATATATATATATTATACAGTGGTGTAGTGCTAAATAAAGAAGTGAGGGAACGCATTTTGAAAGTGTTACTCAGATGCGGGGGGGACAATGGCGAGCGCGGCGAGCCCATACAGCTGGGGGTCCGGGGGCACTGTAAGCCCCCCCGGGAAATCTTTTGAAATCTGACCAATTTCATGGATATTTTGAGGTCATATGCACTGGATATTAGGATATATTCCAAGGTTGAAGATGCAGTATTTCCAGTGTCATTAGATATATGACATACAGTACGATCAATAAAAATATCTAACAACTGGAACGAATAACTAAAAAAGTTAACAACTGGTACGCCGTGGTGACTGTTTCATCAGATCTTTATAGGCTAGCATTGCCTCAGTCGAAGCTAAAAGAAATGAAACAGTTAATGATTCTTTCTTATATTTCTTCTAGGGGTGGGAATTAAAATTTCATGACGTTAGAGATTTGTGAGTTCGGATTTATTTGAAATAGAGAGGGAACGCCGTTCCGTCTACCAAAAAAAGTAAGGGAACGCCGTTCCCATAGCACTACACCACTGTATATATATATAGCGTGCATGCGTGTGTAGTAAGGAATATAGTGAGAAGTGCGTGTTTGACAGTATGCTGGACTGCTCACAGGGTAGACGTGACATGTAAAACGGCCAGATGAAGAGGACAGTGATGGGAGAAACAGGGTTCAGACACTTCCTGCCTTCTGTTGGAATGCCACATACAAACTCCTTATATATATATATATAAGGAGTTTGTATGTGGCATTCCAACAGAAGGCAGGAAGTGTCTGAACCCTGTTTCTCCCATCACTGTCCTCTTCATCTGGCCTTTTTACATGTCACGTCTACCCTGTGAGCAGTCCAGCATACTCTCAAACACGCGCTTCTCACTATATTCCTTACTACACACGCATGCATCTTACACACTACACAGTCTTTCCAAAAAAGGTGTAATTTCAGTAGTCTCGGAGATTCGCGATTGTCCCCTCCTACATTTTCTCAGTATTTGTTTTCAGACTAGTAGCTAAGTTTAACTTTCTTTTAATGACTATTAGTTGCTACTAATCTTGTTATTATTATTATTATTATCATTGTTTTAGATATATATATATATATATATATATATATATATATATATATATATATATATATATATATATATATATATATAACATCCAAATAAGTAGGTTTGGGTAAATCGAATTTGTGGGGAATTGGCATTTTTAATTAGATTCAGTGGGAAATAGGTATTGAAAGTTGAGAGATTTTTCATCAAGAACCTTTCTTGTTGCTGTCATTGTTATTGCCTATTCACATTACTTTAATTATCATTTCTCTTATTTATCGACTGTTCACAATTCCTCATAATTCTCATAATAAACGTATTTGTTTTCACTTTTCTTTCACGCCAGACAAGTCTCAGTAGTTACATCAATCACACAGAATGTACATGCTTATTGTTTTTGTCACCAGTTGTACTAAACATGGTTTTACAAACAGAAGCGTACCGTTACACAACGTTTAAAATGTTATAATTTAATGCTTTATGATATCAGATCTCGTATAAAAAACATCATTTTTTGTACAAATGGCGACAAAAATACTTTCAATCCTAATATATGTACGTATAGTATGCAACATACGCTTTTCCAACTGTATTGAAAACGTAAAAGTATCATCATGCGATCTTAGATTCTGCAATGACGTAAGTGAGCCTTAACATTTAATTTAAAATTATTTAACAGATCTTTCGAGGGAACTGTAGATCGATCTCATTTATATGTATATTATATATAATATATATATATATATATATATATAAAGGGTGATCCAGAGAAATGGGACCCAAAAGAAACCCCTGTAACTCTTAAAGTATAAGTCCTTTTATAAAATCATTCGCATCATTCGAAAGAGGATAGTTACAAGTTTGTACAGGATTGTATAGGTTTTGACAATACAAGACAAGATAAGATACAAAACAAAATAAAAGTGTTAGTTAAAACTAACCCTTCAAGATGACTGCATGGACTGTGGAACAGCTGCGTTTCATAACTGAGCAATATTATGAGCATTGAGCATGGAAGAAGTGTAGTTTCAGCTCAAAGATCTTTCAAGACAAATTTTCAGATGTCAAAATCACCTTCTAAGAAAGTAATCCGTCGGTGTGTCAGAAATTTTTCCCTAACTGGCAGCATTGGAAAAAGAAAACCAACTGGAAGAGTGCGCACAGCAAGGATAGACGAGATCATTAACAGAACTCATGAAATTGTACAGGATAATCCTAACATAAGCATCAGACGTGCTTCTCAGCTGTTAGGAGTTGGATATGGAACAACGCACCGTATATTCAAGCAAAATTTAATGCTCTTTCCATATAAAATTCAAACAATGCAACAACTAAACGATGGAGATTTCGCACGAAGACGACAATTCTGTCAATGGATCCAACAGAAGGTAAATGACACCACCAATTTTCTAGCAACTTTGATTATGTCAGACGAAGCCCATTTTCACTTGAATGGAACTGTAAACAAAAAAATTGTCGTTTCTGGGCAACAGAAAATCTATTGAATATTACCGAAGTCCCGTTGCATAGTCAGCGTGTAACTGTTTGGTGTGGTCTTACTGCATCTCAGATCATAGGGCCGTACTTTTTCGAGGATTCCACCGGAAACACGGTCACTGTAAATGGTGATCGCTAGGAAAAAATGTTGACCGATTTCCTTATTCCTAAATTAAGAGATCTTTGTCTAGAAAACCACTGGTTCCAACAAGACGGAGCTACCTGCCATACCACGAGGAACTGCATGGCAGTTTTGCGTCAAACGTTTCCAGGCGAGTTAATCTCAAGATTTGGAGACGTTGAATGGCCCGCAAGGTCTCCGGATTTTTCTTCCTTAGATTATTATCTCTGGGGATATTTAAAGAGTAGGGTCTACAGAAATAACCCAACGACCTTGCAAGAATTGAAGGCCGCCATCACAAATGAGATACAGGCCATACCACCGCACACTCTTGCAAAAGTGATGCAGAACTTACAAGCGAGAACACTGGAATGCTTGGCAACTATTGGAGCACATTTAAAAGGAGTCATTTTAAAAAAATAAATATTTCATAATAAACTTGTAACTCTACTCTTTCGAATGATATATAGTTTTTATGAAAGGAATTAAATATTAAGAATATTTGGCTTTTTTTATGGGTCCCATTTATCTGGATCACCCAGTATATATATATATATATATATATAAGGAGTTTGTATGTGGCATTCCAACAGAAGGCAGGAAGTGTCTGAACCCTGTTTCTCACATCACTGTCATTCTCACCTGGCCTTTTTACATGTCTCGTCTACCCTGTGAGCAGTCCAGCATACTCTCAAACACGCGCTTTTCACTATATTCCTTACTACACACGCATGCATCTTACACACTACACAGTCTTTTCAAAAGGTGTAATTTCAGTAGTCCCGAAGATTCGCGATTGGCCCCTCCTTCCTGCATGCATCGTATATATTACGAAACAATTTATAAAGTTCTCTCTCATTGCTTTCCTTATTGTAATGGGTATCACAAGCTATTTTTCAATATTATTTAAGTATTATGTTGAGCAACATAACCCGCCACAGACTAGTTTCTTAGCATAATCATGAAACATGAAACAAGATTATATTAATATATATGAAAATGAAAAGGTTTATTGGCAGACTATAGTCCATATGACAAATATTATTAATACATGACAGTTCACACACTAAGAATAGAATATATACATTTGATTAGAATATACTGCACTGTCGAAGTTAAGTGGAGCCACAGACAGACGTTTTCGTACCAAGAAGTCCATAGCTTAGAGGATAAATGGCAGGACTCATGGATAGCTTGGATGATCGGGTTGGTTGACTTTTTTATTCTTTGCATTAGACTGTGTTGAGCACGTCTTGTTACCTCCGGGAAGTTCGGAACATTGCGGGTAGCAAACATTTGCGAAGCTGAGCATCTCAGGGGTAATTTATGTAAGAGTCTAAAAGACCTGTTGTAGATCAAATTTAGGGTTCTGCCAGAACCTTTTTTATAATTCACCCAGAGTTGCTGACTGTATATATTACTGCAGAAAGTACGAAAGAGTGTGTCTTTAGCTTCACTTGTACAGAAACGAAAGTTCCTTATGGTCATGTATATATATATATATATATATATATATAATATTTATATTATATATATATATATATATTATATATATATATATATATATATATATATATATATATATTATATAATATATATATATATATAATATTATTGCTTTCATGTGTGTATCATATATATATATATATATATATATATATATATATATATATATATATCAGTGGCGGCTCGTGACATTTTTGTTCAGGCATGCAATGTTATGGAATGGAAGAAAAACATCCGCCTAACCCTCTTGCCCAAACTTTGCATATTGTTTACATAGAACTTAGCAAGTTAAAGGTGTTTACAAACTTTTGGGGACCTCTTTGAAGGAAAGTTCATTTAATGTTAGGCTTAAATATGCGAACAAAAAATTAGACATATTTATATATAGTAGTTACCGAATTGATCTAAAGAAAAAGATACAAATTTAAAATTTACCTTAAATAATTGTGAAGCATTATTTGAATTGAAATTCTGCTCTCCTAGTTTTCCTGCAAAATTCTTCGATGACCAAATTGTAAAAGTACTCTCGATTCTCCATAAGCTTCTTGAGGAAATTTTTTTCAATTGAAATTAAGGCAAGATTAGATAGCCTTTCTTCACTTTGGGAACTCCGTAAATAACTTTTAATTCTTTAAGCGCAGAAAATGATCGCTCAACACTTGCTGTCGATATTGGTATAGTTAGAATCAAATTCGCCAATTTATATATTTCCTTAAGACCTTTGTGCATTTCGCTTTCCAGTAGATATTTTAGGAGATCGGCAACATTCTTTTTGGCAAAAGATTTGTGCGAATATAAAACACACAATTCAGAACGGAGACGAGGAAACTCAAAAAATGAATTGTAGCTTCTTTTCAAAGATTCAAAAGCTCTCTCTGGGAAAGTAACATCATAGAACTCAAATTTTTTGCAATCTAAAAGCTCAATGAATTCCAATTTTTCCATTGAACTGAAACGCTCTTTCATTTGTAGAAGTATATTATCGAATATTTCATGAAATAGTTGACTATACTTCTCTTGTGGAGAAAGACTCTGTTTCCTTTTACATACAGGTTCACCACATCTTTCTGTTATCAAGTCCCACATATCTGCAAATTTTGTATCCCTTATTTGTTTGATTTTTTTCATAGTGCTTTCAACGGTGATTGAGCTATACACAATATCCATAGATTTTGTTTGCAGCACATTAAATAGATATTCAGTAAAAGGAAAAATTTAAGAAAATACTTCTAATAAAAAATTAAAATCGAAAGTATCGATACCAGCAAGCAATCCGCGTGCACTATTTTTTGTTTTTTCATCAAATTTCTTTGGGTTTTCAAGAATGCTTTTTAAAAGATCTATTATATCTTCTTTATTTTCCTTAACTCTTTCAACTAGACGAGATGAATAGTTCCACCGCGTTGGAGCCAGTTTAGGGAAACGCTTTCCAACAACTTTGTCAAGCATTGAAGTTCGCTTAGTTGAACTGCTGAAAAATGATGACAAACTTCCTAATACTGAAAAAAAATTATTACATTCGGAAATTTCAGCGACAGCTTGGGATAAAACAAGGTTAAGTTTATGGGCGTAGCAGTGAAGAAAAATAGCCTCTGGTACAGTTTCTCTAATCTTTGTTTGTACTCCATTAAGATCGCTCCCCATAACAGCAGCACCGTCGTAGGTTTGAGCAACTAATTTTTTCAAACAGCCCAGTTCACCTAGTTGCCTTATAGATAAATCAGAAATCGCTCCTGCACTTCTATCATTGCTGACGTCATTGAATTTTATAAATCGTTCACAAATCTCTCCATGTTTATTAACATAACGAACAACAGTAGAGAGTTGAGAAAAACAGCTGACATCAGATGTTTCATCTAATAAAATCGCCACATACATGCAGTCGATAAGCTCACGTTTTATTTGTTCTAACATAACTGCACTAATACAGTAGATTGAATTATGTCATTCTGAATAGCAGATGATGTTCCCTTAAAAACAGTCGCAGTTTTTAAATGGTTTTGAAGCTTTTCATCGAATTCTCCCATACAAAATACCAATTCAATATAGTTACCCCTATTGTCAGCGTTTTCTTCTTCATTGTGACCGCGAAATGCTAATTCTTGCATACCTAAAAAACATGTTATCCTAATCAAACGTTTCAAAATTTCTCGATTCTTATTAACTTCTTCGTTATGTCTGGAAATGGCAACTGATTTCTGCTTGTCGAGTATTAAATCAATTCTTTCTGACTTTCCAAATGTTTTAAGATCAACAAATGCATTTATGTGAGCAAGAGATTTTTCATGGCGAGAAATTGCAGTATGTAAATTGTTTAAATCGTCGTATCCACGACTAACAGAATTCCACACAGAGTTATCTCTTGAAATAGGAAACACGACCAACAGTACAATTTGTTATTTGAAATATTTCCACATAACCAGGGAACATCATCATACAGCTTAGGATTAAATTTCCTAGTGAAGCCTTTATTTTCTTTGCTTAAATTCAAATGTGGAATCGGTCTGCCATTATTCAATATGCGCTTTTTCTCATCAAAAGAGAGTGAGTAAAATCTTCTAGTCTTCAATTGATTAAACACATCGTCAGTCATTATGGGCACTACAATGCTATAATTTATTTAACTGATTATCCAAAATAACTAAAGCACAAAAGGGAACACCGAACACAAGTGGGTGCTTGCGGCTGTGGTACTGGAAAGAAGCCTTGTCAGAATTGCCAGATGTTACTTTTTGGTGAATGCACCTATAAAACTGCATGCATGCCGTATTATTTTCATTAATTAAAAAAAATCAGAACAAAAAGCTTTTTAATTATTTTTAGTAAAAATATTAAGTAAATTTTCTTAGCATATTTTAAAACATATTGCCTTTTGAATTTAGCTATGAGGCTCAAAAAAAATATCTTATGGATAGTGAGAAGTCTCCTTAAAAAATTGCCCAAGGCAAGGCGGTGTAAACAAAATCATGTCTTATTTCACTAGACAATTAAGAACATTTTTCTGTACCCAGACTGAATTAGTGAATGCTTTAGCTACAAGTATTTCGATCTGTGTACAGAAAAATGTTCTTAATTGTCTAATGAAATAAGACATAATTTTGTTTACACCGCCCAATAGCCAGTACATGCGTGATTGAAGCCTTAGCCTATTTTTAGTTTCTGAAAATTATTTTTGTCAATTATAATCCTTACTTAGATCTGAAAAGAGAACATATTTAACGGATGCATTGCATGCGTTGCATTCATTAAGAAATCGCCACTGATATATCCAAAAGTAGTTTGAAGACTTATTCAATCTCACGGCTGACTATAATTATACACTTTAGAGGAGTTTGAAAATTGCATATATTTAGACAAAAAGTATTAGGTCTTACGCTGATTTCATGTCAATATCAGCATGCTTCACTGCCCTTTCAGTCATTGTGACCTTAGATCGTACCAGAACTATGGTCTTGACAAAGCACAATGTGTTAAATTTACCAAACAAGGATTACCTATGTTCAGGACTCTGGACATTTCCATACTCAACATCAACTATGCCCATTTGATCGTACCTTTCTTTATGTACATGCAACAGCATCAATTGGTTAAGCTTTCTCTGAGTCGTGTTTGAACTCAGATAAGATTTAATACGCACGATATTACTAAACGAGCGTTCACCACAACACGTAATGGAGGCAGGCATCACTATAATTAACTTTGTTTACGTAATCACAGAGGAGATAAGAAATTACTGGTCAGGTGTCAGTGATTGCACGTGTGTAACTACATTACGTAGGATTAACTGCTCAAGGGATTCGTGAACACAAAGTTCATACAGAGGTTGTTAGATGAGTATGTAGTCTTGCAGGAAGGAAGTCTGAGCCCTAGAATGATGTTACACTCACTAATTATGCTGTGGACGTCTATCCTTTGCATCCTCGAGAAGCAAATCTTTACACCGGACATACATTTTGCACTATACTTCGTTAAAACTCCCAGTTATGGGTATTATAATGAGATACAGAGCTTCATAATGTGTCTTTCTGTAATGATCTTCAGATACATAGCTACCTTCTGGTGGAACACAATCCTCTTCTAGCCTAGCTGGAACTCTTCTAAATCGAGGCTGTGAGGGTACATCTACCTGACAGGAACCTAGTGACTGTATTTTCTTTCAGAAAAGACTAGCCCCTTCATCATTGCGCATATTTCAAAGAGTTTTATTAGTCATACCACCAATAGCTTATTATATATATATATATATATATATATATATATATATATATATATATATATATATATATATATATATATATATATATATGATACACATATATATATATATATATATATATATATATATATATATATATATATATATATATATAGAGAGAGAGAGAGAGAGAGAGAGAGAGAGAGAGAGAAAGAGAGAGAGAGAGAGAGAGAGAGAGAGAGAGAGAGAGAGAGAGAGAGGTTGCAAGGACTGATGATGCGAAATTTAAATCACAAAATAAGATAGCAGTAAACAGAGTAAAGAGAATAACGGGGCAGATATTGATAGCCTTTAAACGATGGGATAGGAATATAATGATTCCTATACTGAAAACCCTGATCATACCCAAATTGGAATACTGCTCGGTTCTAACATCCCCATATAAAAAAGAGGACATTAGGCAGCTGTAAGGGATTCAGAGAAGCTTCACAGCCAAGATCGAGGGGGGTGCAAAGAACTAAATTACTGGGAAAGATTATGAAAGCTATTCCTATTTTCACTGGAAAGGAGAAGAGAGAGAAACACCATTATTTACACTCGGAAAGTAATGAAGAAACTTATCCCTAATCTTACTCTGAATCCTGTAACTTCCTAAACAACGGTGGAAAGTAGAAAAGGAAGACTGTGTCGTGTTCCCAAATTAAAGGCGAGACAGGGACCATCCTTAACCCTGAAAAAAAAAAAGTTTTGTGGTGAGACGACCAAAACTGTCTAAACAAAAGCCCAAAGACCTAAGGAACATGAAGGGAGTTGCTGTGGACATCTTCAAAAGATGATTAGACGCCTGGCTCAGAACAATCCCCGATGAACGGGACGTACATGGTTATGTGAGGTGGAGAGTACAAGAAAGCACTCGCGCCTCGACCAAGACAGGCCTAGAGGGGACACCAGCCTGACCTTCGTGTGAAGAGAGAACGACGCACGGAACCGCAACGATGGGTGTACACACACACACATTTTATTCGTGCAGTTATCCGTGATTCACTGTCGTCAATTGAATTAACATAACCGACTAACTGTTACCACTGTACACTTAACCGTGATCGTGACATGGTGCTAGCCGTGATTTGAGGGTGTTTACATTTGTGGGTCTCCTCCTCGGTTCTAATATTGCTATACTCGATGGTAGTGCCCCCCCCCTCTGCGTCGGTCTCTCTTCACATGAAGGTGAAGCTGGTTAAAATGTCTTGGCCCACTGACAACCACGCTAATTTCATTCAGTGATGAGGAGGTCTCTTGTCAGGCCTTTAGTTTGGGGACACTACACATTCTGACTTTCTTATTGTCCTGTGTTGTTTGGAAGGTAATTGGATTTATTTTGAAGTTTTGTACCACTCGTTGATTTTTCTGCTGATCTTTGTATCGTCCGTAATATTGTCTTTGGCTGCGCTGAGAGACATTGACTGAGACGCTTTGTGTGGGATGGCGGGAGGAGACCCACAAATGTAAACACCCTCAAATCACGGCTAGCACCATGTCACGATCACGGTTAAGTGTACAGTGGTAACAATTAGTAGGTTATGTTAATTTAATTGACGACAGTGAATCACGGATAACTGCACGAATAAAACGTGTGTGTATACGCAACGTTGCGGTTCCGTGCGTCGTTCTCTCTTCACACGAAGGACAGGCTGGTGTCCCATCTAGGCCTGTCTTGGTCGAGGGGCGAGTGCTTTCTTGTACTCTCCACCTCACATACCCATGTACGTCCCGTTCATCGGGGATTGTTCTGAGCCAGGCGTCTAATCATCTTTTGAAGATGTCCACAGCAACTCCCTTCATGTTCCTTAGGTCTTTGGGCTTTTGTTTAGACAGTTTGGTCGTCTCACCACAAAACTATTTTTTTTTTTAGGGTTAAGGATGTTCCCTGTCTCGCCTTTAATTTGGGAACACGACACAGTCTCCTTTTCTACTTTCCACCGTTGTTTAGGAAGTTACAGGGTTCAGAGTAAGATCAGGGATAAGTTTCTTCATTATTTTCTGAGTGTAAATAATGGTGTTTCTCTCTCTTCTCCTTTCCAGTGAAAATAGGAATAGCTTTCATAATCTTTCCCAGTAATTTATTTCTTTGCACCCCCCTCGATCTTGGCTGTGAAGCTTCTCTGAATCCCTTACAGCTGCCTAATATCCTCTTTTTTATATGGGGATGTTAGAACCGAGCAGTATTCCAATTTGGGTATGATCAGGGTTTTCAGTAAAGGAATCATTATATTCCTATCCCATCGTTTAAAGGCTATCAATATTTGCCCCGTTATTCTCTTTACTCTGTTTACTGCTATCTTATTTTGTGATTCAAATTTCGCATCATCAGTCCTTGCAACCTCTCTCTCTCTCTCTCTCTCTCTCTCTCTCTCCCTCTATATATATATATATAATATATATATATAAGCAAACAACCACAAGGAAAAGGAAACACAAAGTCCGAGCGCTTTCGTGATATATTTCTTGATAATGTGAATATATCACGAAAGCGCTCGGACTTTGTGTTTCCTTTTCCTTGTGGTTGTTTGCTTATTAATAAGGTCACGTGTTATTTTGTGATTTTAGTGCATATATATATATATATATATGTGTGTGTATCATATATATATATATATATATATATATATATAAATAAGTTATTGGTGGTATGACTGATAAAACTCTTTGAAATATGCGCAATGATGAAGGGGCTAGTCTTTTCTGAAAGAAAGTACAGTCAGTAGGTTCCTGTCAGGTAGATGTACCCTCACAGCTTCGATTTAGA
This sequence comes from Bathynomus jamesi, assembly GCA_023014485.1. Taxonomy (NCBI): domain Eukaryota; kingdom Metazoa; phylum Arthropoda; class Malacostraca; order Isopoda; family Cirolanidae; genus Bathynomus; species Bathynomus jamesi. The sequence goes on along the minus strand of JAJOZX010000218.1, from coordinate 1,685,999 downwards.
AGAGTTCCAGCTAGGCTAGAAGAGGATTGTGTGCCACCAGAAGGTAGCTATGCATCTTAAGATCATTACAGAAAGGCACATTATGAAGCTCTGTATCTCATTATAATACCCATAACTGGGAGTTTTAACGAAGTATAGTGCAAAATGTATGTCCGGTGTAAAGATTTGCTTCTCGAGGATGCAAAGGATAGACGTCCACAGCATAATTAGTGAGTGTAACTTCATTCTAGGGCTCAGACTTCCTTCCTGCAAGACTAGATACTCATCTAACAACCTCTCTATGAACTTTGTGTTCACGAATCCCTTGAGCAGTTAATCCTACGTAATGTAGTTACACACGTGCAATCACTGACACCTGACCAGTAATTTCTTATCTCCTCTGTGATTACGTAAACAAAGTTAATTATAGTGATGCCTGCCTCCATTACGTGTTGTAGTGAACGCTCGTTTAGTAATGTCGTGCGTATTAAATCTTATCTGAGTTCAAACACGACTCAGAGAAAGCTTAACCAATTGATGCTATTGCATGTACATAAAGAAAGGTACGATCAAATGGGCATAGTTGATGTTGAGTATGGAAATGTCCAGAGTCCTGAACATAGGTAATCCTTGTTTGGTAAATTTAACACATTGTGCTTTGTCAAGACCATAGTTCTGGTACGATCTAATGTCACAATGACTGAAAGGGCAGTGAAGCATGCTGATATTGACATGAAATCAGCGTAAGACCTAATACTTTTTGATTAAATATATGCAATTTTCAAACTCCTCTAAAGTGTATAATTATAGTCAGTCGTGAGATGGAATAAGTCTTCAAACTACTTTTGGATATATATATATATATATATATATATATATATATATATATATATATATATATATATATATATATATATATATATGATACACACATGAAAGCAATATATATATATAAATATATATAAATATATATATATACATGACCATAAGGAACTTTCGTTTCTGTACAAGTGAAGCTAAAGACACACTCTTTCGTACTTTCTGCAGTAATATATACTGTCAGCAACTCTGGGTGAATTATAAAAAAGGTTCTGGCAGAACCCTAAATTTGCTGTACAACAGGTCTTTTAGACTCTTACATAAATTACCCCCGAGATGCGCAGCTTCGCAAATGTTTGCTACCCGCAATGTTCCGAGCTTCCCGGAGGTAACAAGAGGTGCTCAACACAGTCTAATGCAAAGAATTAAAAAGTCAACCAACCCGATCATCCAAGCTATCCATGAGTCCTGCCATTTATCCTCTAAGCTATGGACTTCTTGGTACGAAAACGTCTGTCTGTAGCTCCACTTAACTTCGACAGTGCAGTATTATTTCTAATCAAATGTATATATTTCTATCCTTAGTGTATGAACTGTCATTGTATTAATAATATTTGTCATATGGACTATAGTCTGCGACTAAACCTTTTCATTTTCATTTTCATATATATTAATATAATCTTGTTTCATGTTTCATGATTATGCTAAGAAACTAGTCTGTGGCGGGGTTATGTTGCTCAACATAATACTTAAAAAATATTGAAAAATAGGTTGTGATACCCATTACAATAAGGAAAGCAATAAGAAAGAACTTTATAAATTGTTTCGTAATATATACGATGCATGCAGGAAGGAGGAGCCAATCGCGAATCTTCGGGACTACTGAAATTACACCTTTTGAAAAGACTGTGTAGTGTGTAAAATGCATGCGTGTGTAGTAAGGAATATAGTGAAAAGCGCGTGTTTGAGAGTATGCTGGACTGCTCACAGGGTAGACGAGACATGTTAAAAGGCCAGGTGAGGATGACAGTGATGTGAGAAACAGGGTTCAGACACTTCCTGCCTTCTGTTGGAATGCCACATACAAACTCCTTATATATATATATATATATATATATATATATATATGGCGTCCCAAAAAAATGTATACACACTTTAAATAATTATAAAGGCAGTGTTTATTAAAATACATTTCATTTTCAAAATGTAATAGAATCTACAGACATTATTTAATTGTTTTGTCAACGCCTGTTTTCAAACTGACGTCCGTTCTGGCCCAGGCACTGCTGATAACTCGAAGCAATGGAATCGCAAACATCACGAAACATTTCGTTTGGTATTTGGGTGCATTCTCGTTCAATGGCTGCTCTCAATTCAGCGACTGTTGCAGGTTTTATAGCGTAGACTTTGTCTTTTAAGTATCCCCATAAAAAAAGTCTAGTGGTGTGAGGTCTGGTGAACGCGGAGGGTATTCTACGAAACCCCTTCGTCCAGTCCACATCCACATCGTGCCAAGTACCACTCGCAATACTCCACTCTTCGGTCCGGATCATCTTCATTAATAGGATGGACTAATCTTGGAATGTAACTTTTCCATTGACAGCGCTTCAAAATGCGTTGGACAGACGATTCTGAAAGTCCTACCTCACGACTCGCTTGCCGCACAGATTTTCTTGGACTTTGGTGATACGTTTCCAGTACTCTTTCTTGCTTTGTGGGGCTTGTCGATGTCCGTGGTCTTCCGGAACGCTTCTTGTGGACATTCTGAACAGTTCCATCGGCATCAAACTTATCTCTAATTCGAGTGATGGTAAGTTGCGTTGGTGGATCTGTTTGAAACTCCATCCTAAACTGTCTTTGCACTTCAACTGCGTTTTCACACTTCCAGTAGCATTTTAGAATGAATTTCCTTTGTTCAAAGCTTAGTCTGACTGCCATTATTAATTCTAATGGGTTTAACTTGGAAAGAAAGAAACATCAATTGAGCTATCAGCTGTTAAAGTGTGTATACATTTTTTTGGGACGCCCTGTATATATATATATATATATATATATATATATATATATATAATAAGATCGATGTACAGTTCCCTCGAAAGATCTGTTAAATAATTTTAAATTAAATGTTAAGGTTCACTTACGTCATTGCAGAATCTAAGATCGCATGATGATACTTTTACGTTTTCAATACACTTGGAAAAGCGTATGTTGCATACTATACGTACATATATTAGGATTGAAAGTATTTTTGTGGCCATTTGTACAAAAAATGATGCTTTTTATACGAGATCTGATATCATAAAGCATTAAATTATAACATTTTAAACGTTGTGTAACGGTACGCTTCAGTTTGTAAAACCATGTTTAGTACAACTGGTGACAAAAAGAATAAGCATGTACATTCTGTGTGATTGATGTAAATACTGAGACTCGTCTGGCGTGAAAGAAAAGTGAAAACAAATACGTTTATTATGAGAATTATGAGGAATTGTGAGCAGTCGATAAATAAGAGAAATGATAATTAAAGTAATGTGAATAGGCAATAACAATGACAGCAACAAGAAAGGTTCTTGATGAAAAATCTCTCAACTTTCAGTACCTATTTCCCATTGAATCTAATTAAAAATGCCAATTCCCCACAAATTCGACACCCCGTTTTCTTTAATTGCATCTAATAAGAAAGTTTTTTTACCCAAACCTACTTATTTGGATGTTATATATATATATATATAATGATAATAATAACAATAATAACAAGATTAGTAGCAACTAATAGTCATTAAAAGAAAGTTAAACTTAGCTACTAGTCTGAAAACAAATACTGAGAAAATGTAGGAGGGGACAATCGCGAATCTCCGAGACTACTGAAATTACACCTTTTTTGGAAAGACTGTGTAGTGTGTAAGATGCATGCGTGTGTAGTAAGGAATATAGTGAGAAGTGCGTGTTTGACAGTATGCTGGACTGCTCACAGGGTAGACGTGACATGTAAAACGGCCAGATGAAGAGGACAGTGATGGGAGAAACAGGGTTCAGACACTTCCTGCCTTCTGTTGGAATGCCACATACAAACTCCTTATATATATATATATAAGGAGTTTGTATGTGGCATTCCAACAGAAGGCAGGAAGTGTCTGAACCCTGTTTCTCCCATCACTGTCCTCTTCATCTGGCCTTTTTACATGTCACGTCTACCCTGTGAGCAGTCCAGCATACTCTCAAACACGCGCTTCTCACTATATTCCTTACTACACACGCATGCATCTTACACACTACACAGTCTTTCCAAAAAAGGTGTAATTTCAGTAGTCTCGGAGATTCGCGATTGTCCCCTCCTACATTTTCTCAGTATTTGTTTTCAGACTAGTAGCTAAGTTTAACTTTCTTTTAATGACTATTAGTTGCTACTAATCTTGTTATTATTATTATTATTATCATTGTTTTAGATATATATATATATATATATATATATATATATATATATATATATATATATATATATATATATATATATATATAACATCCAAATAAGTAGGTTTGGGTAAATCGAATTTGTGGGGAATTGGCATTTTTAATTAGATTCAGTGGGAAATAGGTATTGAAAGTTGAGAGATTTTTCATCAAGAACCTTTCTTGTTGCTGTCATTGTTATTGCCTATTCACATTACTTTAATTATCATTTCTCTTATTTATCGACTGTTCACAATTCCTCATAATTCTCATAATAAACGTATTTGTTTTCACTTTTCTTTCACGCCAGACAAGTCTCAGTAGTTACATCAATCACACAGAATGTACATGCTTATTGTTTTTGTCACCAGTTGTACTAAACATGGTTTTACAAACAGAAGCGTACCGTTACACAACGTTTAAAATGTTATAATTTAATGCTTTATGATATCAGATCTCGTATAAAAAACATCATTTTTTGTACAAATGGCGACAAAAATACTTTCAATCCTAATATATGTACGTATAGTATGCAACATACGCTTTTCCAACTGTATTGAAAACGTAAAAGTATCATCATGCGATCTTAGATTCTGCAATGACGTAAGTGAGCCTTAACATTTAATTTAAAATTATTTAACAGATCTTTCGAGGGAACTGTAGATCGATCTCATTATATATGTATATATATATATATATATATATATATATATATATATAAAGGGTGATCCAGAGAAATGGGACCCAAAAGAAACCCCTGTAACTCTTAAAGTATAAGTCCTTTTATAAAATCATTCGCATCATTCGAAAGAGGATAGTTACAAGTTTGTACAGGATTGGTTAGGTTTTGACAATACAAGACAAGATAAGATACAAAACAAAATAAAAGTGTTAGTTAAAACTAACCCTTCAAGATGACTGCATGGACTGTGGAACAGCTGCGTTTCATAACTGAGCAATATTATGAGCATTGAGCATGGAAGAAGTGTAGTTTCAGCTCAAAGATCTTTCAAGACAAATTTTCAGATGTCAAAATCACCTTCTAAGAAAGTAATCCGTCGGTGTGTCAGAAATTTTTCCCTAACTGGCAGCATTGGAAAAAGAAAAAACTGGAAGAGTGCGCACAGCAAGGATAGACGAGATCATTAACAGAACTCATGAAATTGTACAGGATAATCCTAACATAAGCATCAGACGTGCTTCTCAGCTGTTAGGAGTTGGATATGGAACAACGCACCGTATATTCAAGCAAAATTTAATGCTCTTTCCATATAAAATTCAAACAATGCAACAACTAAACGATGGAGATTTCGCACGAAGACGACAATTCTGTCAATGGATCCAACAGAAGGTAAATGACACCACCAATTTTCTAGCAACTTTGATTATGTCAGACGAAGCCCATTTTCACTTGAATGGAACTGTAAACAAACAAAATTGTCGTTTCTGGGCAACAGAAAATCTATTGAATATTACCGAAGTCCCGTTGCATAGTCAGCGTGTAACTGTTTGGTGTGGTCTTACTGCATCTCAGATCATAGGGCCGTACTTTTTCGAGGATTCCACCGGAAACACGGTCACTGTAAATGGTGATCGCTAGGAAAAAATGTTGACCGATTTCCTTATTCCTAAATTAAGAGATCTTTGTCTAGAAAACCACTGGTTCCAACAAGACGGAGCTACCTGCCATACCACGAGGAACTGCATGGCAGTTTTGCGTCAAACGTTTCCAGGCGAGTTAATCTCAAGATTTGGAGACGTTGAATGGCCCGCAAGGTCTCCGGATTTTTCTTCCTTAGATTATTATCTCTGGGGATATTTAAAGAGTAGGGTCTACAGAAATAACCCAACGACCTTGCAAGAATTGAAGGCCGCCATCACAAATGAGATACAGGCCATACCACCGCACACTCTTGCAAAAGTGATGCAGAACTTACAAGCGAGAACACTGGAATGCTTGGCAACTATTGGAGCACATTTAAAAGGAGTCATTTTAAAAAAATAAATATTTCATAATAAACTTGTAACTCTACTCTTTCGAATGATATATAGTTTTTATGAAAGGAATTAAATATTAAGAATATTTGGCTTTTTTTATGGGTCCCATTTATCTGGATCACCCAGATATAGATATATATATATATATATATATATATATATATATATATATATATATATATATATATATATATATATATATGGAGTTTGTATGTGGCATTCCAACAGAAGGCAGGAAGTGTCTGAACCCTGTTTCTCACATCACTGTCATTCTCACCTGGCCTTTTTACATGTCTCGTCTACCCTGTGAGCAGTCCAGCATACTCTCAAACACGCGCTTTTCACTATATTCCTTACTACACACGCATGCATCTTACACACTACACAGTCTTTTCAAAAGGTGTAATTTCAGTAGTCCCGAAGATTCGCGATTGGCCCCTCCTTCCTGCATGCATCGTATATATTACGAAACAATTTATAAAGTTCTCTCTCATTGCTTTCCTTATTGTAATGGGTATCACAAGCTATTTTTCAATATTATTTAAGTATTATGTTGAGCAACATAACCCGCCACAGACTAGTTTCTTAGCATAATCATGAAACATGAAACAAGATTATATTAATATATATGAAAATGAAAAGGTTTATTGGCAGACTATAGTCCATATGACAAATATTATTAATACAATGACAGTTCACACACTAAGAATAGAAATATATACATTTGATTAGAAATAATACTGCACTGTCGAAGTTAAGTGGAGCCACAGACAGACGTTTTCGTACCAAGAAGTCCATAGCTTAGAGGATAAATGGCAGGACTCATGGATAGCTTGGATGATCGGGTTGGTTGACTTTTTAATTCTTTGCATTAGACTGTGTTGAGCACGTCTTGTTACCTCCGGGAAGTTCGGAACATTGCGGGTAGCAAACATTTGCGAAGCTGAGCATCTCGGGGGTAATTTATGTAAGAGTCTAAAAGACCTGTTGTAGATCAAATTTAGGGTTCTGCCAGAACCTTTTTTATAATTCACCCAGAGTTGCTGACTGTATATATTACTGCAGAAAGTACGAAAGAGTGTGTCTCTAGCTTCACTTGTACAGAAACGAAAGTTCCTTATGGTCATGTATATATATATATATATATATATATATATATATATATATATATATATATATATATATATATATATATATTGCTTTCATGTGTGTATCATATATATATATATATATATACATATGAAATAGGATCCCTCCTAAGGAGACGTAATTTTACATTTAGGATAAAAACGAAGACGTAGAGCAAGAAAGTCATTATATTTGGCTGCAGCCGACGTTTCGGGCAACTCTACCCATTTTCAAGGCCTAATAAAATAAAAGGCTAAAATTAATGCATGACAAAAAAAAAAAATAAAAAATTATACGAATGTCAAAAACAAACTAATTCATAGCACAGAATAAAACCACTTAAAGAATAAAAATTAAAAAGCGTAAAACAAGCATAAGCCAAAAACAAATTAAAAATTATATACATGACAAATAACACATGATAAAAGTAAAACTTTAAAACTAAAAACATTCAAACAAATTAGTTAAAAATTAGTTAAAAACTTCACTAATAAAAAGTTAAATGAAAAAACGCAAAAGTGCACGAAAACATACCATGCTCACTTGACATCCTCAAACAACTGAGGCGAAAAGGAGACAGGGTCAAGGGGAAAACAGAAAAATTTAGTTGGTAGGCATTCTAATTAATATAAAGGGGGTAACAGCTGGAATCAATATTTAAGCTGGAATTCAGAAATTTAATGCACAAAGATTCATAAATACGGAGAGAGGACGGACATTTTAATGATTTAAGAATTTTAAAGTTATTAACGGAAATATCAACTTTACACTTAACAGAATGATTTCTAATGGCAGACTGTTCCTTTTTAGATAAAACTTTCCCTGTCCTATGGCTAATACCCATATGGGAGCAAAATCTTGCCTGCAAAGAACGAACTGTGCTGCCAACGTAGTTCCCCTGGGAACACCCAGGGCAGGTAAACAAATAAACGACAGAACAGTTCATCGCAGGGGGGATTTTGTCCTTACAACGGAAAAAACATTCAAGGGTATTATTATTCACAAAAGCAACCTTAAAATCAGTGTGAAAATAAAATTTCCTCACCACACTCAACAATTGCTTTTTCACAACAGTGTTAAATTGGTAGAGGTCAGGTAAAACAAGATATTTACAATTCTTAGGAACATCATACGTTGGGATAAGTTTGGGGGAATAAACATTATTAAGTAATTTACCAATAATACCTTGTACAAGAACCCGTGGAAAACCATTTTTAAAGAAAAAATCAGTAAGGAATTCAAACTCATTATGAAGCAGAGCAAAGTTTGAGCAAATATTATAAGCTCTATGCACTAAAGTGCGAATCGAACTTAGTTTGTAATTAAAATCGCAAAAACTATAAAAATTAAAACCTAAACCCGTAAAAGTAGGCTTCCGGTATGTAGAAGTTAAAACAGTTGAGCCTGATTTGGAAACCAAAACATCGAGGAAAGGAATAGAACCTTGAACTTCCTTTTCCTGCGTAAATATAATATTCTTATGAAGTGTGTTCAAAAAATTTAAAAACTGAACTGATTGATTATCCGTTTGGAATAAAGCAAACGTGTCATCAACATAACGTCTGTACAAATTCGGCTTAAGGTGAGGGGGGCACTCACAGAAGGCCCTTTCCTCAAGATGAGACATGAAAATATTCGCAAAAACGGGACCCAAGGGGCTCCCCATCCCCACTCCATCCAACTGACGGTAAACTACCCCTTGAAAACTAAAAAAGTTATCCTTGACAGCCAAATTCAGAAGCTGCTCAAACTGTGCTCTGCCAAAGCCGTGAAAAAGTGAGTCCGGCTGTGGAAAAGCTTTATTTAAAATAATTGTAATGGTCTCATCCAAGGGGACATTTGTAAAGAGGGAAGATACATCAAAACTTGTCATAAACAAAGAATTCATATTAAACTTCTTAATTTCCGACACAAAAGAAAAACTATCCTTAACACTGTACAAGTTCACAGTAAATGATGATAACAATGGGACAAGAAATTTGGCAAGTTTGTAATTAGCCAAAGGATAAGACGCTAAAATTGGGCGCAATGGAACACCGACTTTATGAACCTTAGGCAGACCATACATAAGGCCCAAATAAGAGCCTGAAACGTACAATTCATCATAAGTGGAGGAGTTAATAACACAATCATGTTTAAGCTTAAGCAAAACACGGTTAACCTTGTCTTCCAATCGCTGAATAATTTTAGAAACCTGTTCATCTACCTTAACAAATTTTAATGAATCAGAAAGAATATCAAGCATTTTTTTAATATAATCAGTTTTATTCATAACCACAACACCGCTACCCTTATCTGGTTTAGTAATAACAATAGATTCATTTACACCCAAGCTTTTTAAAATTTCACGGTCCTCCTTATGCAGAAATTTTTTTTAAAATTAAAGCTTTTAAGTTTTCTACAATTTTTCTGCATAAGGAGGACCGTGAAATTTTAAAAAGCTTGGGTGTAAATGAATCTATTGTTATTACTAAACCAGATAAGGGTAGCGGTGTTGTGGTTATGAATAAAACTGATTATATTAAAAAAATGCTTGATATTCTTTCTGATTCATTAAAATTTGTTAAGGTAGATGAACAGGTTTCTAAAATTATTCAGCGATTGGAAGACAAGGTTAACCGTGTTTTGCTTAAGCTTAAACATGATTGTGTTATTAACTCCTCCACTTATGATGAATTGTACGTTTCAGGCTCTTATTTGGGCCTTATGTATGGTCTGCCTAAGGTTCATAAAGTCGGTGTTCCATTGCGCCCAATTTTAGCGTCTTATCCTTTGGCTAATTACAAACTTGCCAAATTTCTTGTCCCATTGTTATCATCATTTACTGTGAACTTGTACAGTGTTAAGGATAGTTTTTCTTTTGTGTCGGAAATTAAGAAGTTTAATATGAATTCTTTGTTTATGACAAGTTTTGATGTATCTTCCCTCTTTACAAATGTCCCCTTGGATGAGACCATTACAATTATTTTAAATAAAGCTTTTCCACAGCCGGACTCACTTTTTCACGGCTTTGGCAGAGCACAGTTTGAGCAGCTTCTGAATTTGGCTGTCAAGGATAACTTTTTTAGTTTTCAAGGGGTAGTTTACCGTCAGTTGGATGGAGTGGGGATGGGGAGCCCCTTGGGTCCCGTTTTTGCGAATATTTTCATGTCTCATCTTGAGGAAAGGGCCTTCTGTGAGTGCCCCCCTCACCTTAAGCCGAATTTGTACAGACGTTATGTTGATGACACGTTTGCTTTATTCCAAACGGATAATCAATCAGTTCAGTTTTTAAATTTTTTGAACACACTTCATAAGATATTATATTTACGCAGGAAAAGGAAGTTCAAGTTCTATTCCTTTCCTCGATGTTTTGGTTTCCAAATCAGGCTCAACTGTTTTTAACTTCTACATACCGGAAGCCTACTTTTACGGTTTAGGTTTTAATTTTTATAGTTTTTGCGATTTAATTACAAACTAAGTTCGATTCGCACTTTAGTGCATAGAGCTTATAATATTTGCTCAAACTTTGCTCTGCTTCATAATGAGTTTGAATTCCTTACTGATTTTTTCTTTAAAAATGGTTTTCCACGGGTTCTTGTACAAGGTATTATTGGTAAATTACTTAATAATGTTTATTTCCCCAAACTTATCCCAACGTATGATGTTCCTAAGAATTGTAAATATCTTGTTTTACCTGACCTCTACCAATTTAACACTGTTGTGAAAAAGCAATTGTTGAGTGTGGTGAGGAAATTTTATTTTCACACTGATTTTAAGGTTGCTTTTGTGAATAATAATACCCTTGAATGTTTTTTCCGTTGTAAGGACAAAATCCCCCCTGCGATGAACTGTTTCTGTCGTTTATTTGTTTACCTGCCCTGGGTGTTCCCAGGGGAACTACGTTGGCAGCACAGTTCGTTCTTTGCAGGCAAGATTTTGCTCCCATATGGGTATTAGCCATAGGACAGGGAAAGTTTTATCTAAAAGGAACAGTCTGCCATTAGAAATCATTCTGTTAAGTGTAAAGTTGATATTTCCGTTAATAACTTTAAAATTCTTAAATCATTAAAATGTCCGTCCTCTCTCCGTATTTATGAATCTTTGTGCATTAAATTTCTGAATTCCAGCTTAAATATTGATTCCAGCTGTTACCCCCTTTATATTAATTAGAATGCCTACCAACTAAATTTTTCTGTTTTCCCCTTGACCCTGTCTCCTTTTCGCCTCAGTTGTTTGAGGATGTCAAGTGAGCATGGTATGTTTTCGTGCACTTTTGCGTGTTTTCATTTAACTTTTTATTAGTGAAGTTTTTACAGTGCCCGCGAAAAGTATCCGATCACCCTGGAAATTTGTATTTTTTACATAAAAAACAATGTTTAAATGTATACTAACCTTATATTAGTATTTTGTCATCTGTCCTTTGGTTTGGATGACTTGTTCTAGACGTTTTGGCATGGATTTAATCAAGTTTTGACAAACTTCCACTGATATTTCCTGCATCATACCTTTTTGATGGCTTCTTGTAATTTTTCGACTGAGCCAGTGTCGTGGCATTCAACCTTATTTTTTATTATTAGCCACATATTTTCTATCGGATTGAGATCTGGACTATTACCAGGCCAATCCAAAATATCAAATTTATTGTCAGTAATCCATTTTGTCACTATTTTGGCCCTGTGACATGGTGCACCATCATGCATGTATGTTTTTGTCCTTTGGATTGCCATTGCCATTGGAAGTTTATCCTGTAGCATTGCTAAATACCGTGCACCATTCATAGTTGTGTTCTTCGGGAGAAAATATAGGTTTCCACGCCCATAGTAACCGAAACAACCCCAAACCATCACACTTGGAGGGTGTTTCATTGTCTTTAGGGTGTATTTAGGGTCCATCCTATTTGAGCCAATGGGCCGGCGAACCTTTTTTGGACAACTTCTGAATGTCAAAAATGTCGACTCATCACTAAATAAAACCTTCTTCCAGTCATCAACAGTCCAATGAATATATTTTTTACAAAATGCGACACGTTTTTTACGCATTTTTTCATTAATGAACGGTTTCTTAGCAGCATGGCGAGATGGTAATCCGAGTTCTTTTTGGAGCCGCTCCTGGATAGTTCGTTCAGAAACACCAGATAACAAATTATTCATATTAAATTTTATTTCTTTCGCAGTTATTGTTGGGTTTTTCAATACTAAACGTTTCATAAGTTTGTCTGTTCGTGAATTTGTTTTCTCGGTCTCCCAGATCGTTTTTTAGGGACTGGCGTGGTTAGGCCGGCATTGTTCTTAGCCCGTGAAACCCATAAATTAACGGTACTTTGGGATATGTTTAATTCCTTAGCTATCTGTCTCTGTGATTTCCCACATGTATGCAAAGCAACAATAGCACCTCGACAATCACTCTTAAGTTGTTTTTAGCACACATTATATATAATTTTATTTACACCACTTTCTGTAAAAATAACAAAATATCAATAAATTTACACAAACAGTGAAATCTGACAACTTTGAGACACAGCCACCCGCAACGAAGGCTACCAGAACACTAATTTGAGAATGCGTTGGATAGCTCTCATATCAGCGAGCAACCTCAAAGTTACCAGATGTCGCTAGAACAAATAGAAAGTGAATTATGTGTCTCTGAATATCAAGGGAAAATATTGTATTTTCTTGAGTGATCGGATACTTTTCGCGGGCACTGTAACTAATTTTTAACTAATTTGTTTGAATGTTTTTAGTTTTAAAGTTTTACTTTTATCATGTGTTATTTGTCATGTATATAATTTTTAATTTGTTTTTGGCTTATGCTTGTTTTACGCTTTTTAATTTTTATTCTTTAAGTGGTTTTATTCTGTGCTATGAATTAGTTTGTTTTTGACATTCGTATAATTTTTTATTTTTTTTTTTTTTCATGCATTAATTTTAGCCTTTTATTTTATTAGGCCTTGAAAATGGGTAGAGTTGCCCGAAACGTCGGCTGCAGCCAAATATAATGACTTTCTTGCTCTACGTCTTCGTTTTTATCCTAAATATATATATATATATATATTATATATATATAATATATATATATATATATATATATATATCCAAAAGTAGTTTGAAGACTTATTCAATCACACGGCTGACTATAATTATACACTTTAGAGGAGTTTGAAAATTGCATATATTTAGACAAAAAGTATTAGGTCTTACGCTGATTTCATGTCAATATCAGCATGCTTCACTGCCCTTTCAGTCATTGTGACCTTAGATCGTACCAGAACTATGGTCTTGACAAAGCACAATGTGTTAAATTTACCAAACAAGGATTACCTATGTTCAGGACTCTGGACATTTCCATACTCAACATCAACTATGCCCATTTGATCGTACCTTTCTTTATGTACATGCAACAGCATCAATTGGTTAAGCTTTCTCTGAGTCGTGTTTGAACTCAGATAAGATTTAATACGCACGATATTACTAAACGAGCGTTCACCACAACACGTAATGGACGCAGGCATCACTATAATTAACTTTGTTTACGTAATCACAGAGGAGATAAGAAATTACTGGTCAGGTGTCAGTGATTGCACGTGTGTAACTACATTACGTAGGATTAACTGCTCAAGGGATTCGTGAACACAAAGTTCATACAGAGGTTGTTAGATGAGTATGTAGTCTTGCAGGAAGGAAGTCTGAGCCCTAGAATGATGTTACACTCACTAATTATGCTGTGGACGTCTATCCTTTGCATCCTCGAGAAGCAAATCTTTACACCGGACATACATTTTGCACTATACTTCGTTAAAACTCCCAGTTATGGGTATTATAATGAGATACAGAGCTTCATAATGTGTCTTTCTGTAATGATCTTCAGATACATAGCTACCTTCTGGTGGAACACAATCCTCTTCTAGCCTAGCTGGAACTCTTCTAAATCGAGGCTGTGAGGGTACATCTACCTGACAGGAACCTAGTGACTGTATTTTCTTTCAGAAAAGACTAGCCCCTTCATCATTGCGCATATTTCAAAGAGTTTTATTAGTCATACCACCAATAGCTTATTTATATATATATATATATATTATATATATATATATATATATATATATATATATATGATACACACATATATATATATATATATATATATATATATGATACACACTATATATATATATATATATATATATATATATATATATATATATATATATATATATATATAGAGAGAGAGAGAGAGAGAGAGAGAGAGAGAGAGAGGTTGCAAGGACTGATGATGCGAAATTTAAATCACAAATAAGATAGCAGTAAACAGAGTAAAGAGAATAACGGGGCAGATATTGATAGCCTTTAAACGATGGGATAGGAATATAATGATTCCTATACTGAAAACCCTGATCATACCCAAATTGGAATACTGCTCGGTTCTAACATCCTCATATAAAAAAGAGGACATTAGGCAGCTGTAAGGGATTCAGAGAAGCTTCACAGCCAAGATCGAGGGGGGTGCAAAGAACTAAATTACTGGGAAAGATTATGAAAGCTATTCCTATTTTCACTGGAAAGGAGAAGAGAGAGAAACACCATTATTTACACTCGGAAAGTAATGAAGAAACTTATCCCTAATCTTACTCTGAATCCTGTAACTTCCTAAACAACGGTGGAAAGTAGAAAAGGAAGACTGTGTCGTGTTCCCAAATTAAAGGCGAGACAGGGACCATCCTTAACCCTGAAAAAAAAAAAGTTTTGTGGTGAGACGACCAAAACTGTCTAAACAAAAGCCCAAAGACCTAAGGAACATGAAGGGAGTTGCTGTGGACATCTTCAAAAGATGATTAGACGCCTGGCTCAGAACAATCCCCGATGAACGGGACGTACATGGTTATGTGAGGTGGAGAGTACAAGAAAGCACTCGCGCCTCGACCAAGACAGGCCTAGAGGGGACACCAGCCTGACCTTCGTGTGAAGAGAGAACGACGCACGGAACCGCAACGATGGGTGTACACACACACACATTTTATTCGTGCAGTTATCCGTGATTCACTGTCGTCAATTGAATTAACACCTACTAACTGTTACCACTGTACACTTAACCGTGATCGTGACATGGTGCTAGCCGTGATTTGAGGGTGTTTACATTTGTGGGTCTCCTCCTCGGTTCTAATATTGCTATACTCGATGGTAGTGCCCCCCCCCCTCTGCGTCGGTCTCTCTTCACATGAAGGTGAATCTGGTTAAAATGTCTTGGCCCACTGACAACCACGCTAATTTCATTCAGTGTTGAGGAGGTCTCTTGTCAGGCCTTTAGTTTGGGGACACTACACATTCTGACTTTCTTATTGTCCTGTGTTGTTTGGAAGGTAATTGGATTTATTTTGAAGTTTTGTACCACTCGTTGATTTTTCTGCTGATCTTTGTATCGTCCGTAATATTGTCTTTGGCTGCGCTGAGAGACATTGACTGAGACGCTTTGTGTGGGATGGCGGGAGGAGACCCACAAATGTAAACACCCTCAAATCACGGCTAGCACCATGTCACGATCACGGTTAAGTGTACAGTGGTAACAATTAGTAGGTTATGTTAATTTAATTGACGACAGTGAATCACGGATAACTGCACGAATAAAACGTGTGTGTATACGCAACGTTGCGGTTCCGTGCGTCGTTCTCTCTTCACACGAAGGACAGGCTGGTGTCCCATCTAGGCCTGTCTTGGTCGAGGGCGAGTGCTTTCTTGTACTCTCCACCTCACATACCCATGTACGTCCCGTTCATCGGGATTTTTCTGAGCCAGGCGTCTAATCATCTTTTGAAATGTCCACAGCAACTCCCTTCATGTTTCCTTAGGTCTTTGGGCTTTTGTTTAGACAGTTTTGGTCGTCTCACCACAAAACTATTTTTTTTTTGAGGGTTAAGGATGTTCCCTGTCTCGCCTTTAATTTGGGAACACGACACAGTCTTCCTTTTCTACTTTCCACCGTTGTTTAGGAAGTTACAGGGTTCAGAGTAAGATCAGGGATAAGTTTCTTCATTATTTTCTGAGTGTAAATAATGGTGTTTCTCTCTCTTCTCCTTTCCAGTGAAAATAGGAATAGCTTTCATAATCTTTCCCAGTAATTTATTTCTTTGCACCCCCCTCGATCTTGGCTGTGAAGCTTCTCTGAATCCCTTACAGCTGCCTAATATCCTCTTTTTTATATGGGGATGTTAGAACCGAGCAGTATTCCAATTTGGGTATGATCAGGGTTTTCAGTAAAGGAATCATTATATTCCTATCCCATCGTTTAAAGGCTATCAATATTTGCTCCGTTATTCTCTTTACTCTGTTTACTGCTATCTTATTTTGTGATTCAAATTTCGCATCATCAGTCCTTGCAACCTCTCTCTCTCTCTCTCTCTCTCTCTCTCTCTCTCTCTCTCTCTCTATATATATATATATATATATATATATATATATAAGCAAACAACCACAAGGAAAAGGAAACACAAAGTCCGAGCGCTTTCGTGATATATTTCTTGATAATGTGAATATATCACGAAAGCGCTCGGACTTTGTGTTTCCTTTTCCTTGTGGTTGTTTGCTTATTAATAAGGTCACGTGTTATTTTGTGATTTTAGTGCATATATATATATATATATATATATATATATATATATATGTGTGTGTATCATATATATATATATATATATTATATATATATATATATATATATATAAATAAGTTATTGGTGGTATGACTGATAAAACTCTTTGAAATATGCGCAATGATGAAGGGGCTAGTCTTTTCTGAAAGAAAGTACAGTCACTAGGTTCCTGTCAGGTAGATGTACCCTCACAGCTTCGATTTAGAAGAGTTCCAGCTAGGCTAGAAGAGGATTGTGTGCCACCAGAAGGTAGCTCTGCATCTTAAGATCATTACAGAAAGGCACATTATGAAGCTCTGTATCTCATTATAATACCCATAACTGGGAGTTTTAACGAAGTATAGTGCAAAATGTATGTCCGGTGTAAGATTTGCTTCTCGAGGATGCAAAGGATAGACGTCCACAGCATAATTAGTGAGTGTAACTTCATTCTAGGGCTCAGACTTCCTTCCTGCAAGACTAGATACTCATCTAACAACCTCTCTATGAACTTTGTGTTCACGAATCCCTTGAGCAGTTAATCCTACGTAATGTAGTTACACACGTGCAATCACTGACACCTGACCAGTAATTTCTTATCTCCTCTGTGATTACGTAAACAAAGTTAATTATAGTGATGCCTGCCTCCATTACGTGTTGTAGTGAACGCTCGTTTAGTAATGTCGTGCGTATTAAATCTTATCTGAGTTCAAACACGACTCAGAGAAAGCTTAACCAATTGATGCTATTGCATGTACATAAAGAAAGGTACGATCAAATGGGCATAGTTGATGTTGAGTATGGAAATGTCCAGAGTCCTGAACATAGGTAATCCTTGTTTGGTAAATTTAACACATTGTGCTTTGTCAAGACCATAGTTCTGGTACGATCTAATGTCACAATGACTGAAAGGGCAGTGAAGCATGCTGATATTGACATGAAATCAGCGTAAGACCTAATACTTTTTGATTAAATATATGCAATTTTCAAACTCCTCTAAAGTGTATAATTATAGTCAGTCGTGAGATGGAATAAGTCTTCAAACTACTTTTGGATATATATATATATATATATATATATATATATATATATATATATATATATATGATACACACATGAAAGCAATATATATATATATAAATATATAAATATATATATATATACATGACCATAAGGAACTTTCGTTTCTGTACAAGTGAAGCTAAAGACACACTCTTTCGTACTTTCTGCAGTAATATATACTGTCAGCAACTCTGGGTGAATTATAAAAAAGGTTCTGGCAGAACCCTAAATTTGCTGTACAACAGGTCTTTTAGACTCTTACATAAATTACCCCCGAGATGCGCAGCTTCGCAAATGTTTGCTACCCGCAATGTTCCGAGCTTCCCGGAGGTAACAAGACGTGCTCAACACAGTCTAATGCAAAGAATTAAAAAGTCAACCAACCCGATCATCCAAGCTATCCATGAGTCCTGCCATTTATCCTCTAAGCTATGGACTTCTTGGTACGAAAACGTCTGTCTGTAGCTCCACTTAACTTCGACAGTGCAGTATTATTTCTAATCAAATGTATATATTTCTATCCTTAGTGTATGAACTGTCATTGTATTAATAATATTTGTCATATGGACTATAGTCTGCGACTAAACCTTTTCATTTTCATTTTCATATATATTAATATAATCTTGTTTCATGTTTCATGATTATGCTAAGAAACTAGTCTGTGGCGGGGTTATGTTGCTCAACATAATACTTAAATAATATTGAAAAATAGGTTGTGATACCCATTACAATAAGGAAAGCAATAAGAAAGAACTTTATAAATTGTTTCGTAATATATACGATGCATGCAGGAAGGAGGGGCCAATCGCGAATCTTCGGGACTACTGAAATTACACCTTTTGAAAAGACTGTGTAGTGTGTAAAATGCATGCGTGTGTAGTAAGGAATATAGTGAAAAGCGCGTGTTTGAGAGTATGCTGGACTGCTCACAGGGTAGACGAGACATGTTAAAAGGCCAGGTGAGGATGACAGTGATGTGAGAAACAGGGTTCAGACACTTCCTGCCTTCTGTTGGAATGCCACATACAAACTCCTTATATATATATATATATATATATATATATATATATATATATATACAGGGCGTCCCAAAAAAATGTATACACACTTTAAATAATTATAAGGGCAGTGTTTATTAAAATACATTTCATTTTCAAAATGTAATAGAATCTACAGACATTATTTAATTGTTTTGTCAACGCCTGTTTTCAAACTGACGTCCGTTCTGGCCCAGGCACTGCTGATAACTCGAAGCAATGGAATCGCAAACATCACGAAACATTTCGTTTGGTATTTGGGTGCATTCTCGTTCAATGGCTGCTCTCAATTCAGCGACTGTTGCAGGTTTTATAGCGTAGACTTTGTCTTTTAAGTATCCCCATAAAAAAAGTCTAGTGGTGTGAGGTCTGGTGAACGCGGAGGGTATTCTACGAAACCCCTTCGTCCAGTCCACATCCACATCGTGCCAAGTACCACTCGCAATACTCCACTCTTCGGTCCGGATCATCTTCATTAATAGGATGGACTAATCTTGGAATGTAACTTTTCCATTGACAGCGCTTCAAAATGCGTTGGACAGACGATTCTGAAAGTCCTACCTCACGACTCGCTTGCCGCACAGATTTTCTTGGACTTTGGTGATACGTTTCCAGTACTCTTTCTTGCTTTGTGGGGCTTGTCGATGTCCGTGGTCTTCCGGAACGCTTCTTGTGGACATTCTGAACAGTTCCATCGGCATCAAACTTATCTCTAATTCGAGTGATGGTAAGTTGCGTTGGTGGATCTGTTTGAAACTCCATCCTAAACTGTCTTTGCACTTCAACTGCGTTTTCACACTTCCAGTAGCATTTTAGAATGAATTTCCTTTGTTCAAAGCTTAGTCTGACTGCCATTATTAATTCTAATGGGTTTAACTTGGAAAGAAAGAAACATCAATTGAGCTATCAGCTGTTAAAGTGTATATACATTTTTTTGGGACGCCCTGTATATATATATATATATATATATATATATATATATATATATATATATATATATATATATAAGATCGATGTACAGTTCCCTCGAAAGATCTGTTAAATAATTTTAAATTAAATGTTAAGGTTCACTTACGTCATTGCAGAATCTAAGATCGCATGATGATACTTTTACGTTTTCAATACACTTGGAAAAGCGTATGTTGCATACTATACGTACATATATTAGGTTTGAAAGTATTTTTGTGGCCATTTGTACAAAAAATGATGCTTTTTATACGAGATCTGATATCATAAAGCATTAAATTATAACATTTTAAACGTTGTGTAACGGTACGCTTCAGTTTGTAAAACCATGTTTAGTACAACTGGTGACAAAAAGAATAAGCACGTACATTCTGTGTGATTGATGTAAATACTGAGACTCGTCTGGCGTGAAAGAAAAGTGAAAATAAATACGTTTATTATGAGAATTATGAGGAATTGTGAGCAGTCGATAAATAAGAGAAATGATAATTAAAGTAATGTGAATAGGCAATAACAATGACAGCAACAAGAAAGGTTCTTGATGAAAAATCTCTCAACTTTCAGTACCTATTTCCCATTGAATCTAATTAAAAATGCCAATTCCCCACAAATTCGACACCCCGTTTTCTTTAATTGCATCTAATAAGAAAGTTTTTTTACCCAAACCTACTTATTTGGATGTTATATATATATATATATAATGATAATAATAACAATAATAACAAGATTAGTAGCAACTAATAGTCATTAAAAGAAAGTTAAACTTAGCTACTAGTCTGAAAACAAATACTGAGAAAATGTAGGAGGGGACAATCGCGAATCTCCGAGACTACTGAAATTACACCTTTTTTGGAAAGACTGTGTAGTGTGTAAGATGCATGCGTGTGTAGTAAGGAATATAGTGAGAAGCGCGTTTTTGAGAGTATGCTCGACTGCTCACAGGGTAGACGTGACAATCGTGACATGTAAAAAGGCCAGATGAAGAGGACAGTGATGGGAGAAACAGGGTTCAGACACTTCCTGCCTTCTGTTGGAATGCCACATACAAACTCCCTATATATATATATATATATATATATATATATATATATATATATATATATATATACACACAATGGTGTAGTGCTGTGGGAACTGCGTTCCCTTACTTTTTTTGGTAGACGGAACGGCGTTCCCTCACTATTTCAAATAAATCCGAACTTACAAATCTCTAACGTCATGAAATTTTAATTCCCAACCCTAGAAGAAATATAAGAAAGAATCATTAACTGTTTCATTTCTTTTAGCTTCGACTGAGGCAATGCTAGCCTATAAAGATCTAATGAAACAGTCACCACGGCGTACCAGTTGTTAACTTTTTTTAGTTAATCGTTCCAGTTGTTAGATATTTTTATTGATCGTACTGTATGTCATATATCTAATGACTGGAAATACTGCATCTTCAACCTTGGAATATATCCTAATATCCAGTGCATATGACCTCAAAATATCCCTAAAATTGGTCAGATTTCAAAAGATTACCCGGGGAGCTTACAGTGCCCCCGGACCCCCAGCTGTATGGGCTCGCCGCGCTCGCCATTGTCCCCCCCGCATCTGAGTAACACTTTCAAAATGCGTTCCCTCACTTCTTTCTTTAGCACTACACCACTGTATAATATATATATATATATATATATAATATTATATATATATATATATATATTTAAATTGAACTCGTGTAAATATGTATGGCGGGTTATTATGAGTCAGAAGTTATAATAATATCGATGTACAGTTCCCTCGAATGATCTGTTAAATAATTTTAAATTTAATGTTAGGGCTCACTTACGTCTTCGCAGAATCTAAAATCGCGTGATGATACAACTTTCAGTTTTACGTTTTTAATACAGGTGAAAAAAGCGTATGTTGCATACTATACGTACATATATTAGGATTGAAAGTATTTTTTTGGCCATTTGTACAGAAAATGATGTTTTTTACACGAGATCTGATATCATAAAGCATTAAGTTATAACATTTTAAACGTTGTGTAACGGTACGCTTCAATTTGTAAAGACATGTTTGGTACAGCTAGTGACAAAAACAATAAGCATGAACATTCTGTGTGATTGATGTAAATACTGGACTGACTGGTAAGAAAAGTGAAAACAAATACGTTTATTATGAGAGTTATGAGGAAATGTAAACAGTCGATAAATTAGAGAAATGATAATTAAAGTAATGTGAATGGGCGCTATGACTGCAACTAGAAAGGTTCTTCATGAAAATCTCTCAAGTTTCAGTACCTATTTCCCACTGAATCTATTTAAAAATGACAATCCACACAAACTCGACATCCCGTTTTCTTTAATTGCATCTACTAAGAAAGTTTTTTACCCGAACCTACTTATTTGGGTGTTATATATATATATATATATATATATATATATATATATATATATATATATATATATATGATAATAAAAATAATAATAATAATAGCAAGATTAGTATCAACTAATAGTCGTTAGAAGAAAGTTAAACTTAACTACTACTCTGAAGACAGTTACTGTGAGAGAAATATAGCAAGATTGGGGTAGAGTTGCCAGATGCTTTTATTACGAAGGGAATTGAAATCAATATATTTAATTTAAATACTCTTAACACGTGTACATATATATGTAATAATAACAATAAATCAATATTAGTAATATTTAAGTGGATGTTTAGAGGAGGAAAACAACTTTGATGATTTAGTTTAAAGCATCGTTACGCAACTTGTTCTTTTAACACATGTAATTTTATAACGAAATTTGATGAACGGTAAAATTATTAATTCATATACCAGAAGATGGCATGTGAAAGTGAATGTGATGGTATATAGCGATGTAAATAACAGAAAACTACATATTTAAAAGTAAATAAACATATATGCGTGTACTATAAGTATATATTGTATTTGAAGGTCATCTTGTTTGAAAATAAGCCAGTTTCCCTTAAAAAAGAGAGAAATTAATTTATTTAAATTAAAATAATAAATATTCATTTTATTTTTGATAATACAGATATTAAACAAAGAACTTGTTTTCGATTTAAAATATGTTCAGTCTGATTTTGATTTATGTATTGTTCGCAATTTGTTAACAGACGAAAGTTGGATGTGTTGATATATACTCTCGTTAGGCCTATTAAAACCTTTCAGATATTCATTTTAAGTTTTCATTTCTACTATCTGGCGAACTTGCCTGAACAGGAAGTACTCGAATGTATGTATGTTTTTGCATGCTTTTGCATATTTGTTCTTGTTTGTCTCATGAAAGGACTTTTTTCAAGGAGGAAGGCGAGGCTCAATCCTTTCTCAAATTTTTTTTGAAGGAAGGTGAAGTGAAGACGAATCCATTTTTTTTTTTTTTTTTTTTTTTTTTTTGAAGGACCATGAAAGACACCTCATAAAGGAGGGACCGTCATGAAGGACGGTGGAGGACCTCCATGAAGGACGGTGGAGGACCGCCATGAAGGACGGTGAGGGGGGGAAATTTTCAAATCGATCCATTTCTGTCTCACATTTTGCGGCTATACTACTAGTCATTATGTTTTCACCTCACTTTAGCGTGGTGGATATGCGTTCCAAGTCGCAAGGCCGAGGCTAGTTAATTGTTATTATGAAAGGTGTCAATATGTCGTTTGAAAATGTGACAAATTTTACAGATGTTATAAAATAATGCGAGAAAAAAGAGAATTTAATTAATGAAATACTAAGGATGAATGTATTAAAAGATAAGAATAGTCAATGCGGAACGAATACTTTTAGAAATTCACCAACAAGCATAGGGAAGCAAAAATTTTGAGGTACTTACTCAAACCTAACCTAACCTAACTTACAAAAAAATAACTTACATATGGTTGTATTAGTAGTATGACCACAAAAGGTTAGCGTGTAATGCAATTGGTGCAAAGGGGGAGGGGAGAATGTTGGAAGAGGTTATGTAACAAGAGGGAGGGGGTTATCCCCCAAGCTGCAATGAAGGGGAACTCCACCTGACCTCTTTGGGGGAGGAGTTGGGACGGCCTCACCCCCCAAAGGGGTATACTTAACCTAAGAGAGGGAGAGAAAGGAGGAGGGTCTTTGGGGGAGAAGTTGGGACGGCCTCACCCCCCAAAGGCAAACACCTAACCTCTTTGGGGGAGAAAGTGGGAGGCCTCACCCCCCCCAAAGAGGCATACCTAATACGGTGGAGTGAAAAATATATTTTTTTAATTTCAAAATGATTGGGGTCGGGAAAGTTGTGTATTTATGTGAAACGTACTGAGTGAAATTTTTGTAATCGTACAGCTATAATTAAATTGTGCACACTGAACTCAAAGTTTTTAAAAATTGGCAAAATTACTAAAATTTCGTCAGTTTTATTAAATTAAATTACAAAATTACAAAAATTTCATACAGTACGTGTCCAAAAAAACAAAATAATAATACATTTCTACTCATATTTTATTGTTTGCATTAGTACTGAGCTAGACTTTCTGCATACAATTCAATTTATGAAAAAATGGATTTTAATTAAAAAAGATTCAGTATGAACTAATCATGTTAATTTCTTCTTAAAGGACCGATGCGGAACTTGATCGTGTTATAGCTACTTTTCGCGTCAGCTTTGAAGAAAGATAAATAATCGAGGGTGATTTGGATGTTTTACAGCGCAGCCAACCCAATGATCTGAATGCGAAGGTCGAGGTATTGGCTCACATCCGGACCAACGAATGCCAGGTCATCGAGGAACTAATGTAAGTTTTTTTTTGTGGTTAAGAAAACACATTGTATTTTCATTCAATTTATTAAATGGTAGAAATCATGTTTTAGTACAATTCAGCTTACAGAACCAGCGTCCATTAAATAAGACTAACATTTATGGGGACATTTTAGTTACAATTATATATACACACGTAAAACTTCACACAATACAGCGAGTGCGCACAAAGGGGAACTTTTTTATGTCTACATACCAATTCATCATTCATCTCAGTGTCACACAAATCGAATAATTTTTAAAAATTTATAAATCCTCCCCCGAGACATGTGCAGGATAAATGAAAGACAGTACATGCCGCAAGTATTACTAAAATATCCTTGGAAACGGTAAGGATTCCAGACAATTTCAGGGACATGCAGCTGTTCGATAAATTGTACAGCAACAGGGCCATTCCATGGTTGAGTGCCGAGTGAATCAAAATAGTACATTCTTTCCCTATTTTTAAAATAGATTGCAAACCAATGAATCCCGTCGCCCGCCACAATGTTCGTATTGACAATAAGACTACACCAATCTCTCATAGTTGGCAATTTCAATGTTTTATTCTTCGCAAACACACCAATAAATTTGGAGCGTGTGACTCAGTCACTTTTCATTACTCTCTGAAGTGTATTCGCGTCCATTTTAAAAGACTTTAACTACGTTCCTGAAGCGGTCGAGCTCTATTAGAACTTGTGATTCGAGGTATACTAGTACACTAATAAGCGCGTCTATAGGGTTGGCGAATTCCAGTCTGACTGAGATGTTCCCACTTTGTTGTGGACTTAAGTGTGTATTTACACTAGGAGATAAGTCGGGGGTAATATCAAACGGGTAAAGGTTAAACTGATCGACAAATTCTTTCTGCGTTACGCCACTCCCAAGTTCGTCACAGCCACCAGCAATATGGGCCAGATTACTCTAAGCTCTCGCGCAAAGCGGGAACACAGCGTCTGATGAGTAGTCCATAACCATAGTCCCACCCAACGCAAGCCATTCACGTATTGAGCAATATTTTTAAGGTCTAAATTCTCGAATTTAAAGGCGCTCTTTTTATATTTTCCATTCGTTTAAGCGTGATCCTGCATTCCAATTAATAACCTTTTAGGTAGAACTCCCAGGGCCACGTTTTCTAGCTGCTTCGAGGCCAACCCTGCGGGCACCGTGTATAGTTTGATCTGTACTCTGTTAATTGGGTATTTTACTATTGCGTACATTAGATTTTTTTTAATTTCTACATATTTCGGCGAACTTAATTTCACTCGCCGTACGCGCAGATATGTTTCCATGATGTGAATCACAACTCGTTTTGCGCCCTCTTCTTGATCAGGTCCCAGCTTTATGCAGATATCAGGATTCGTGGGGGTGAGCTTTAACTTAATACCCACCCCATTCATAAGCAGTTTCTCCTGGAACGTGAAGTCTGTATGCAGACGTCCAACACACTCGTATATCTTCTTTTTAGAATTTTTAAATTTATCCTTTATACTACTTTCGTCTTTAGTCTGATAATAGCGATCGGCAGTTAAAAAGGTATCCTTCGCTTCTTTAGAAAAGTTAAAGACATTTTCCAGATAGGCTCGTAGGTGATAATAATCCATTCCTGCCGAGCTGTTGACCTGATTTAAATACACCTCACACTGGCTGAATATGGAGTGTAGAAAGTTGGTTTCAGGTTATGCAGAGTAACTATCATCGCAGTCCGTTCCATCTGAATGGGCTATACGTAGTTTAGCGTACATGTACATGCAGCTTGGCTCAAAAAAGTATGGGCCTGAGCTGGTTATCACGAATTCTATAGGGGCACTCGGTGAACTAATTGTGTTTAATGGGTTAATTGTAATAAAGTCACTATGCTCAATAGAAACCTGTGCAGGGGGCATATCAAAGAGGGACAGCTCCGATTTACAACATTGTGAGCTACACGGATGGATGAAGAGCGCCATGACGAGTTAGAAATAGTGCCACCTCTCTCGACAAGTAGTAATCAGCCTATGATTCGTGAGAGCAGTGTCCTCAGCTTATATCAGTTTAAAAAATGATCAGCCATAGGTTTTATTCGCTTAGAACACTTCTTTTTGATGTCCTTTTACCTTCAGCACCACGCGTTGGTAACCCCTTCTTCCAGACAGCATTCTTCTTCTTATTTCCGCCACCACGCATTTTTCTCTTTGTATCTTTGATGATTTCGTCCTGTACGTTTTAAATGTTTTTTTAGAGCTTCTTTACGATTAGTTCCACCCATTATGTCTTCTACCGCGTTAAAACCTGATTGTGACGCCTTCCTCCCTAGGTATCTAGCCCCCCTCTTCAACAATGGGACAGCCGTGCGTAGTATGGTTGAAAAAAATGGATCCAAGCCCACTCCCACACTGATATCTCACCCCTCGATAGACTGTGAAAGGCCTTCGGGTCATTATAACTGAATGCTACGAAAGTGTAGCTTCACTGTTAAGCTCCCATCACCGAATGGGAAACTTTTTCCCTCAATCGTTCTTATATATATTGAGATATGGGTTAATAGATTAGTCGCAACATTCACATAATGGGGCTTGTCATATGTAATGCTCAAACTCTTCCCTCTACGGTTGGGAATGTGTGTAATGCGCAGCAGGCGCGCCTGGGTGTCCCCAACAAATTGATGCTCCACGATATTGCTGTAAATATAACATATGTCTGGGGATGGATAGCTTTCACCCAATTTCTCCAATTTCAACTGATACATTAAGCTGGACAAGTCATGTTGTGCCTCGTGAAAGGTGTCTCTTTGGAGGGCTGCACTATATCGACCCCTCGGCCACAATTGTGAACAGCTCTTTGTCTTTAATATTTCTACTAAGCGTTGATTTTAACTTTAATGTGCGCACAGGCGTGTCTATATTTATGACTTTAAAAAGTAAGTCGTTTGTCAGGTACGACTTTTCAAAGCTCTTGTTTAAATCCGTCACAATCTCCGTGGCTGTGTCATAATGACCGATTCCTAGTGTTACATTTGTACAACAGTACTGTACCCCACCGAACAGGACTGATCGCATAGTGTTGTCTAAGGTTATGCCTAATTTTTCACGCTCATCGACTCTTCTACGGATCAGAAATATGATCTGATAATTTTCAAGAGTTAAAAATTTGGTGGCTAGCTGGAATTCACAAACACCAACTTCGTAAGAATCAAGTTCCAATTCAATGGGTCCATGGAGTTCGGTTACAAAGTTGGCCAGGATATTGTTAGGATGTACAGAGAGAGAAGAAGAGGACGGGAGTGTGACAAAGAAGTGGTTAGGAGCCATGTTGCATACTATTTAAGCTTCATTATTGCACCAGCTTTTATATAGGTGTTGAAGCTTTCTGGGTACACTAACCATTTCACCAGGTACATTTTTCTCTTTCCTGAACCTTTGCTGCCTAAAATATTTTCAATTTTAAACACATTTTTTCCTAAATTAAATGCCACTTTCTGCAACTCCTCGCGGTAAAAGCCTCCTGCGATTTCGTCCCTATTCAAATCTTCAACGTAATACATCATTATCTCGCCTTTAGGTCTCATAGCACTAACTTTACATCATTATCTCGCCTTTAGGTCTCATAGCACTAACTTTAAAAATCTCTTTAAAAATCTCAAACGTGTAGAGTGTGGTGGCGGTGCTCCATCTCTTCTCACATCAGGCTCTGGGCGCGTACCTCTTTCTAAAACTTCGTAAGGTGTTGTGCCAATCGTACGGTGGTGTGAACGGTTGTATGACGAGGCCAATGATCCCAGAATATTTATATATCTGTATGTGTTTTTATTGGTAAAATAGCGATGCATGCGTTCCTTTATGGTACGTTGAACTCTTTCAGCTAAAGAGGCCTTATGTATAGAATTGCTAGTGAAGTAACTGATATTAAACTCTGTCCGCATGTTCTGAAAAGCGCGGCCTATAAATTCTTTCCCCATATCCCCATATCCGTACAAAAATAGCCAGGAACCGTTTTCTTTCAACATCAGCGTTTTGGTAGCTTTAGCAATTGTTTCAGGCGATTTATTTTTCAGAGGAATTAGCCACAGATATCTAGAGAATACATCTATTATGAATAGGATGTAGCGGTAGCCATCATTATACACTGAATATCTTTGCATATCTGCTACATCCGCTTTCCAAATACAGTCAATCGAAGCCGCTGTTTTCTTGGCCGTTTTAAAACTTTTTCTCACCGGCTGATGAAGTGTATAAGCATCCTACTCCCGCAGAAACCTCTCAACATCTTTTTTCCTTACTCCATCATTGTAAACACCACTGTGCAGTCTATTAACACCGCCATAGGAGGCGGGGTTAGAAATGTCATAATAGCGTTTTCTTAATGTTAGCCATTTGCGTATTTTAGAGACACGTGGATAAGGTTGGCCGTTTGGTCTCTTCTTTCCCCTCTTCAGAGATGCTGCTGTTGGAGGTGATGGCGTACTCAATTGTGACACATGCGAGACTTGCTCCAAGTCTTTTAACCTATTCAGATTTCCTGTCAATGCTTTGGGGACATTTATTTGTTGTCGTCTTGCTTTAATATGCTTCCATCCTGTTGGTGAGGGCCTTTCCCACTTTCTCACCAGAAAAATGGACAATGTCGACGATATTGGATCCCTGTACCCTTGTTCCTTCAACAATGACCTCGCCTGTATCGGTCCACTGTACGTATGATGGGGTCCTCACTCAATAGATTATTAAGACTTAAGCACTTATTCCTCAATGTATGTGGGAGACTGCTTTTTAATAAATTTTCAATGTGTTGCGTTCCGTTATTCTTTGGCTGGTCATCTCTAACGTCGGGCCAGGTCCTATGTCGCCATGCTCATCTTGCGCTGTGCCTAATAACCACGGGGAGCTCTGTCGGATTCTTATAATCTTCGTACTCATGAAGAAATTTCTGCAGAGCCTCTTGGTACAAGATCCTTTTCTCATCAGGTGACTTTTCACTGTTTAATAGGGTAACAATCGCTTTCCATTCTTTTAAGCCTGCTTTTACGGGGTTCTAGAACCGTGTCTGGAATCTTTGAACTTTGTAATGAAGCATACACCTCTTGCGGAATCACAACCACCTTCTTCATTATATTAATCTAGTCAGTAAAGGTCCCAAAACTGAAAATAAGATGGGGAGGAATGATCCCCTTCTTTGTACAATAATTCGCTTTTTCTTCCCCACAGTTTGACTTTTACGAGGAGCGCACGTATTTTGTTCTTGTAAAGACGTAGGCGAGCCTTCTGAGGGGGTTTCATTGGCACATTACGTTTTATAACATGAAGACAGATTTCACAGATGCATTTTAAAAAGTCGGAGTCGATATTTTTAACAAACATCTGCTGCAATGCCCGGGGAAATTGTTGATAGATTTTTATTAATTCACGATATTTCTTCAGCCTATTTGACATTCTGGAATATACACGGTTTCAGGCTCGTTTGTGAATATATTTGTTCTTAGAAGCACCCTAAAAGTGTTTCACGGGTGAAGGTCACAAAACAAATGTCCATAGCGCTGACTTGTGCTTCTTTATAAACCTCCAAAAACTCCTCACGCTGATTCGGGAACATTTGATTGGCTAATACCCCAATTTGTGACATCTCTACGTTGCGCGAATAAGACTAGATATTGTGTATTTAACGACACATCGCGCATGTATCTATTTTTGAAAAATAGATTCTGGTTGATGAAGAATACGCTTATGTTAAGATGGTGGGAGAACACTGTAAATGTTTCGGCAAACGTTTTATCCATTTCCAACATGAGATCGTCAATTACAATGACTGTATGCTCATTTCTCTTTAACGAATTAACGTCATATACACCTTTCTGGAACAAAATATCATCTTGGT
Source organism: Bathynomus jamesi (assembly GCA_023014485.1). Taxonomy (NCBI): domain Eukaryota; kingdom Metazoa; phylum Arthropoda; class Malacostraca; order Isopoda; family Cirolanidae; genus Bathynomus; species Bathynomus jamesi. The sequence goes on along the minus strand of JAJOZX010000218.1, from coordinate 1,655,356 downwards.
ACTCGTTGAACACTGATTGGTACGTAGAATAGCACCATATTACTTTATGCACAAATTTTGAGAACATCTCCACCTTATCTTTAATGATTTTAAGCATAAACACAGTTTTACCACATCCTGTATGGCCAGATATAATACATGTGGAGGGGCTTGTGAACCTGAATTTTTCTACAGATTCCAGCTCTAACACGTCACACCCCAAAGTGGGTCATTTACAAAATATAAACAAAATTTAATTAGTGCTCCTTATAGTCTTGTTTTTCTTCCACAGAACCGTGAATGACGACGGTGTATAACCCCCATTATCGATATTACAGATGACCCCGATGACCGTGTAGCTACAAACTTCATCCACGCTGACGAGCCCTCACTAGCAATACCTGTAGCATGCGACAACTCAAAGCGGAAACATGATGAAGAACCCTCCAAGTCAGGTATAAAGCGTGCCAGGGTTGCGCCGGTTGTTAGACCCCCAGTAATAGAGCCCCAACCCTCTACGTCTTACGACACAACCCCCACAATAGTACCTTCCTCAAATATACCCCCTTATTCCTGTTCAATTCCGGGTACTTCCTCCACACCAGCAGCAGCAGCTTCTCTTGCTGTGGAGGAAGGTATAACATTCGAGTTGGTGCGCACCGCTACCCCCACCCCTGCCCTGACTAGAAATCGGTACGTGGACAGCAGGGCCGTTTCGTGGCATAAGCAGACTAAGCGGCCGCTTAGGGCCCCGCTGCTACTAGGGGGCCCCTAGACAGGCTCCCAGGTCATAGCTCAGTGGGCAAGAATAGGAATATAGCTGAAGTTATTATTAATATTATTATTATTATTATTATTATTATTATTGTCGGATTAATTAAAGTTTTTGTATGAGTCAAATGTGATAAAACGGAGACAACCGAAACGTTTTGGTCGTTTTGTGTAAATAACTATTATGAGATCTTATTTCTATATTATTTAACTTTATTCTTACTATATGCTTATACTTTCCTAAATGCTTAATTTTTCTAGTATTGTAAAACATTATTTCACTAATTTACTAATTATTAAGAGATTTTGTAACACTTTAAAACCTAGGATTATTTTCGTTGTTTTCAAGTTTATTAATTCTTTTCTCATGTTTTTCAGATAATGTGAATTTTGTTGGTTAAAACCTAAATGGTCTGATTATTTGAATGTATTTGATTAACGTTACAATTATAACAATTATTATTATTATTATTATTATTATTATTATTATCATTATTATCATGATTATTATTACTTAGCAGATTAGTTGTGGTTAACTAGATGTGACTTCGTGCATCTTGGAAAATGAAACGACATTATCTATCAGGAGCTGAAAAACGGAAAAAGAAGAAAATAGAGGAGGAGAAGCTTTCCAGTAGCACAGGTGAGATGTGCCACTTGTATATTCATATGATTACAGTTCAGTGGCCTTGGCATCATAAACATCAACCAGGACGTTGGCAGGGAGATTTCATATGATGATTTTATTGATGATTTCGCCCAGAAAAAATCTAGGAGGCAAAAATTTTGAAGATACAAACTGTTCTGTATAACTGTTAGCTATTACACGATTGTATCGTAGAGTTAGTAATTGTTTGGTAGTTGATAATTGCATTATTTTTTATACATAGTTCTGTGTCATTTATTCTAAATAATGTATAAGCTAATTTTCAGGAATTTCATGAAGTATTTTTTCTGTTTGTCTTCTGAAAGTACATATTTGTTGTTTTGGGCATAAATGTTTCATTAAAATTGTTTCATAGTTGATTTTTATTAACACAGCCATTTTTTGTAGGTGTGTGCTGAGGTGATGTAGTAAGGCGTGAGTTGGTGGATGGAGGGGTGGGGCCTCAAGTGGGTGTACTGCTTAGGGCCCCCTAATGGCTAGAAACGGCCCTGGTGGTCAGGGTTGACCCTGGATCCCTGTATACCAACGGTGTTGGACTGCGACGCGTAGTTGAATGTATTGTGGAGTTTGCCCTTCAGAACCGCGACGAACGTGAAGTCCGGACGAGGTTGTCCTTCAGGTTCGGTTCAGATGACGGGGATATAGATGATTTTTGGGTAGTAATACCGTTCAGACGCTTGGCAGCTGTAGACATAGAATATATATTGGGTCGTATAATGCAGGCCTCTCAAAGTAGTACAGCCTTCGATATGGACAACTTCACGGTAGATATTGACAGATTATTCTGGGATGCGGGTCATAGTGCCACACCTTATACTCTTAATTTCAATTCTCCGTTATTTACAGAAAGCATTTAAACGTCGATCGTGGTTGCGGCTTTATAGCAAGTCTTAGTTCATATGTTCACTGTGCTAAATACAATCGTGTATAATATCTGGTTGCCTACGGTTGTGCAGCGTGCCCATAAACTGGCTTCAGATTGCAAGCTTGAGTATGAGTGTAATATAGGTCCTGAAGAGCTGAGAAGGGTAGAGCACGAAATGAATGTGCGTATAGTTATATTTGGAATGATGATCGTCGTAGGACTGTGTGAAAGATCGTACAAGACGTCTACTTATTTTAGGATTGTCAGGAACATCGTATCTCCCCATCCGTAATATATGGACTTTCTATGCTAGTTATGATAAAAGTCGAAAATATGGAAGGCATCATGATTTGTGTAAAGGATGTCTCGAGTTTGCTGATGATATAGTGAAACATTGTAAGGATTTCTACATGGTATGTGAGCAGTGTAAAAGCCCCAAATGTGAAAGTCGTGTAGTTGAAACCGAGAAGAGGGAATGTAATGTGTGTAGACGTACATTTTTCAATAATAAATGCTTTGAGCTCCATAAATCAATTGGTACTTGCAGGAAAATGAGAATCTGTGAATGTGGCATGTTTCATATGATGGATAATTGGGGTAAGTTTGTGCATAAATGCAATGAAATTCACTGTTCTACATGTCATGAAAAATATAAGACAGATGGAGTGAAGAATGTATGTTATATGAAAGATGCTAAGCCTAAAAATAGGCAATGCAAAAAACTTCACTTTTTTCTACGTGAAGGTCAAAATATGATAATTAAAACCCACTCTAATAGACAGAGTTTATTTCCACAACAGTTTCGATGCCCACTGGCATCCTCTTCGGGTGGATACAGAAAAACGAATCGTTTTTCTGTATCCACCCGAAGAGGATGCCAGTGGGCATCGAAACTGTTGTGGAAATAAACTCTGTCTATTAGAGTGGGTTTTAATTATCCTAAAAATAGGCCTTGTATAACCATGTACTACGACATAAAAACATACACGAACGCTGAAACCAAAGAGGTTATTCCACATTTACTCTTAAGCCAGACTATCTGTGATGAGTGCATGAATGTCGAGTGTGATGAGTGTCACAAATGTGGTAAACGGACAAACGTTTTTAAAACGATTGCACACGACAGCCCTTGTGAAACTCTTTGTTTCCTATATTGTCAAGTTAGCGGACAAGTTCAAAAGAACGACTATATATTCTTGTCCATGACGGAACAAAATTTAACACAGTTCCTTTATAAGGAGTTGCTTGAACACGAGTCATCGGAGATATTTACAGGCGACCCCTTGAAAAGAGGCAACAAACTTATACAAATGCAGATAATAGGTAATGTTCAGTTTAAAGACACCCTGCTGTTCACACCTTGTAAATTAGCTAAGCTACCCAAGGTCATGGGTGTAGCCGGTGAAGTTTCAAAAGGGTATTTCCCTTACACTTTCCTCACTAACGAAACTTCAAATTACGTAGGACTGCCTCCCCGCAAACATCAATTTAACTACACCAACATGATTGATAGTGAGTGTGAAGATTTTGACCGCTACTACAACAGTTTTAATGAAACTAGTCCATACAATATAGCTGATGAATGTGAACGTTATTGCGTGAATGATGTGCGCGTGCTTAGCGTATGTTTCCAGGCCTTTAGAAGGATGTACAAAACCCGTTTCAAATGCGATCCGCTGCAAGTCGCAACCACGCTCGCCTCATTGTTTTAGGGTGTTCAAGAATAACTTCATGCCTAAAGACACCTTAGCCGTCATTCACAGAAACAATCCCCACAGTTATGGGCACAAGGCTATTTACTGGCTCATACACCTACAGCAACAGACCGGGGTATACATAAAATACGCCCGTAACACGGGGGAAGTACCCATTAAGGTAAATGGTCGTGTTTTTTGGGTTGATGGTCTAAGTGACGATCCAACCACTGGTGAGAAGATTGTGTACTCCTTTAACGGCTGCTGGTAGCATGGATGCCCACGCCCTGAGTATGCCGTCACAGGAGAACTCCATGGAAGATACCCCGCCGACAGCCTCGCATAGACCCTAACCGCGATCAACTTATAGGCTCCCAGTTCACTCACAAGATCGCGTGGGAGTATGAGTATGATGTACGGATGGAAACAGATGGCCAGTACCGGCCATAGCGATAGCTTGTTTGGAGGGTGTACAAATCCATTCAAGATATACTTTCCGCCTACGGAGGGCGTGAAGCTCCATTACTACGACTCCTGTTCTTTATATCCCGACGTGATGAAGAACAATCCGTACCCCGTAGGTGCGCTTGAAAAACTAGTGGGCCCCGCCATGCCAACCATCGAGGAGTTCTCAGCTAACTTCAGTGAGCGCTACTTTGAACTCTCTTTCGTAGACGTACTCCCCCCTCGCGATTTATGGATGCCGATCTTACCCGTCGTTATAGATCACAAGCTCATGTTTCCCCTGTGCGTGAAGTGCGCAGAGGAGAACAATGGGACTTGTAATCACACAACCAACCAGCGTAAGATCAGAGTTGTATATACCAGCCCTGAGCTGAACATAGCCGTTCGCCATGGCTACAGAATATTGAAGATACATGAGGTGTGGAGGTTTCAGAAGCTACCCAACCTTTTCACGCCATATATAAACGCTTTTTTGAAGGATAAGGTAGAAGCACCAGGATATCCGCGAGTTGATACCGAAGATGAAAAAACGGCTTATATTCAGCGTTACCGTGCCCGTGAAGGGATACAGCTTGACCGTTCCAAGATTGTTGAGAATCCTGGCAAGCGCTTTAGTGCAAAGTTGTTTCTAAACAGTCTTTGGGGAAAATTTGCACAGAATACTGGCAAAGGGAACGTTCATTTGGCACAAAGTTATAGTGAAGTCTGGGATTTTGCCAACGTTTCCGATAAAGAGCTTATGGAGATCGTGAATGTAGGTAATACTTACATAATAAAGTACATCACCGAACTGGCCACAGATACCTCACAGGTTACAAACATACCTGTAGCCAGCTTCACAACGGCATACACCCGCATCAAGCTTTTGGGGACTACTGCACTCTCTTGGGAAGAGGGTGCTGTACGTTGACACAGATGCGTAATATTCACAGCGAGGTAGGGTGAATACATGCCGCCTATTGGGGAATTCCTCGGAGAGTTAACTGACGAGATCAAGGATGAGTATGGTGATGGTTCATATGCTGACTCATTTGTATCAACATGGCCAAAAACTTATGGGGTGCGGGTGAGGGTGGGGGAGGATATGAAATATATTGTGAAGGCTAAAGGTATCACGCTTAACCATGCGAAACGGACGAGTCGTTAACTTTGACTCGTTGAAGGCTCTAGTGTGCTTGGAAGATGAGGGCGACCAGCCACCCCACCTATAGGAAACGTTACCAGGTGCCTGGTATCTATGATACCGTACCCTTTGGATACCTTAATCCTTGAGTGTTTATATATATATATATGTGTGTGTGTGTGTGTGTGTGTGTGTGTGTGTATTGTTAACGATATGTTATTTATTTCCTATATTTGTTTCAATTAGGGCTTCATTTTCTCCTTTGTGTGCGTGCGTGTGTACAATCCTAAGCTCCGCCCACTGTGAGCTCGGTCATGTGACTCCTGCTACTACCTGGGCATATCTCTACCCCGGCGTGCTCAGTTGACCTCTGCAAACCCTGGAGCTCAGACGTGTATTTTCTCATGTAGACGAAAAAATAGTGATGGCTACTTTTGATATTGCGTGTCCGACGTTTACATTCGGTAAAGTCGGAAGATGTGGTGAATACTGAAAGACGACCTACCCCACCCTCCTTTGAGACTTTTAAGGCTACACTGAATCGCGCGAAGGAACAAGATGTTCAAATACTCTACGGATATTCTGGCGAGAGTATTGCCGGATTTTGTGGCACAAACGACGTAATAGACTAATTTGTAGGGCTAAACAGTATAAAAACATACATATACTGTGAGGTGAAAGAAACAACGCGTGCAGAAGAGAAGCCACGGATATGGATAATGAGTCTTGTTGATGAGTGGTATTATGTCATGCTGCATCACACCGAGTACACGTATCCTGCGGCTGAGAATGTAAACCTTGTCATCATGGACAAGCTAAAGTACTTTTACCACTACATTCATATATATCATGACGAGGTTCGCAGTGAGGTTGTGGCTAAAGGCCTGTGTGAGTTTTTGATAGTTTAGAGACGAGTATCGATTGTTAAACAAAAAGGATAAATACGGTCACATGTTTCTCTCAAATAGTGCACCGGATTGTTATGTGTGGAGAACGTCTAGTGCGCATAAAACATTAAAACTGAAAATAACCCATGTGTCGGAAAATTGCCCGGTATAATGGGTACAAGTACTCGCGTGATTCATGCTAGAACAAATCCGTAAACGATTCAACAGCTTATGGCGTGACTCGCTCCCCCGTCGAGCCGTTCCGCTTACCCGTGGCTCATAGTTATCTTAGAGCTTGAACTGACTGGACGTGCATCCTCGAATACGATGGAACTTCTTTTGAGAAGCATTCTCAATGCCACGTACGATGTGTCCGTGACGAAGTCATTGCGCGTGTTCAGGCGTGAAGTCGGTGCCATTAACTATGTACATGAAACGACTTGTAGACAAGCCAACTCTGGTAAACGTAATGTTATTTATTTAAATGTTGATGAGATGAATAGTCTTCGTGATAGTTGAGAAGTGGGGTGAGGACCGTTATAAAATACCGGCAGATGTAGGTACAAGAAGAGAACAGATTAGTGATGCCCCCTCAAATGCCATTGTTTGTACGTTGTGTATAAATAACGATCAGCCATGCATTGATATACGACAGATGTGGAAGAATGCATCTGATAATAACATTCTTGTCCCTACGCGAAACCGATTCCTCTTCGACAAAATGTTTGAAATCGTCGGATTCCACAAGCTGAAGCCTATATTAGACGCTCGTGTTACGGATATGATTTATTTTGACACGGTTCTTCAATACGCATACACCGCTCTGCTCGACGGGTTTATCGAATGTAGGAATGAACAAGGCGAGAATGGTCTAGAGCTGGATGTTTATTTAAAAGGTTTAGACTCTTCGAAATATCATGAACTTTGGTACAAAGGACTTGAGCAGTACAGGGCAGAGCTCACCTACACTGTTCAGTCTAGGGTGCCACATAAAAATCATTTTTTGATTTTTAGGACGGCCCTTTGTGGGATTGTTAGGTTGGGTGAAAAAGCCCTGAATATGAAATTTTAGCCAAATTGAAGGATATTTAGGGGTTCCGCATCGACCATCTCTGGCGTACCACGTGTCAGAAGTAATGAGTTTCTCCAAGAAATTGCTCCAGCTCCAAGGGGTAAAGTAACATGTACAATGTTAATATAAATACTATCATATACCATGGCGTAGAGGACAGTCACAGCTATATTTCCATAGCATTAAGTTTATTCCATCTCCAATATTTTTTTTTATATTAATATTTTTGTCGCGGTTCAAAAGTTTTTTTCCAAAGTTTCACCTTAATACGTTTATGCTTTGTAATCCAAACCACACCAACCGGCAACCAGCTTATAACAACACAATACGTAACTAGCAAACAGTGCAAACACCTTAACAATATTGTTCAACATTATTTCATAATTAATTGGAATAAACTTGTCCCACCATGCCTGGGTAGCAGGATACTATTCTCTGTGTGTAATGTTATTAATAATACAAAATCATTAAATCAATTTCAATTTTATTGCAACAAAACAACTTAATATTATTAAAATAAAAAACATTTTATTCCGTATTAATCATAGTAATATACTGAGCCTACTGGCCATATAAATCAAAATAATAACTAAGAAATAAAGTATATACGATTATACATTGTTATACAGGATTAATAGGAGTAACACCTTATAAAAATGAAGCAAATTCAAATATACCATAAAGTACTCCCAAACCCGTTAAGGATTTCCGCTGCGGGCGCTCGGGTGCTCTTTGCGGTGCTTCTCAACGACTTGCATCAAGTACTGCCGTTGCTCCTCGTCCTTGGTGAGTGCGAGATTGTAGTTCTGCATCAGTGCGACCCCTCGCTCCGCCCGGACATTGACAACGCTCAACGTAGAGACACGGCGTTTCCCCGCCAGGTAGGACGCATTGTTCGACCAGGTAGCCGGCTCCAACTCTAGGAAAAAAGTATTGATCGCGAGCCGCTCGAAAAGAAGCGTGCTGGATGTCGTGCAAAAGTCTGCGACTGTCTTTCGCTCGAGCTCCTCCGGGCAGACGTCCAGGGCAATGCGCTTGGGTGGCTCCTCGGTGCCCTCGACATCCTTGATGGCCGTCGCAATTCGACTCTTCTCCTCCAGCGGAGTGTCGTCATCGAAGAGAGCGAGGGCGGCCAGGTGTTCACTCAGGTACCAGAGATGTCGTCGAAACACAGGGGAGGTAGCCTTGGACACGTCCTTGTCCACCTTGTCGTAGTCAACCAGCGCCTTGAGCATCGCCAGGTCAGTTCGAGGGGCAGCGGCGGGAAGGGGCGCCGTAAACCAGGCCGGAATGTAAACCAGCAGCGCAAAGTTTACGAAGCGCAGGATGCCCCGGGCCTCGCGAGCCTTAATGGGGAGCTGCTGCCGGAAGAGGTGGAGCTTGATGACGTATATCACTTTGGCCATCCACCGGGCGCGGTGGAGTGCGCCCGGTCGCATGAAGCGCACACCTCGCTGGGGGACGCCTCCAAGCGCTATGATCGCCAGCTCCAGGAGCTCTCGGTAGTCGTCCCGCGGCTGGCCCTTGGTGATGTGACCCTTGAAACACGCGATCAGATCGTCTCGCGCCTTGAGCAGCGGCTTAGTAAGGTCTTCCTTGGAGATGGCGCTGAATTGGTCGGTGCAGACGGATTGCCAGCGCTCCTTCAGTCGCGAGAACAGTTTAATGTCAGGACCAGAGGAGGGGCCCATGCACTCGATGAAGGCTTTCTCTGCCACCAATTCTAGCATGTGGTGCCGACAGGCCAGGTTCAGCAGCTGGCGGTGAAGGCCCTGCTCGATGAAGACGCAAGCGCCCGAAACGACGCCCGTGTTGGCAGCTGTCGTGTCAAAGGAGAGCCCAACGACACGATCAGCAATTCCCCAGTCATCCAACGAGTTCAGCACAGCATCTTCTTGGGCGCGACCAGTTCCAGCAGGCAGCTTCGGCACGGAGAGAAGTTTGTCGACGCCGTCGCCGGACACGACTATGGCGAGGCGATCGACCTTCTTGCCGCTGAAGTCGGAGACCATCCTCCCGTCCCAGTGAACGATGAGCGGGACACTGGGATCGAACGTCATCTTCACTTCTTTGGCGATTTCCCCTCGATGACGCAATCGCCAACGCCGAATCGTCTCGTGACTGAGAGCCAGTTCATCTGTGTCTTGAATATCCAGACTGGAAGCAGCTGCTTTCATGAGTTGAACGGCTCCACGGTTGCTTGTTTTGGTCCGGTCCAGTGCCGACGCTAGGTCTTGAGTCATAATGTTCTTTTTGCGACGGCGCTTTGTAGGTGGATTGGTTTCCTCTTCTGTCGAGCAATTAGCGACGACGACGAGTTTGATGATGTAAGGGTTACTGTTGCCAGTGATTGCTCTGATTGCTTTTGGCGTTGCCTTTCTTTGGCAGCTTCACGCGCGGATGCACGTTGCTCAATTCCAGTGAGGATTTTGTCCACCCCGGACATGACACCACGGCGACCCTTTTCGCGTTGAGCAAGAAGGAAGTCGCGAGCCTCCTGGATGGTGATGACGGAGAGGGCGTTGTCGAGAGCCACGTCAAAAATGTCATCGAGTCCCTCGGTGAAGGCCGCCCTGGCTGCCTCACCTGTGGCGCCGGACCGCTTCCGGCTGCGCTGCAGTGCCTGCCAATTGTCGTAAAGTTTAAGCAGTTTTCGCGCGGCGCTTTTGGAGGTCATGGTCGGGATTCTGGCCATAGCCCAGAAAGTATACACCTCGACGATCACATTACGCGCCGCCTCGGCTAGAAGTTGTTTTTGCACCTTATGAAACTGTATAAACCGGCGAAGCACTTCACCATTTGAAGGTAACCTGTTTCCCGTTAGGGAGCTTGGGTTGGCGTGTCCGATTAGCCATATCTCGGTCTTGGATCTCAGTGAGCTTGCGGTAGCCATCACGAGATGATCACGCGTTGAATGCGTGAAGGAGACTGATTGACTGAAGACTGTGACAGTGTGACTCACCACACTAACCCGGCGTTGCGCTGTTGCCAGATCTCAATGCTGAAAAGTAGTGAAAATATATACAATGAGAAGCAAATATTAATTATAAATATTTAAATTTATGAAATGCATAAATTATAGCAATATATATGCAGGGTTGGCTGGTTTAACCCAAATGGTTTAAACCATTGGTTTAAACCATGGTTTAAACCACTTAAAAAAAACATGTTTTTCTGGGGTTTTTGTTTTTTTATAATTTCAATTTTTACAACACAAATTATTTAATTCATAAACTAATAGCTCTAAAACTAAAACTTATATTTATATTGATAAGACCTAAAAACCATCATTTCAGGGTAGCCTAGTATGTACGGTAGTATATAATATAGCTACCTTGCACTAGCAGGCCTATTTAATAGTGGCATTGCACATAAAAGGATTGAAGTTACCTGTATCAATTACATTAAAACGCATGTAGCTACAAATATAAATGTTGTTATTAGGTTTATTTTCATTTTTGTGAAGTTAGCACTTCTTACATTTAACATCTTCCAATTAAAAAATGAGACAGTCAGCAATTCTAATTTCTGAGTACCAGTACCTAATTGAGTTATCTGAGTTAAGTTTTTTTTTTTTTTAAAAACCATTGTTTTTTTTTTTTTTTTTTAAACCATGGTTTTTTCAACCCTGTATATATGTAATAGTGCCATGGTTACAGGTTTCCCAGATAAATCCATTATTTCGAACACACGGTACAACAGAAACGGTCGATGCGGAACCTCTAAATGTACTTCGATCGGGCTCAAACTTCATATTTAGGGTTTTCTCATCCAACCAAACAATACAACTAAGGGCCATTCGAAATTTCCAAATTCTAAAAACTGCCCCTATAGAGTGTGGCACCCTACGTGTTCACCCTGAAGAATTGTACAGTACCTCTATATAATGAGCAGCTGTCGTTACGACTTGGAAGATTATTTCAATTGCCGCTATGCGTTGTGAAGAAGAGTTTACGATTGAAAAGCTCGGGTCGGTAAGAAAAAACCCTCGATTAGAAAGGAGTGTTTATAAACTTGTATTTAATAATGATGTGGTGGCTAACGATACCCTCTTTGTGCGTGCTTTGCTTTTGATTGTATTCTATCCGTGTTTAAAGATAACTTGCCAACCGAATGTAAAGTGGACACAAAAATAGTATTGAACGATATGAAGGCCATTTACACCGAGTACAGGCGCCCGCACACCTTGAGCGGTGAAATAATGTTAAATCGCATTTACTGCGTAGTGCTAAACAATAATGATGTGACCGTAGACTCGATTATGTGTGAGTTTAGTGTTTTCGTTAAGCGCAGTAGAACGAATTTATTTTGATGTATATTTATTTTCAATATATTTAATTATTTAATGTAATTGTATATACGAGGGTAATTCAATAAGTATCCGCACTTTTTATTTTCACTATTTTATTTTCACATCTGATAGATTATAAACACATCACTTCTCAACATAGTCTCCCTGTTTCTCAATACACTTAGTCCAGCGGGTGAAAGGACAATTGCGTCCTGGTCAAGTGCGTCCCGGACAAATGCGTCCTGGTTATTGGCGTTCCTGGACAATTGCGTCCGGTTTTATTTCGTCCCGGACAATTGCGTCCCGGACAATTGCGCACTTCCCCAACTACTATATGAAGTTTATTTATTAGAGAAGTGAATAGAAAGTTCATTGTGACTTCACCTACGCAATTGTCCAGGGACGCCAATGACGAGGGACGAGTATGTTTGTTATTGTAATTGTGTATGGGATATAATGCCCGGTTAGATTAATTGAATGCCCAGTTAGGTCAACTGTATGCCCTTGACGATTGGCTAGGTTAAGTTGTGATATTTTCGTTAAAACTAACGAAACTAACTTTATCTTAAGTGGACGTAACCCATAAAATTTGACAATGTGTTGCTGATGATGGATAAAGTTTTAGAGAACAGTTTCGAACAGAACTTATGAACATATAACAAGTTTAATAGGTTAAAATGAAAAGTATATTTGAAATTCAGATACTAACTTTCTATTCACTTCTCTAATAAATAAACTTCATATAATAGTTGGAGAAGTGCTCAATTGTCCGGGACGCAATTGTCCGGGACGCAATTGTCCAGGGACGCCAATGACCGAGACGCATTTGTCCAGGACGCACTTGATCAGGACGCAATTGCCCTAGTACCAGTCCAGCGTCTACAAACTTCCAAATGCCATCACAAAAGAATGTTTTTGGCTGTGTGCGTAGCCAGTCATGCACCGCCTCCTTCAGATCATTATCGCCTTGGAATCGCTGACTTCTCAAAGCGTCTTTTAGTGGTCCAAACAGGTAAAAATCTGAAGGTACCAGGTCTGGACTGTAGGCTGGATGGTCAAGAACTTCAAATTTAAGTTCTTGAAGGCATTTTCTAGTCTGTGCAGCGGTATGAGGGCGCGCATTGTCGTGTAACAGAATAACACCTTCCGACAATCTCCTTCTCCGTTTTATGCGAATTGCTTGCTTTAACTCATTTCGAAGCATGTCAGAATACGATGCACTTGTTACTGTAGTTCCACGCTCTAGATAATGATCAAGGATAGGGCCTCGTGTATCCCAAAACAGTGTTAGCATAACTACCTGCTGACGGCTGCGCTTTGAACTTCCTTGCAACGGGAGATGTTGGATGCTTCCATTGCATGCTCTGTGACAGAAGAGCACAAGCGTAATCGTATGGACGTCTGCTCTCGTCTTTTGGCGCGGTATCATAATGAAGGTGAAAACTTTCTGGAGCGTATTATCACTGGAGATGAAACCTGGATCCATCACTATGAACCAGAAAGCAAACGACAGCGCATGCAATTGAAACATCCAACATCGCCCGTTGCAAGGAAGTTCAAAGCGCAGCCGCTGTTATCTTCGTAATATATATATATATATATATATATACACATTTCAACTGCAAACAACACACAGTATAATTAACGTAAAGAACGACGCTTGTATAGAAGAAAATTCCGCGCAAGATGAGGAGGGAGAACGAACAAATGAAAAAATGAGGTAACCACCCGGGAATCGAACCCGGGATCTTCCGATTGCCGGTCAGATATGATAACCACTACACCATGGGCCTCACTCGATCAGAAGTCGTAATTCTCCTACATACGCGCAGAAACCAATGCCCCGAGGGGGGCACCTCCCGCATGCCGCACCTATATATACATTTCAACTGCAAAGAATACACAGTATAATTAACGTAAAGAACGACGCTTGTATAGGAGAATATTCCGCGCAAGATGAGGAGAGAGAACGAACAAATGAAAAAATGAGGTAACCACCCGGGAATCGAACCCGGGATCTTCCAATTGCCGGTCAGATATGATAACTACTAATATTTAGTTTCTTATATCCCAGCAAATAAGAACATGTAATCTTAACTGAGATGCATATATATATATATATATATATATATATATATATATATATATATATATATATATATATATATGTGAACATATGAACTTTAATTGCAATAACCGCAACAATATAAAATTACACCAACCCGCAAGCAAATATTTTTATGGAATTTTTTGAAGTTATTTTTTTGCCGGAATTTTTGGTGCCGGGGATCATTTGGTTCCGTTATGTTGATGACACGTGTGTTATTTTGGAATCTCATGTGGATCTGGATGAGCTGGTGGGAGTTCTTAATAGTTTTGTAGTGATTTGTACCCTCAATACAGTTTACGTATGAAGTTGAAAATAGTGGATCTCTCTCGTTTTTGGATGTTCTTATTTTAAGAGATCCCAACCAAAGACCTTCTTTCAAAGTACTTAGAAAACCTATGCATTCAGACAGCTACATTTATGCTTTTTCCAATCATTCTCTTTGTACTAACAAAGGCGTTATTTCCGGTCTCTTTTTGAGAGCTTTCAGGATTTGTGACCCCATTTATCTTAACGATGTTTTACATATTAAAAGTATATTTATATGTTTGGGTTATTCCAAATTGTTCATCGATAAAGCTTATTTTGCCGCTAGGAGATCTTTCTTTTCCCCCAAAACTGGGAACCGGGATAAAGACGTTTTATTCCTGAAAGTGCCCTTTGAGGTTAACAAAGGGCTTTCCTCACTCTTGCCAAAGCAGATTAAGTTTCTCTCCGTTGTGCCAAATATATTGCCTTCATTCATTCGTCATCCTATTACTAAAGCCTCCGACAATTCTGGCGTAGTTTATGAAATCCCATGTGGAAGCTGCCCTGAAAAATACATCGGAGAGACAATTGATTTTCAGAGAAGGATTAATCCCCACAAACGTGACCTGAGACTGGGTAATACTTATAGTAGCCTAGTTCAGCATAGGGAACAGCATAATCATATTTTTAACTTCCAGGATTCTAAACCTATCATGAAGGTCAGGGACCAGGAACATAGACAAATATACAAGGCATTTTATATTTTGGCAGGAAACACCATTTCCAATATTAAGTCCTACAGTATGGATAGCTTTCTTTTTAACATTTTAAAATATTTTACGACAATTTCGGGTTGTGACCGGCTGCCAGATGTACAGGATTGATTTTTACTTATAGATTTCTCATTTCGAAGGTTTGAAATCTGGGCTTGTCAGTTTCGTGCTCCTTCCTATCAAAATTAACAGTGTTCAAAGTCAATGAACCATTGTGTTACTTCTCCACTAAAATAAATTTGTGAATGTGGCAAGATTACGCAATTACAATCTCATCAGATAAACAAACTGCAATACTTAACTAGAAATATTACATAAAATATATCTACAAAATTTTCTAGCGACATCCGGCACTGCCTTTATAGTCCTACGGCAAGCAGTGACCTTGAAGTAGTGGGTATACAAACCACCGAACGAACGAGGCCTGTAAACGTACGAACGAACGAACGAACGAACGAGTGAATCTTAACCGCATAAATTGAGCAAAATGGCTTCCAAAGGTCAGGTAAACGCCCTGAAATTAGAAATGAAAGATCTAGCAAATAAGTATAATTCCCTCTTTGACTTAGTGCACAAAAGTAATAGTGTAATCAAAGACCTTGAGGCAGTAATAAAAGTTGTACAACATAATAACGAATTGTTAAAGAGGGACAATGCAAAACTGGAATATAGAAATATGGAGCTCGAAAAGAGCATTCAGTATGCACACGACAAGATAAAGGATCTTAACTCTAGTCTAAACTCGTTTACTAAAAATAATCGTAGCATGGAGATGATAAAAAACGAGCACGATTCAATTACGAATAAATTAAACAGCCTAGACGACAATTCACGTGCCAATAACTTAATCATAATGGGCGAAACGAAGAAAAAGGTGGAGGACATAATAAAAGATAGACTGAATTTGGAGAATAGTAAGATCAAAAGTGCTTTTAGATTAAAAAAACAAATTCCACGACAAAAAGCAAATTCTAGAGTTAATGACATGACTGAATCTAAGACGCCCACTTCAGCTATAAAAGTAATATGTGAGGATGAAACTCACAGAGATTTAATAGTAAAAAACAGAAGAAAGCTGAAAGGATAAAAAATCTTCGTCAATGACGACGTATGTGAGGAAACACGTAAAATTCGTAAAGAAAAGCTCCCTAAACTCATAGAAGCGAGGAGACTTGGGAAAGTTGCCTACTTCCTTGGAGCGAAGTTAATTATTAAAGAAAGAGAGACTCCTCCAACGCGGAATACTTCGATCAAAGGAGTTCACCTTGTTAGTGAAGAATCATTCGAAGCTATAAGAACTACGAAAACGCCAGCCGACAGTCAGCACACAGGAGGCCTGCGAATAACTCCACATACAATCTCAACCGTCGACTTTCCCATTCTCGGCTCAACTGGGCGGTAACCCCTTATTCCCATATTCTGTATTTAGTGAAATTGTTTGAGAACTACTGTTAAGTGGCTTTCATCGATAAAGACTTTCATAGTATATGTGCCGATATCAGATATTTCAATTCATTACCAAAAAATTCTGTATCCAGTTTAGAGAATCTAGAACAGGAATCTGGTGTAGGCAATTGCATGGTCTCATCGATAGACGAGTTTAATGCCTTTGTATTACAAAAAGATATTTATAAAAATCTTTCAGTGCTAAATCTAAACATTCGAAGTTTACCTAGGAACTATAACTACTTATTGGCCCTTTTGAAAACTTCTACGGTCAAATTTAGTGTTATAATTCTCACTGAAACCTGGTTAAATGGTAGTATTAAAAACCTATATAATATAGATAATTACGTTGCTTATCATACTGTAAGAGATGGTCAGATTGGTGGGGGTATCTCTATATATGTGCATCAAACTTACGACTCTAACGAAGTATTTTCTCTATGTAATAGTGACAATGAAAACCTGATTGTGAATATAAAAGACAAAAGTAATGTATATTCTGCTCACGCAGTATATAAACCACCTAATACTAATATCAATAGCTTTTTAATTCATTTAGATAACATGTTATGCAACTTTCATAAATCGAATGCCATAGTTGCGGGAGACTTCGACATCAATTTGCAATCTGAAGCAATCTCTCATAAATTTTTAAACTTAATGAATTCTTTCTATCTTAGTCATTCTATCACCAAGCACACTCGAGTCTGCAGCTATGGCAATTGAACAGCAGAATCTACGATTGATAATATATTTGTAAATAGCAATGCCCTCGTAAATTCTGGAATTATAACCACTAACATCAGTGATCATTTTCGTACTTACGCTATATTCAATAACATTGGTCAGGTTGCGGACAAAACAACTATTGATTACAGAATATTCTCAGAGGTTAACAAAAGAAAATTTATTGGGGGCTGTAGAAAATACTCGACTTGACTGTGACGAACCTTTAAATGACCCAGATCATATGGTTCAGTTCTTCTATGACACCTTATTCCATATTTTTAATATTTGCTTTCCTTTAGGAAGAAAAACAGTTTCGCCCAAAAGTGTCGCAAATCCATGGATCACTCCAGGAATTATCACTTCAATAAAAACAGAGATAAATTATTCAAATTGCAATTGCAGACCAAAATTCCTAAAATACAATATACTCAATACAGAAACAAATTAACTAAAATAATCAAAATTGCAAAATATAACTATTATAACAATTAATTTTCCAAACATAAAGGAGACATGAAAAACACTTGGAAAACCATAAACAATCTTCTCGGAAAACAAATTAAGAAAAATTCAATAGAGAAATTAAATGTTGATAAAGAAATTACTGATGATACTGCTATTGCAGACTCTTTAAGTGCACATTTTACTTCAATAGCGGATAAGCTTCTCGCACAATTAATAAATAATTATCATTTACCTCTAGAATATATGCCACCCAGCCCACTAAATTAATTTTCTTTTGTTCCTGCTACCTCTACTGAGGTCCAGAATAATATTGGTAAATTAAAAAATACAAAAAATAACATTCTTAACATTCCTGTACCTATATTGAAACTTGTTAAAGATAAGATATCTGTAACTTTG
The DNA here is from genome assembly GCA_023014485.1 of Bathynomus jamesi. Classification (NCBI taxonomy): domain Eukaryota; kingdom Metazoa; phylum Arthropoda; class Malacostraca; order Isopoda; family Cirolanidae; genus Bathynomus; species Bathynomus jamesi. The sequence continues at coordinate 1,637,374 of JAJOZX010000218.1, read as the reverse complement.
GCTAAAATTATGAATCAAAGTATTTCCAAAGGAATATTCCCGTCAATGCTAAAAACTGATTGGAAACACCCCTTTTTAAAGGGGGTGATCCTACACTAGCAACAAATTACAGGCCGGTGTGTTCATTATATGTGTTCAGCAAAGTTTTTGAAAAAATTTAAAAAAGTAGAATGCAGCGATAATTAGAATCCTACAATTTATTATCTCCAAATCAATATGGCTTTCGTAATAATAAAACAACGGAAATGGCTATTTAAAATCTTATGGAAAATGTAAATATAGCTAAGGAGAACAAAGAAATAATGATATCAATATTTATGGATTTGAGTAAGGCGTTTGATGTAATAGACCATAATATTCTACTTAATAAATTATATTGCTACTGCTTTATAGGAGCAATCAGTGATTGGTTTAAAAGTTATGTGTCCAAAAGATATCATTTTGTATCAGTAAATAAGGTTTGCTTAACTAAAGCGCTTGTCAAACATGGTGTGCCACAGGGCTCAGTTCTGGGTCCACTGTTATTTTTATTATATATAAATGACCTTCCACGTTCATCTGATATACTGAACTTCATAATGTTTGCAGATGATACAACTGTCTTTTTCTTGCAAAGATGTTAATACAGCTAAGAATATATTTCATTCAGAATTTATCAGTGTAATGAAATGGTTGACCACCAATAAACTCTTCCTAAATACCAGTAAAACAAATTTCATGATTTTTACTAATAAAAGAAATGTATATTTTGATGACCTTAATGTTAATGAAATCGCCATAAAGGAGTGTACTGTAACAAAATTTCTTGGTGTAATGCTAGATAAGAATTTGCAATGGAGTGATCATGTAAATTATATCGCGAAAAAGATTTCAAGGAGCGTTGCTATAATGTTTAAACTTAGAAATGTAGTCCCTAAACAAGTTTTATTGACTCTTTATCATACTCTTGTTCTTCCTTATATAACATACTGCACCCTTGTTTGGGGAAACTCCGCTAACAACGCATTAAATGGTATCTTTGTCATCCAAGGTTATTATCTGATGCTGATTTCCTTGATCACTCTAGTGCATTATTTAAAGAGCTAAATCTACTAAAGCTCAACGATATAACCAAACTGGCACATTTTATTTTTATTTACGAGTGTAAGAACAAAATCATTAATTTGCAATGGGTAAATAGATATTTTGTAACTCATCAAGAAATCCACTCGTATCAGACCAGAAATAGATCAAAGCTTGTTATACCTCAATTTAGATTGTGTTCATCTCAAAAACTACCCATTTTCATTGGATTGAAACTATGGAATGTCTTGCTTGCCGAAATAAAAAATATTGTGAATGTAAATTTGTTTAAAACCAAGTTGAAATCCCGATTAATAATGGCCTACTAACAAAAAACTAGGATTAATGTCCATTACTATTGTTTATTAATTTCTCGTGTGTAATCTAGTATTAAAAACACATTTCTTGGGATTGTTCATTTCTTATTTCTCATGTATAATATTGGTTTCTTTGTATGGTATTGGTATAATGCCTTCAATGGTGACCTTGCATTTGTCATGTCAGTAGTGATAATTTAAGATTAATACATACTTTAACTATTAATAATACTTATTTACTTTTCTATTTATTTATTAATAATTAATAATAACTAGCTGTTTATTTTTAATAAGAGCCCAGTAAAGCCTAAAGCTTAAGGGCCAAATTAAATAAAATAAATAGTCCAGCTTCACAATTATTCATGGCATTGTAAATTGTAAAACGAATGTATTTATTTTATTACTAATAAAAGTTATTCAAATTCAAATTCAAATATATTATTTCTGAGTTAATTTCTGTACTGTGTAATTCGAAACATTTATGTGAAATCCCATTACAAAAATGCTCTTCTCTTTCATACTTTTTATTTATCTGCCTATGAAGAAAATCTTATTTAAAATCTTTAAAGATTTTTTTTTCAAAGAAAGACAGTGTTCTTTATGCTATTTATATACAGGGCGTGCGAGAAGTCCTTATCTTTTCACAGTATAATTATTTCTGCAAAGTAGATAGGGGCTTCTCGGACACCCTGTATTGTGGAAAGATAACACTGGGTAACAAAATTTTGAAAATTTTCTGTTTATTGTGATTTTTCTGTCATTTCTTAATGATTTCGGGGCGCTGATTCCAAAAATGATATTGGGTTTGCTCTATCATCAACCGTTTCAAAAAATATAGGTTATCACACTTTTCATATGGCAAAGTATCATATATAAAGAAGGCTAACATAAATATTTTCTGAAAATAAAAACACTATTGGAAATTGATGTTTATTGAGCCAAAATTGTTTGACAAACCCAAATTGGTGCGAAGGATATAATATATATCATGAGGAGAACCGACAAGAGAATAACAAGCCTCGTTATGCAGTGTGCGTTCCTTAAAAATGCACTGAAGAACGCGACTTCCGCGTATGAACATTCTTATCCTTTCTGATCAGCGACCATACGTAGTCTCCCATCATAGAAGCATCCAATGGCCCTGGTACCTTTTCTCCATCGTTTGAATATCTTGATGGAATCTTTCGCCATGTTCTTCACTCACATCGCCCAGGTTATCACGAAAAATGTCTAGATGTGAATGCAGATAGTGTAATTTTAAAGACATACGGCACCCCATTTTGCCATAGCACTTAATCAAGTTTGACACTAACTCCTTATAGTTTGGTGCTTTATGGTTGCCTAAAAACCCACGAACCACATCACGGAAAGCACACCAAGCCTCTTTTTCGATCGGAGTCATCTTGGCTTCAAGGTTCTTTGAATTCGACAGCGCCTTGACTTGTGGTCCTACAAAGATGCCAGCCTTGACTTTGGCCTCAGAGAGTTTAGGAAACATGACCCGAATCTGCTGGAAAACTTCCCCTCCAAAATCTAACGCAGTTACAAACTGCTTAATTAGACCCAAATTAATATGGAGAGGTGGTAGCAGAACTATGTCAGGCTTCACAAGAGGTTCCCTGAGTACATTGTACTTTTCTGGTTGCAGTCCTTCACGTGGAGGCCACTGAACTGTTTTATAGTGCTCAGTTGAAGCCCTGCTATCCCACAGGCAAAGAAAACATGAATATTTAGTAAACCCTCCTTGTAAACCTAACAGGAAACCAATCATTTTGAAATCACCACACACGTCCCAGTTATATTGTTCATACCTGATTTGAGTGAGCAGTTGTTTGACATTTTTATAGTCCTCTTTCATTTGAACAGAATGTGCAACTGGTATAGATGGACATTTGTTCCCATTGTGGAGTAGAACAGCTTTTAAACTCCGAGTTGAACCTTCAATAAACAGGCGCCACTCTGAGGGTATATGTGTTAACCCAATAGCTGTGAATAGACCATTAACCTGCAGTCTTCTCCAAGCAAATTCCACTCTTTGAGTCTGGAGGTCAGAAGCTCAGACCCTGATTTCGTCAGAACCAAATCTCTAATTAAGTCGTCCAATTCCCTCTGATTTGGAAAGTGAGGGTTTGTATTGAAAGTTACTGTATATTCTTCATCATGACTGTCCTCACCAGCCGACATTTTAGATGAGCTAGCTGCTTCCTCATTTTCAACCTGCAAAGCAAAGAAACAAAATATAGGCATAGCTATATATGTAGAAGAGCATCAGCACTAAGAAAAATCGACACATAATGACCCACAGTCTGTAAATACAGAAGGTAAAGTAATGAATAGATACCTGTTCTGGTGGACGTGGTATTGGAAGACTTCGCCATGTGGTACAGGAGCTATGGATGACGCTATGCTTGGATACTGAAGAGTCTGCCTTCCTTTAACTTTCCTGTACTTAGAAACATCTACCATGCAGTAGTAGCAATCGTCGTGGTGGCTCTTTGGTTCTCTCCATATTCTGGGTACCGCAAAGGGCATTGTCTTGCGTACTCCCCGCAGCCACCCTTCAAGTGTGGAACGGCAGCTTCCACAGATCACATGGGGTGCCCAGGGCTTATCTTGGTCACCCATAGGCATACCAAAATAGAGCCGATACGCGATCCAGAACTTGGTTCCTTTCACAATCTTCTGCGATACTTGCTTGGGGCCTATGTAATACCCACAAACGTAGCAGAATATATCCGGCGAGTGTTTACAAGCTCTAGTTGCCATTCTCTTTACCAAACTGTACTACATTAATCATAACCTGCAGATATAGAGAGAAGAGTTATTAAATCTGCAACAGATTACAGATTCCAGAAAAAAGATGTATTCACAACACTGAAATAATGTTCGCAATAAAAAAGGATCGATAACACTCAAATCGTCAGCACAGAGAAGCACAGAAACACAGTACCTCAGTGCTGGTAACCATCAGACAAACAACCTGCTTTCTTTGTGTGCTCACACTTACTGACTTCTCAGACTCTGCGCTCTTCTTTATATAGCACAGTGGAAGTTTCCGGCAATTTCTAGAGCAAGAAACTGTCAATGAACATCTGGATTGTTCTCAACAATTCCTGATTATTCTGATATTGCTGCGCCCATAATAACATCATTCTGGTAAAACATGAAAAATGGATTATCTCTGAAACCAGTGATGATACACACAAACCAAGGCCATATTTGGACTCAGCGCCCACAAATGCATATGAAAACATAAAAAATTCTATATAAACAGAATCAGTGTTACACAGTGTAATTTTCATGACAGATTTTAATATTTATTACAGATGCACTCCATTGCATCAGATTTGCTGATTAATTTTTAAGTAAAATATTTACAAATGATATAGACAATGACAATCAATATCAATCGAGAAAATTAATGAAAACCTAATTTAAATCTGTACATTAGGTTTAAATATTCACTGATATTAAGATAATCGTTAGCTTGTTGAATAATTGTAGAATATATATATATATATATATATATATATATATATATATATATATATATATACACGTATACGGAAGCCAACAATATGAAGTTTAACACAGAAATTTCAGCTGTTATGGTACGGAAAAAGAGAGTACCTAAAATCCATGGAATATTATACCTCAAATGGACAGGAAATTCAGAGAAATTCCAAAGCAAAAGGTTTAGGGGTTGTAATGGCTGATGAACACGAAATTTTAAACACAAAATAAGATAGCAGTAAACAGAGCAAAGAGAGTAACTGGGCAGATACTGAGAACCTTTGAACGAAGGGATAGGAATATAATGATTCCTCTACTGAAAACACTGATGATACTCAAATTGAAATACTGCTCGGTCCTAACATGGCCATACAAAAAAGAAGACATTAGACAGCTAGAAGTGATTCAGAGAAGGTTCACAGTCAATATCAATGGGTGCAAAGAACTAAATTACTGGGAAAGGTTACGCGAACTAAACCTATATTCACTGGAAAGGAGGAGAGAGAGAGAGATACACCATTATTTACAGTTGGAAAATAATGGAGAAACTAGTGCCTAATCTTACTCTGAACCCTGTAACTTCCCAAACAACGGTGGAAAGTAGAAAAGGAAGACTGAGTCGTGTTCCCAAATTAAAGGCTAGACAGGGAACATCCTTAACCACCCTGAAAGAAAATAGTTTTGTTGTGAGAGGACCAAAACTGTTTAATTAGCTGCCCAAAGAACTAAGGAACACGAGTGGTGTTGCGGTGGACACCTTCAAAAGAAGATTAGACGCCTGGCTCAAAACAATCCCCGGTGAGCCGGGCGTACCTGGCTATGTGAGGTGGAGAGTACAAGAAACCAACTCACTACTTCACCAGGCCAACTCGAGAGGAGGGGCGACAAGCTTGAACTTCGAGGAATGAGGAATCATCGCACGGAACATTTGAAAAGGTTGAAAGGAAAGGTATATATATGTTACGGCCGTTTTGCAAAAAGATCGGCCTTTTTGCAAAGGGCCAAAAACCGTCCTTCTTGCATAATGGCATTAAATGCCAGGCCACTTTGCAAACAGGCCATTTTGAAAAATGACTGGTAATGCTGTCGGCCATTTTGCGAAACGGTAGAACTTCACATTGAACTGGACAGTGAATGGCCGGTTAGGTCAACTGAATGCCCTGTTAGGTTAATTGAATATCCGGTTGGGTCAAATTTCCGCCCTTGACGATTGATTAGGTTAAGTCGTGATATTTTCGTTGTTTAACGAAAATATCACGCCTTAACGAAACCAATCGTCAAGGGCGGACAGTTGACCTAACCGGGCAATCAGTTAACCCAACTGGGCATTCAGTTAACCTAACCGGGCATTCAATAATTTAAATTTCAATAATTTGAATAATTTCAATCGAACTGGATTGAATCTCTTAATTGGAGTTCTGCCTTTTCGCAAAATGGCAGACAGCATTAGTCATTAGTTACTTTGAAAAATAGCCAATATGCCGGCCTGTTTGCAAAGTGGCCTGGCATTTAATGCCATTATACAAAAGGCCGATCTTTTTGCAAAACGGCCGATTTCGCAAAAAGGCCGATCTTTTTGCAAAACGGCCGATTTCGCAAAAAGGCCGTAACATATATATATGTATATAGTATATAATTTGCAAAGTGGCCTGGCATTTAATGCCATTATACAAAAGGCCGATCTTTTTGCAAAACAGCCGATTTCGCAAAAAGGCCGTAACATATATATATATATATATAATAATTGTTGACTAATTATTGAATTAAATAAAGGATACTCTCTATGGTTTTACTTTACTTATTTGTAATTTTTTACTCACTTACTTTCATTATTTATTTATTTATTTAAAATATGAAATTTAAAGCCTGCGCACGTTCGGAAACAATGGCGAATTTCCTCTCAGATCTTGATAAGAGACTAAATAAATTTTCTAAAACTTACTGTACACGACATATTTTCTTTTAAAGACTTTTAAGACTTTAAGATAATTTGTCAGACTATAACACATATTTATACAGTGGTATTTCAATATATGTATTATTTCTAATCAACTGTATATATTTCTAGCTTTGGTATATGAACTGTCATTGTATTAATAATATTTGTCATATGGACTATAGTCTGCCAATAAACCTTTTCATTTTCATTTCATTTTCATTTTTATTTCATACGCTATCTAGAACAAGAAACCAAAATGAAAACATAAAAAATGTTATAGTTAGCACTACGCCGTAGTTTTCTATGAAATTAAATTAAACGTATAAGAAAACTAAATATTTTACGTAAACTAAATAAATTGAGATATATCGAAATGAATTAATGAGGACAGAAGATTTTTTTGCCATAGCAAGGGCGGATCTAGACATTTCAGTAAGGGGGTCCAAAGAAAAATAAAATAAAAAGGCCACAATACTAAATTTTTTTTTTAAACAGACCACCAATGAGCGAGTGTAAAATCAATTGTATTGTTTTATTAGATCATTCTCATTCAAATATGATACAAAATAAAAATCTAATTTGGGTATAACAGTTATCACAGAAAAATTTTCGTACTTTCCTGTTATCCCGGACCCCAGACTTTTTTTTTAATGTTAAGTAACTAACCAAACCTAACCTAACCTTTAGGTTAGGTTAGTTACTTAACATTAAAAATAAGTCTGGGGTCCGGGATAACAGGAAAGTACCAAATTTTCAAACATTACAAGTGTCTTGCCAGTTAAAAGAACTATGAGAATAAGATGAAGATAAAAATAGTGATATACTGTAGCTGCACCAGTCCTAAGGGCACCTATGAAAACCATTACAACTACAAATTTGTAAGTACAATGCATACGGATAAAGACTCCAAATAGAATTTGAAAAAAATAAATTAACCAAGATCTATTTACAAAAACAAAATGTGTTTTCAGAGGCATACACATCATTCAAATAGGGCACTTGCAAGAAATTGAGGGGGGGGGGGGGGGTCCAGACGTCGCCGACCACCCCTCTAGATCCGCTCTTGCATAGTTTAATAGAGTAAATTATACAAATACTTATAAAGATATCATTAACATTATTGCGTAATAAATTTGCTGGCATAAAAATTAAGAAACTCTTTATTATTTCTTTATAAGTTTTATTACGATTTTATGAAATTAAAATTTTAAAATTGGTATAAAATATTGGTTAATTTTTTCTTAAAAATTCGAAATAATTATGAGATACAGATTACAAAATTATGGATTTTCAGATAATTAATATATATATATATATATATATATATATATATATATATATATATATTAATCAAACCATTCCCTCCCCAGACAAAGTTTTATACCTGAAAGAACTGATGCAAGAAACAGGAGCAGATTTTGCGTGCCTCAAGGAAATCCATCCAAAGGATTGCCAGGCGAACTGTGAAAACTGTGAGTTCTGTATTGACAAAAAAGAAATACAAATTGACAACTATAACACCCTCCGAGCCGACAGAACAGTGAGACGTAAAGGAAGATGTGCTATTTACACACGCGAAAGGTATATGGCAGAAATGACTATAACTACTTCAAACAGCTACGTAGAATGTGTAGCAGCAAAAGTTGAAAAATTAAATATGGTACTAATTGTAATGTACAGCCCTCCGAACACACCAACTTCAAAATTCTCAGGTTCCATTACAGAGGTAAGAAACTGAGTAAAAGACCTACATTCTCCAACCCCAAATATTTTTCTCTGTGGTAATTTTTAATTTTCCATTCATGACATATAAAAGGATAGGAAAAAACATGTATACACCAGGACAAGGGGGGCACACGAGAAGACCAGGAGCAGGTAAAAATGCTACTAGCTCTGGCTGATAAATTTATGTTAACACAAGAAATAACAGAAAACACAAGAAAAAACAACTGCCTAAATCTGGTATTCACAAACAACAGCAACCTAATTGATAACGTAGAAATATCCCCAACCATAATATCGGATCACAACATTATTGAAATAGCAACCAATATGAAAGCAACAGGAAAGGAAAGAACATGAACAATAGAAAGAAGCAAATTCAAAATTTTTAATTTTCACTCCAAAGCTATAAACTGGGAAGGTGTTGCATCCAGCATGGAAGTAATAGATTGGAAAACCATCTTCAAGGCCAAGACAACGGAAAAGATGCTAATGACCTTAGAGGAGAAGACGCTGGAAATTGTGGAAAGACATGTCCCAAAAATACAACAAAGAGGAAAGAGAAGCAGGTTCGAGAGACAAAAGAGGTCATTGTTCCGAACGAGAAAAAGAGTGACTGCAAAATTAAGTAACCGCAAAGACAACAACATCAGAAAAATATTAAATGATAAACTGCAAAGTATCGAGACGTCATACAGGAACTAATTGAGAAGCATACAGAAAAAGAAGACGATGCTATAGAAGCGATAAAGGTTAACTGAAAGTATTTCTATAATTTTGCAAAAATAAAGTCGAAAAACCATGCGACTATCGGGCCTTTCAAAAATGAAAACAGTGCTTTATCTGATGATCTAACAGAAGTATTTGAAATATTAAGAGCTCAGTACGAATCATCTTTCAGTATCCCAAAAACTGATAAACTGATATGCGATAGAAACGCGTTCTTTGAAGAAGAACTACAAGGGGAAAGTATAACGGACTTCGACTTTACGACAGATGATATTACACGAGCTATAGGGAAACTAAAAGCACACTCAGCAGCAGGACCGGACAAATGGAATGCCACACTGATCAAAAACTGCAAGAATGCAATCGCTGAGCCCCCATATTGGATATAGAAACGATCATAGACACGGGAGAAATACCGGGCATCCTGAAGAGCGCGAGCATAGTTCCAATATATAAAAGAGATCGATCCGAGGCCAAAAACTATAGGTCAGTGTCACTTACATCTCATCTCACTAAAATATTTGAAAGAATAGCTAGACAGAAAATCTATGACTTTTTGGAAACTCAGGAAAAATTAAATGATAACCAACATGGGTTTCGGTCAGGCAGATCATGCCTATCACAACTAATGGAAACTACAGCAATATTATTGATACATTTGAAAGTAATGAAACCTATGATGTAATATACACAGACTTTGCCAAAGCGTCCGACAAGTGTGACCATGGAATCATAATACATAAACTGAAATATATGGGAATAACAGGAAAAGTAGGGAAATGGATATATAATTTCCTTAGTGAGCGGTGGCAAGTCGTTACAGTACAAGGATCATCTTCATTAGAATCAGAGGTCCTCAGCTCAGTACCACAAGGAACAGTATTAGCTCCACTACTCTTCATAATCATGCTAACTAACATAGATGAGGACGTTACCAGAGACAGCACAGTACCATCCTTTGCCGATGACACAAAGATCGGTAGAAAAATAAGAAACCCAGAGGATATAGGATCTCTACAAATAGACATGAACAGAATTTACAAGTGGACGGAAGACAACAATATGAAGTTTAACACTGAGAAATTTCAATTGTTATGGTACGGAAAATGGGAAGACCTAAAATCCATGGAATACTATACCCCAAATGGACAGAGAATTCAGAGAAATTCTAAAGCAAAAGCTTTAGGAGTTGTAATGACTGATAATGCGAAATTTGAAACACAAAATAAGATGGCAGTAAACAGAGCAAAGAGAATAACTGGGCAGATACTGAAAACCTTTAAACGAAGGGATAGGAATATAATGATTCCTCTACTGAAAACACTGAGCATATCCAAATTGGAATACTGCTCGGTCCTAACATGCCCATATAAAAATGAAGACATTAGACAGCTAGAAATGATTCAGAGAAGGTTCACAGTCAATATCAATGAGTGCAAAGAAATAAATTACTGGGAAAGGTTACGCGAATTAAACCTATATTCACTAGAAAGGAGAAGAGAGAGATACACCATTATTTACAGTTGGAAAATAATGGAGAAATTAGCCGCTAATCTTACTCTGAACCCTATAACTCCCCAAACAACGGTAGAAAGTAGAAAAAGGAAGACTGTGTCGTGTTCCCAAATTAAAGGCTAGACAGGGAACATCCTTAACCCTGAAAGAAAATAGTTTTGTTGTGAGAGGACCAAAACTGTTTAATCAGCTGCCCAAAGAACTAAGGAACACGAGTGGTGTTGCGGTGGACACCTTCAAAAGAAGATTAGACGCCTGGCTCAGAACAAACCCCGATGAACCGGGCATACCTGGCTATGTGAGGTGGAGAGTACAAGAAACCAACTCTGTACAGTACTTCACCAGGCCAACTCGAGAGGAGGGGCGACAAACTTGACTTTCGTGAAATGAGGAATCATCGCACGGAACATTTGAAAGGTTGAAAGGTATATATATATAATTTAGTGGTGGACCGGATGTCAGTTTTTTAACATCTGCGGATGCGGATCTTTAATTTCAATATCCGCGGATGCGGATATTTAGTTAATCTATCAATATAGATATAATTATGAATATGTGACATAGTTTTTCAAATTTTGTGATATTACTATTATGGCAGGCAATGCGTAAGAATTAAAATTAATATTAATGTTTTCATTATGATAAAAATAATAACTTTCTAAAGAGTTTCAGCCACAGAAAATTCAATGAAACAAGTTTCATTCAATTTTCTGTGTTACCAGGTATTTATATTTTGAGGTTTATATATTTGTTTGTTCATTAGTATCCTAATTAATACTTTACATGAAATGTGCATGACTGGGCCTTATAAGCTACTTTATAAGCTAATTTAATTGTACATTGCATAATTTATTAGAGGTAATATCCGCATAACATCCGCAGTCAGAAGTGCGGATGCGGATGCGAATGTTAAAAATGATGCGGATATCCGGTCCACCACTAATATATATAGTGGTGGTGTAGTGGTTAGCGTCGCTGACTACGAATCCATCGGCCCCAGGTTCGAGACCCAACGGCAGCCGGCGCGCAGCAAAACCCAGCTGTTCATCCTTCCACACAATAAAGAAAGTGGTTGGTAGATAAATGGGTACCCTAGGTGGCCTAGTGGTTAAGACGCTGGGCTGCTGATGGGGCGTGGTTCGGATTCCATGTTAAACTGTAGGTCTAAGGTGGAGTGAAAAGCTTGACCTTCGTCAGAATAAACAATTCGGGCGGAAGCTAACCAAAGGTATATATATATTATATATATATATATATATATATATATGTATATATATATATATGGGATCAATTTCACAATTAAACACGTGAAATGAATGAATGCTGCAAACCCAAACCTATATAAATTATGAAGCCTATCTTTTCTGGATCAAAAAATTTGGAGATGCTCTAATCAGTTCAAATTTGAAGTCTATCGCAAGCCTACTAATAATAACTCTTATGTGCATTTTTATTCTGACCGTCATCCCTCGATTAAATCCTCTATTTTCTCTGCTATGTTTCTTAGAGCATTGAGAGTTGTCAGTCCTGAATTTTTAGATTCCGAGTTATGCAATATCATGAATATTGGTACTAAATTATGTTATCCTATTTCATTTTTAGATAACTGTCTTAAGAAAGCCAAGAATAGGTATTATAATAATGTAATTGTAAAGGAATTTCAGCGTAAAAATATCCTTAACCTACCTTACCATGTTAATTTTCAATATCTTCCGACTTTACTTAAAGCAATTGGCATCAATGTAGTCTTTAAGTATGATAATACTGTTAAATCACGCCTAATAAAGAATAGCCCGGATAATGTTGTTGGTTGTGTGTATTCGATCGGATGTACACAATGTAACTCAGTATATATAGGCCAAACGGATAAAACGTTAGATATTAGGGTAAAACAGCATAAATATGTGTGTAGAACAGCTAATAATTCCAGTGCTTTGTTTAACCATATGTATAGATGTAATCATAGCATCAAGTGGGATAGTTCTAAAGCGCTCGTTGAAAACAGAGATATAATAGAAAGAAATATTCTAGAATGTACATTTATCCATTTTAAAAACAATTTCAATAACAGTGCGGGAATGTATAAAATTGACAATATCTTCTTAAAATTCCTTTTGCCTCTCATTAACTCTTGTTAAGTATGTGCTAATTGTTTTGGTTTCCGCTACAATGTATATATTTATGGGCATCTTGCCTTTTTTCTTCATTCCCTGACGAGGTGTAGCTCTAAATACACGAAAGACCTTGGAATCGTTTTTCTTTTTCCTTGTGGGTTTGTAGCATATATATATATATATATATAATATTTAGGAGAAATCCAATGACAAGGAGAATTGTAAATGCCATGAAAAGTCTTCTTTATTGCGCAACGTTTCGAGCAATACGCTCATCTTCAGGCTGTTCGATTCCTGGGAGGTACCTCATTTTTCATTTGATCGTTCTCCCTCATCTTGTGCGGAACGCTCTTCTACACAGGCGTTGTTCTTTACATTATATATATATATATATATATATATATATATATATATATATATATATATTTACACACACACACACACACACACACACACATATATATATATATATATATATATATATATATATATATAGTAAAACTCCTTCATTGCGGTCACTCTTGGGACCTGGTGGCTCGGCCTTAATTAAAGACTGACCTTAATAGAGGCAGTACTACACAGGAATGGAACTCAAAAAATCTATTTATACATAAAATTAATATATTTATGGAAATCTATTTATATATAAAACTAATTTATTTAGGAAAATCTATTAAAATACATAGTCACATAGTCACGTTAATGTGATGCTTTAAAGAAATTAGTGTTATAAGATTGTTTGCTGTATAGCTTGGTATCCACAATTTCACTTTCATAAGCTGCCTCCACCTGTACAGCCGATGTGTATTTTTTTGCCAATCCTTTTTCCATTGAGAACAGTTTTAGCACTGATACCTTTAGCTTAGCAGAGACTCTGTCATCGACACTGCACACATGGCTTTCTGTGATTGGCCATATTTGATGTACTGTCGCGTCGTTGCGGGACCAACCAACCGACTGCAATACGGACTAGAGGCGTGGCTGTATTACTCGCCTTTTCATAGCATAGAAACAATTGAAGGTAAATTGGGACTAAACATTTTGGCCGTAATGGAAGCCCTGGCCGCTTTTTAGGCGTGACAGCTAACAGGCGTTTTACTCTGTATATATATATAATATATATATATATATATATATATATATATATATAAAGTTTCGCGGACACCTAATTACACTAGGTTAGGTAGGTCGTTTTAGATTGGTTAATTATTTCCCACTTTACCAATTTCGCCGGATCTCTATAGCAAGTTTCAAGAAACTGGTTTCCGTGAAACTTAATATATGCAGGTATACCCCGCTATACGGGAACCCGCTATACGGGAACCCGCTATACGGGAACCCGCTATGCTCGAATTCGAGGTTACGCGGTTGATTAATTAAGGACCTACCCCATAATAAAGCGGAAACACTTTCGAGGTTACGCGGTTCAAGAATTCTCAAGTCCATCCGCGCGAACATTCGAGAACATTCCCAAGGATTTGAATTCACCCAAGTAGTATGGGCGGACAAGGAGAGTGCAATGCAATTGCAAATGTTGATAAATGTTGCAAGAGTGCCAGCACCAGTGCCAGCTCCCACCCATTGTTGCAAGGCACCCCAAAAGGGGGTTGTTGCAAGAGGAACAAAGGGTTATGCAACTTGGAAGTGGCGTTATCCCCCAAGAGAGAGAGAGAGAGAGAGGAGAAGGAGAGAGAGGAAGAGAGGTGTTCGCTTGGCAGGAGCCAAGCGCATATTAGGACTTCAGCCGAGCGCCCGCTGTCTTATAGGCCCCTAATCAGCCAGTTGGCACAGCGTATACTTCTTTTGGGCACGTACACACCCGCCTATACGCCCATAAAATATTACACACACACACACACAACTATATGCCCGAGTATATGCGTCGGGTTCGAGACCCGGTGGCGGCGCGTCCTTCCACGTTTGGTAGATAAGTGGGAAACTACAGTGCCCGCGAAAAGTATCCGATCACCCTTGAAATTTGTATTTTTTACATAAAAAACAATGTTTAAATGTATACTAACCTTATATTAGTATTTTGTCATCTGTTCTTTGGTTTGGATGACTTGTTCTAGACGTTTTGGCATAGATTTAATCAAGTTTTGACAAACTTCCACTGATATTTCCTTGCACCATACCTTTTTGATGGCCTCTTGTAATTTTTCAACTGAGCCAGTGTCGTGGCATTCAACCTTATTTTTTATTATTAGCCACAGATTTTCTATCGGATTGAGATCTGGACTATTACCAGGCCAATCCAAAATATCAAATTTATTGTCAGTAATCCATTTTGTCACTATTTTGGCCCTGTGACATGGTGCACCATCATGCATGTATGTTTTTGTCCTTTGGATTGCCATTGCCATTGGAAGTTTATCCTGTAGCATTGCTAAATACCGTGCACCATTCATAGTTGTGTTCTTCGGAAGAAAATATAAGTTTCCACGCCCATAGTAACCGAAACAACCCCAAACCATCACACTTGGAGGGTGTTTCATTGTCTTTAGGGTGTATTTAGGGTCCATCCTATTTGAGCCAATAGGCCGGCGAACCTTTTTTGGACAACTTCTGAATGTCAAAATGTCGACTCATCGCTAAATAAAACCTTCTTCCAGTCATCAACAGTCCAATGAATGTATTTTTTACAAAATGCGACACGTTTTTTACGCATTTTTTCATTAATGAACGGTTTCTTAGCAGCATGGCGAGATGGTAATCCGAGTTCTTTTTGGAGCCGCTCCTGGATAGTTCGTTCAGAACACCAGATACAAATTATTCATATTAAATTTTATTTCTTTCGCAGTTATTGTTGGGTTTTTCAATACTAAACGTTTCATAAGTTTGTCTGTTCGCGAATTTGTTTTTCTCGGTCTGCCAGATCGTTTTTTAGGGACTGGCGTGGTTAGGCCACCATTGTTCTTAGCCCGTGAAACCCATAAATTAACGGTACTTTGGGATATGTTTAATTCCTTAGCTATCTGTCTCTGTGATTTCCCACATGCATGCAAAGCAACAATAGCACCTCGACAATCACTCTTAAGTTGTTTTTTAGCACACATTATATAATTTTATTTACACCACTTTCTGTAAAAAAAAAAAAAATATCAAGAAATTTACACAAACAGTGAAATCTGACAAATTTGAGACACAGCCACCCGCAACGAAGGCTACCAGAACACTAATTTGAGAATGCGTTGGATAGCTCTCATATCAGCGAGCAACCTCAAAGTTACCAGATGTCGCTAGAACAAATAGAAAGTGAATTACGTGTCTCTGAATATCAAGGGAAAATATTGTATTTTCTTGAGTGATCGGATACTTTTCGCGGGCACTGTAGGGTGTTCCAATGATCCGTGTTAAACTGTAGGTCTAAGATGGAGTGTAAACATCCTTCCACGATTGGTAGATAAATGGGTAACCAGGGTGCCCTAGCAGGGCAGACTCTGTACTCATTCGTCAGCCAGACTGTATTCATTCGTCAGCCAGACTCTGTACCCATTCATCAGCCAGACTCTGTACCCATTCGTCAGCCAGACTCTGTACTGAACGGACGCATTTCCTGAGCTCTCTGATATTGCATCTACTTTTGCATATTGCTGATAATTTTACTTTTGGAAAGTTTTGAATTTTATATACTTGCGTTTATATTCACATTGTTATAGTTAAGTAATTGAATATTAGTGGTTTTTAGCGATTTAGAAGTTTTCATAGCGTGTAAGCTTAATTTAATTTAAACTTGTGACGGTTATAAACTAATTTTTAACTGCGCGATGTCGTCGCAGAAAGCGTCGTGTGTTAGGTTTTGGGTAAACCGGTGGTATTCGGAATTTAAAGATTATAACGGCGGTCTTATGGCGATTACCGAGAGATCAGTTTGTTTCTTTTGCGAGTTAATGGAGGAAATAGTTGATATAAAACGCAGTGTACGTGAGGTAACGGAAAGACTTGCAACGCTTGATGAGGGGAGGGGTAGGGCTACGGTTGACGAAAGCCGAACCAATACTAACGTTGAAGACGTTAGTAATTTGAAGGGTGAGGTGCGTAACCTAGTTTCTAGTTTAGGTAGCTTGTCGGGAAGGTTGGATAGAGTTGAGGAAGGGGTTAAGGTTGGTCCGAGAGTAGTAGATGGGGAGGGATTTAGAGAAGTTAAGAGTGGAGCTAGGCCGCGTACGTTAGGTGATAAGAATCCCCCCCCCCCCTATCGAGGTTTCGAACCCTTTCGCCCATTTGGAAAGGGACATGGATGAGGGGGAAACTAGTTTAATTGGGGACTCTTTAGTGCGCCACATGGACAAAGAGTTCGTTGAACGGCATCCAACCAGGAGGAGGAGGGTCTGTCTCCCAGGGGCCAGGGTTGACAGAGTTAGAGACGAAGTGGAAAGGATTGACGTTGCTTCCCGTCACTCGATGTTGGTGACGATGGTAGGAGGCAACGACTCGTATAGGCTCGATACGAGAGTGCCTGACCTTTTGGAGAGATATAGGGGGTTAATTAGGTTCCTGAAGGCGAGGTCAGATAGGTCTTTAGTTCTAGGTATTACCCCTAGGCACGGGTTGGGTCTTAGGATTACGCCAAAAACAATATTTTTTAATAATAAATTAGAAGAGATTTGTGCTGAGGAAAATGTACCCTTCGTAAAGCTGTGGTCCGAATTCAGTGATCCTAGCCTTTTTATAAAAGATGGGGTGCATTTTAACGAAATAGGTAATGCTAGGCTAGGTAGGTTAATTGACGAAAACGTACGAAAGCTGTATAGGTCGAAGCCTTCTTTAAACGTCGTGGGTCAGGGGAACGCGGGACCGACGTGAAAAATAGTTTAAAACGCCGGCCCGTGGTAAAAAATAACTTAAACGTCTTTTATTGTAACGCGCGTAGTATTAGAAATAAATTAAACGAATTTAAGGCGATAAAATAATTTATTCCGGCAACTACGATACAGTTGCTATCACTGAAACGTGGTTAAATACCATGACTCGGGACTTGTTGGGGGAACTTGATGTACCGGGTTTTAAACTCTTTACTAATGATAGGTTACATAGGTTTGGTGGCGGCGTTTTGCTGTACATTCGTAATTCCCTTAGGGCTATCGAGGTTAAGATAGATTTTCCGGCAGCAATTAATGCGATATGCGTTGAAGGTAGGGCGCGTAGTATTAGTTTTGATTTTGTTGTTGTTTATAGACCTCCCGTTTAACCCCTCGATACCGATACTAGATTTTACTCATTTCTTGGTAACTTTATTGACAATCGGAATAGTATAATTGTCGGAGACTTTAACTGCCCTAATGTTAATTACGAGACTTTTACTGGTAATGAGGAGGATTTGAGATTGATTGAGTTCATAAAAGATAATTTTTTACGACAGATGGTTACCGAACCAACGCGCGGTGCAAATATTTTAGATTTTGTGATGACGAACGGCGAAAATATAGTCGAAGGTTTAGAAGTAGGCGAGAGTTTAGGATGTAGTGATCATCAAATTCTTAGGTTTAAGTTATTGATAGAAAACACTAAGGATAGTAACGTAATAGAAGTCCTTGATTTTCGTAGGGCTAATTTTGATAATTTTGCTTATAGGATGAGAGTAGTGGACTGGGATGACTTATTTATGGGTAATGACACAGATTTGCATTGGGAGGCGTTTAAAGAAAGTTTTATGAATACTGAAAGGGAGTTTATTCCTCGTAGGCCCAAGCGCGCTAGAAATCATAGTAAGCCCAAGTGGTGGACTAGGGAAGTAGGCGAGTTCATAATCGAGCGTAACAGAGCGTATAGACTTAATAAGCGCAATGGCACGGCAGCTAACTTTAATAGTATTCCAGTCAATCTGTGATTGGACCTGGAGGTAATTGTAACAGAAATGGTTTTAACTGTTTTCGCACCCTTACCTCAACATAAATGATATATTAAAAACTTACCACAAACAGGCCAGGCCAATTTCCGTAAATCCAAGATGGCCGCCGCTACCATCGGTAACAATAGAGTGGCACCAAATTTTTACTATTCAATCAATTTCTTATTGTAATATATCATTCTGTAGGTTTTAATGGTCAACGAAACCATTAAAATGGATTAGAATAGTGTCTGATGCTTAGTTTGTCAATTATGGCGGCCATCATGAATTTTCAAGATGGGCGACGTGTGAAAAACCTGCATTTACTTATATCTTCGTTTCTAATATATGTAGGTTCACAATTTTTGTGTCTAAACATACATTTTCAGGGTCAGGGAATATAATTATAGCGCTTAGGATATTGTCAGGTGGGCGGTAGGCCCACCATGGCGGCCATCTTGGATTTTCAGGATGGCCGCTATGCGAAATCATATATGATCCGAGTTTCTTAATACGCCTGAATCCTAAACTTGGCGCTTAAAAAATGACTTCCAGGTCCAATCAGTTTCTAAAACAAAATTAACACTGTAATTTTGCAATAAAATTAATTAATTCTATTATTTTGTTTCAGGTCAAAATGGATTCTGAACGTTTCGAAACCTGTGCAATATGTAAAGAAGTCATAGATGACCGTGATTCTTATGTGACACTAACAGAAAAAGGTGCCTTGGGTGTTTGCAATGCTAGCAGAGAAAGAGACGATGACATCTTTGTCACAGCTGGAGACAAACTACACAGATCATGTAGAGATCCATATATTAATAAGAAGAACATTGCATCTTACAATAAAAAGAAAGCATCCACATCTTCTGATGCCACTGCATTTAAACTTAGTTTAAGATCTGATCACGACTTTAATTACAAATTGGATTGTTTGTTCTGCAAAAATCGCATCACCGAAAGAGATAAACGGGACAATAAAGCTTTTCAAGTGATGTGCAAGAATCGTGAGTTTGATATCAGTATTCTAAAAGTTTGCGAACAGCGCAAGGATGGCTGGGCAGTTGATGTAAAAGGGCGTATAGCTTTTGTAAATGATTTACATTCAGAAGATGCGGTGTATCATCAAGCATGTAGTACTAACTTTCGTATTGGAAAAGGTATTCCAAAACTATACGATAGTAACACACAAACGAGTCAAAGTTTAAAAAGGGGTCGGCCTTATGAATCTCAAGAGTCTGCCTTTGCTTTTGTGGCGAATTATTTGCGAGAAAATGATGATGAACAAACCACAATCAATGATCTTTTGTCAATAATGCAGGATCATCTGAAAGATTCATCAAGTCATGCATATACTTCCAAATGGCTGAAAAGTCGTTTGATGGAGCATTTTAAAGATGAAATTGTTGTCACGGAGATTAATGGGAAACATAATGTTGTCACATTCAGATCAAAAACCAAGAATATTCTCTATGATTTCTATAAAAGCAAGAAATCAGATGACGTAGAAACTGAAAAAAATCGCATTATTGAAACTGCGGCAAAGCTGCTAAAAAGTGAAATTAAAGAATGCGATAGTTCTTCAACAATGTATCCATCCACCCAAGACATAGAATCTCGTGCCCGTTGCAAAGAATTTCTTCCCAAATCTTTACGATTACTGCTTGAAAAGATGTTTGTTGCCAAAAGCAGTGACCTACGAATTGCCTCTATTGGGCAGGCAATAATGCAAGCAGTCAGACCAAAAGCAATAATTGCCCCACTTCAGATTGGCTTGGGAGTGCAAATGCATAGACAATTTGGATCAAGGTTTTTGATTGACTCTTTACACAGTCACGGATTTTGCTCTTCCTACTCAGAGGTTCAGAAGTTTGAAAGAAGTGCGGCGTATCATCAGGGGACAGAAATTGAAGGAATTGACAATGAATCTTTCATACATGTTGGTGACAATGTTGATCACAATATTAGAACAATCGATGGTCTAAATACATTCCACGGTATGGGTATAATTGTTACAGTTACTCCCAAGGTAGCTTCCACGAAATTAGTGCCAAGAATAGATGTCACATCAAAGGAGATCGTGGACATTTGCAGCATCGAAACTCACATATTTCGCTCGCGCAGAAAATCTTGCGCCTTAACATACAAAGATTTGCATCAATTTCAATTTCATGCCGATGATCCAACAAGTTGCTTCAACATTTTATGGAATTGTGCCTGGATGCTGAAACCTCAACGACCACTGTGGAATGGCTTTATGCAAATGGTGCATAAAGGAGAGCACCCTGGACAGGCTTCCGTTATATTCATGCCGATGATCGATATGCAATCCAGCGACGAATCGTGCATTTTGTCAACCATGCATTTTGTGTCTGAGCAAGAAAAGCGCTACAACATGTCACCGGTACTGACATTTGATCAGCCACTGTACTTGAACGGAACTGAAATCCAAGAAAGTGTGGATGATGCAAGCCCTTTGAAAGAAATAGTGTTGCGACTTGGTGGGCTCCACACTGCCATGAGTTTCCTTGGATCTATTGGGCATCTCATGACTTCTTCCGGACTGCAGACAATGTTCGAAACTGTCTATGCTGAAAACACGGTGCCCCACATGGTAAGTGGGAAAGCAATATCTCGAGCCGTTCGTGGTCATCTACTAGTTGTAGGTGCCCTCCATGCAATAATGATATCAGAAATATACGAGTGCCCTATTAAGTTAGACAATGATGAAGAATACACTCAGTCAGAAGATGTTTTCAATTTTGCTGATAACTTCGATTTAATACAGATCTCAGATTTACTTGATAAATCAATCTCAGGAGAAATAAGTTCGGAAGATGTAGAAAAGGAGGAGGTCTTCAAAAAGATGATTGAGAAACTGAAGAACTACAAACATAGCTTAGATTCCTCGAGAATTGCAAAACTGTGGTTCCAATACATAGAAATGGTCGAAATACTATGCACATTCATAAAAGCCGAAAGAACAGGAAACTTCCTTCTTCATTTACTGGCATTTTGCGTATGCTAAGTCAACACGCATCCATCTTCAAAAAATGTTAAATCTAAAAGAAACACATCCAAATGTTCACGCAAAGTTTAGAGAAGGCTATCATGTTGTTCACAGAAGTAACAGATTTTGGGCTGGACTCTCAACAGATCTGGTTATAGAACAAGTTCTTATGAGGAGTTTGAAAACAACAGGTGGACTAACTCACGGACGAGGAATGACTGAGGTACAAAGATCAGTTTGGCTGCTGTCGACACCAGCCTGTGCAGAAATAAACCGTGCGATGCAAGAAGTTACAGATGTAACGTATGAAGGTAGTGAGCAGCATAAAGAAACAAGACAGGCACGACTTGAAAGAGATTTCAAAGATTCATTGAAAATCTTGGCTTACGCTGTGGCAAGAAACACCTTCGACAACCGAAAGGAACTCATGAGCATTGACACAGGAGAAATTGCTATTTCAACTGTCACTGTAGACATTCTTGCTTCAATGTCCGGAAAACCAGTTGCAGATTATACGTTCAAGAAGAAAGACGTGGCCATAACAACGAAAGCAAGATCAACTATTAAGATAGATGAAGAAGTTATTCCCGTTGATCCTCTCTTGTTATTCCAACGTCTAATAACCACTGTCAGAGGTATGGGATCAGCTGTAGACTTGGAGACAGCATTCTCGTATGAGCTGTGCATATTTCCTCCTGCACTTATAGAGACAGACGGTTTGTTAAGGGAAGCAAATAAACCACAGCTAGCAAATTCTATCTGGTCTTCAACTGCGCCTGATGAATCAGATGCTTCACTTCCTAAAGATATTTCATATGTCCTCGATGGATGATCCTTACTCCACAGAGTACAATGGACAAAAGGAAGAACATACAACGAGATTTGCAAAACTTATGTAGAATACGTCCTCAAGCATTACGGAGAGGGAACAGTCGTTGTATTTGATGGGTATGACGGGAAGCCTTGTACCAAAGATACAACCCACATTCGCAGAAACAAAGGCAAGCAGGGCATACCTGTACGTTTAACAGGAGAAATGAAGCTAAATATGAAGAAAGAAGAGTTTCTTACTAACCTCGACAACAAGCAGAGATTTCTAGTAATGTTGGCGACTAAAATGAACGAAGAAAACATGAAAGCAATCCAATCATCTGGTGATGCAAACCTTTTGATTGTACAGACAGCAATTGAATCTGCCAGAAGTAAACCAACAGTTGTTATTGCAGAAGATACCGATCTACTCATTCTCCTGCTTCATCATGCTGATGTAGATGGTCACAGAATATTTTTCACATCAGAGCAAAAAACTCGATGGAAAGCGAAAACCAAACTGTGGGACATCAAGTACGCTAAGTCGAAATTAGGATTGAAGATTTGCGAAGCAATCTTGCTTATTTACGCCTTACTTGGGTGTGATACAACGTCCAGATTGTTCTCCATTGGTAAAGATGTGGCCCTGCAAAAGTTTAAGAAAGACGAAAGCTTTCAACGCTTAAGCCGTTTTCAACAACTCAACATCAACAAGAGAAGAAGTTATTACCGCTGGAGAAAAGTTGTTGCTTATTGTTTATGGCGGAAAAAAGGAAAGCTCGCTTGATAAGCTTCGTGTCACAAGATTCTACCGGAAAGTTGCTGCAAGTATGAAAGTTGTGTCTCCCGAGAGCTTGCCTCCAACATCCGCAGCTGCATCATTCCATTCATTGCGTGTTTACCTCCAAGTGCAAGTTTGGAGAGGACTGGAAGATCTTGATCCAGAAGAATGGGGTTGGACTGTGAAGAGAGGAAAACTGCTACCAGTTTATACCTCGAAAGCTCCAGCACCAGAAAGCTCACTAAAACTTTTCAGATTTAACTGCAAGGTAGAGTGTCAGAACGCGAGATGTACGTGTTTCAAGAATGGACTGAAATGCTCAGCATTGTGTAGCGAATGCCAAGGCGTTTCTTGTCTGAACTGTCAGCACCCTTTGGACATAGAGAATGCAGAGAACAGTGACGAAAATAATACAGACCCAGATTTTTACTAACTCACCATCACGCATAGGCTATATCAAAATGCCTATCCCTGTGAAATCGTTATGTATTGATTTGAGTTGACATAGCATGCTATTTTTTCTATAAACTAAATTTCAGATCAATATCTCAGTTTATCCAAGAGTTATGTCCAAAAAACAAAATCAAAACAAGTGAACGTCGTTAATATGAAAATATATATTATCTTCGAAACTATGAAGGATAGACTAGTGGTGTTGGGGTTCATTTGAAAGACCTAATCAAAGCCTCTATGATTATGATGTCCAATGGTCAATTTTACTTGAGTACTTAAGCAATGGTCAAAAACGCCTACAATCGCGGTCGATACGCAGCGCGATGTTCCGTTTTTCGTCTTTTAGCATGAGATGGGACTGAGTAATTTTTTATCAACTAAAAATATTTGCTAACCATCTAGGAAGGATTACTGAAAATTTGAAGAAAAAATATTAATGTTAAAGGTTAGCTGTGGACGAAAAACACAAGATTGTGTCATTTTGACCAACCAACCTAGGGGTGTGAGGGATTAATGCAAATTCCATTTTTCTGAAAAATTGCCTCACCCAATGGTGGAAAGTTTTTAATATGTTATTTTGAATATTTGGGGATGTCAAAAACGATGAAACCATTTCTGTTACAATTACTTCCAGGTTCACCAAAAATATAGCCTAGATTGACTGGACTATAGATATCGAGCTTAGACGTCAGGTTAAAAGATCAGTTAGGAATGCTAAGCGTAATTTAGAGATACTTATAGCTGCGGATAGTAAACATAATCCAAAAAAGTTTTTTGAATACGTCAATAATCGTAAGCTGATAAAAGATAACATAGGCCCTCTGGTGGATGTTAACGGCGCTTTGGTTTCTGACGCTCAGGCGATAGTGGGTATTTTCAATAATTTTTTTGTGACAGTTTTTACCGTAGAAGACGTAAATAATGTTCCCGACGTGGACGATATCGTTCCATTTAGTAGCGAGACTGTTTTGGATGAAATAACTGTTTACGAGGGTGAGATTGCGCATTATATCGATAGGCTAAAAGTTAGCAAGGCTCCAGGCCCTGACGCTTTTTATCCCAAACATTTGAAAAATTTGAAAGACGTTATTGTAGGCCCCTTAACGACGATTTTTAATCAGTTACTCGAAACGGGGATTATTCCTGAAGACTTCAAATTAGCTAACGTCACGCCCATTTTAAAAAAAGGCGACCGCACAGTAGCTAGCAATTCAATTATAGGCCCATTAGCTTAACGTCAATTGTCGGTAAACTTTTGGAATCCGTAGTTAGGGATCGTATCACCGATCACTTAGAAAGTAGAGATTTGATTAATAGTAGTCAGCATGAGTTTCGACGCCATAGATCTTGTTTAACTAATTTGTTAGAATTTTATAAAGAAATAGTGCGCGAATACGATAGGCATAGAGCGGCTGACGTTATTTATTTAGATTTTAAAAAGGCGTTCGATAGAGTTCCGCATAGAAGATTAATTGCGAAGGTTAAAGCGCACGGTATACGCGGTCAGGTAGCTAACTGGTTAGAGGAATGGCTTCGTGCTAGGAGACAGAGGGTCGTTGTTAATGGTAGTGAATCGGGGTGGTTGGATGTAGGTAGCGGTGTCCCACAGGGTTCAGTGTTAGGCCCATTGTTATTCGTAATTTACATTAACGACATAGATGTAGGATTGACTAGTAACGTGTCAAAATTCGCGGACGATACTAAAATAAGCGGTAAGGTTGTTAACGAGGACGATAGAAATAGGCTCCAAGACGATGTAAATAGGATTATGGTGTGGACGGATAAGTGGCAGATGCAATTTAACGTAGACAAATGTAAAGTTTTGCATATAGGTTCTCGTAACAATAATTACACGTACACGATGGATGATAGAGGGTTAGCGGGCGTTGACGAGGAAGTAGAGTTAGGCGTACGCGTATCTAAGGATTTAAAAGTTAGGAACCAGTGCCTGGCGTCTTGCGCAAAAGCTAATAGGATGTTAGGCTTCATAGGGCGTAATTTCGAATTTAAATCGAAAGATATTATAATTCCCCTTTACAAGTCACTAGTCAGGCCTCATTTAGAATATGCCGTTCAGTTTTGGTCCCCGTATTTGCGTGAGGATATTGATAGGTTAGAAAGGGGTCAGCGTCGTGCCACGAAACTAATTCCGTCATTGCGCAACAAGCCTTATGAAGATAGGATTAAAGTGTTAGACTTGCATTCACTCGAAACTAGGAGATTAAGGGGGGAGCTTATTGAAGTTTTCAAAATCGTTAATAACACCGATAACGTAAATATTGACAAACTGTTCACTTTCGATAATAGCAATACTCGTAATAACGGATTTATGTTGCGTGGCAGACGTTTCATTACTACTATCGTAAAAACTTCTTTACGTTTAAAGTAATTGATAAATGGAATAATCTTCCCGCGTCAGTCGTTAACTCTACCAGTGTTAATGTGTTTAAAAACCGTCTGGACAGACATTTTAAAAATATTAACGTTGTTTAAAATAAAAAACAATTGGCAACAGGAGCTTTGGGGGTCGTAATCGGGGATGAGTCTGTTGACGTGTAATGCCAGCTTGTGACATGCCAGCGTGTGATATGCCAGCAAAAAATTATTATTAAAAAAAAAAAAATTAGACTAACCCGAATGTAGATGTAGCTCGTAGCGTAAACTAACCCACTTTTTGTTTAACTTTACCTACTTTTTTTCTTCTTATCCTCTCCTTAATTGCATGTCTGTAACTCTCTTTACTTACATGTCTGTAGTTTGTATGGTATGACTGTGAGAGAAGACTGTGTTTGCATGGTTTGTAAGCGTTCTTATTTTACTTCTTTTCATTTTTCACCCCTTTCCTATTCTCTTCGACTATTTTCCCGACTTGTTTAAAATAAAAAACAATTGGCAACAGGAGCTTTGGGGGTCGTAATCGGGGATGAGTCTGTTGACGTGTAATGCCAGCTTGTGACATGCCAGCGTGTGATATGCCAGCAAAAAATTATTATTAAAAAAAAAAAAATTAGACTAACCCGAATGTAGATGTAGCTCGTAGCGTAAACTAACCCACTTTTTGTTTAACTTTACCTACTTTTTTTCTTCTTATCCTCTCTTAATTGCATGTCTGTAACTCTCTTTACTTACATGTCTGTAGTTTGTATGGTATGACTGTGAGAGAAAACTGTGTTTGCATGGTTTGTAAGCGTTCTTATTTTACTTCTTTTCATTTTTCACCCCTTTCCTATTCTCTTCGACTATTTTCCCGACTTGTCGGCAGTGCCCGGCGGATGATGATAGTGAGTCTTTTTTCTCTTTTTTTGAATGAATTTTAACCCATGAATGATAGGTGTTGTTATTTACTTGACCCCTTATTCGCTTCTCTTAGCCCCCTACTCTTTCCTTTCTCTCGGGCTAACCTTAGAGTGGATCTTAGGATCTTTGTTAGCCTTAGCTTCTGTAGATCTGTAGATATATACATATTCCCGTTAAACCGTAGGTCTAGGGCAGGGTGAAAAGTTTGGCCTTCTCCAGAATGAACAACTCGGGCAGAAACCATCTAGAGCAAAGGTGAGCCTATACAGGGCGTCCCAAAAAAATGTATACACACTTTAAATACTTATAAAGGCAGTGTTTATTAAAATACATTTCATTTTCAAAATGTAATAGAATCTACAGACATTATTTAATTGTTTTGTCAACGCCTGTTTTCAAACTGACGTCCGTTCTGGTCCAGGCACTGCTGATAATGCGAAGCAATGGAATCGCAAACATCACGAAACATTTCGTTTGGTATTTGTGTGCATTCTCGTTCAATGGCTGCTCTCAATTCAGCGACTGTTGCAGGTTTTATAGCGTAGACTTTGTCTTTTAAGTATCCCCATAAAAAAAAGTCTAGTGGTGTGAGGTCTGGTGAACGCGGAGGGTATTCTACGAAACCCCTTCGTCCAATCCACATCCACATCGTGCCAAGTACCACTCGCAATACTCCACTCTTCGGTCCGGATCATCTTCATTAATAGCATGGACTAATCTTGGAATGTAACTTTTCCATTGACAGCGCTTCAAAATGCGTTGGACAGACGATTCTGAAATTCCTACCTCACGACTCGCTTGCCGCACAGATTTTCTTGGACTTTGGTGATACGTTTCCAGTACTCTTTCTTGCTTTGTGGGGCTTGTCGATGTCCGTGGTCTTCCGGAACGCTTCTTGTGGACATTCTGAACAGTTCCATCGGCTTCAAACTTATCTCTAATTCGAGTGATGGTAAGTCGCGTTGGTGGATCTGTTTGAAACTCCCTCCTAAACTGTCTTTGCACTTCAACTGCGTTTTCACACTCCTCTAGCATTTTAGAATGAATTTCCTTTGTTCAAAGCTTAGTCTGACTGCCATTATTAATTCTAATGGGTTTAACTTGGAAAGAAAGAAACATCAATTGAGCTATCAGCTGTTAAAGTGTGTATACATTTTTTTGGGACGCCCTGTATATGTACAAATCTCTCTCTCTCTCGCGCGCTCTCTCTCTCTTATATATATATATATATATATATATATATATATATATATATATATATATCCCCGTTAAACAGTAGGTCTAAGGTGGAATGAAAAGTTTGGCCTTCGCCAGAATGAACAATTCGAGCCAAAGCATCGAAAGCAAAAGTGATTCTATATATGTACAAATCTCTCTCTCTCGCACTCTCTCTCTCTCTCTTATATATATATATATATATATATATATATATATCCTCGTTTAAACGTAGGTCTAGGGCGGGATGAAAAGTTTGGCCTTCGCCAGAATAAACAATTCGGGCCGTAGCCATCGATAGCAAAGGTGATCCTATATATGTACAAATCTCTCTCTCGCGCTCTCTCTCTCTCATATATATATATATATCCCCAATATATATATCCGGTGCTAGTGTCTCCGAGCAACTGATACAATGAGCAAACCAATATAACTAAGAATGCGCCTCGGTGGTGTAGTGGTTAGCGTCGCTGACTACGAATCCATCGGCCCCGGGTTCGAGACCCGACTGCAACCGGCGCGCAGCAAAACCCAGCTGTTCATCCTTCCACAGAATAAAGAAAGTGGTTGGTAGATAAATGGGTACCCTAGGTGGCCTCGTGGTTAAGACGCTGGGCTGCTGATGGGGCGTGGTTCGGATTCCACGTTAAACTGTAGGTCTAAGGTGGAGGGAAAAGCTTGACCTTGGTCAGAATGAACAATTCGGGCGGAAGCTAACCAAAGGTATATATATATATATATATATATATATATATCCCATTTAAAAGTAGGGCTAAGTTGAGTGTAAAGTTTGAGGGAAATGGAGAGAAGGTAAGGCAGTATAACTTCGACTTAATGACCCGCAATCGGGACTACTCTGTCATTTTTTAAAAAATTATTTATTGTATCGTTCGCGAAATCTGGGCCCCAATAAACTTTTAAAGCTTGGAGAATTGTCTCGAACTTCGCGCATTGATGATTTTTCCTTCATGGATAATTGATTCTGAAATTACCTTCCAGTTTGTGACGTTTTATATTTAAGAGGAAATAAATTTTTCCGAACCTATTTTAGATGGGATACAACAAATTCATTTACAAACTTATCTTCCAACCTCATTAAGTTCCTCGTATAAATGATTGCTCATCATCCGTTCAAATCCCCCACCATATTATCGGGGCAGAATACAAGATCAAAAAACAACCCATTTCTCTCTCTCTCTACGAATGGGAATATTTGACACGCCCCATATTTCACGGGGTAGCCAGTCACAACCCTGTGGGCGAACCCCAGGACCTCTGGTTGGTGGATGGCATTACTCACGCATTATGTTCCGCCCAAAATTCACTGATATCCAATAGGAAGCTCGCGAATCGGGTATTGTGGGATGGCCACAATTACGACCCTTCCATTTCAGTCGTTTTTTTCGCTCAGTGCCTTAGAAATACCTTACCATGAGTCAAGAGTCGCTCTACAACTCTCCCGAATTGTTTGAAGATGAAGATTTCTACCCAACGGCTGCGCTCCACCTTTTCACCGATATGGACAGGAATGCCCTACTTTCAACGCAATCCATTGCAGAAATTTGCAGCAGCGAGAACGATTTTCTCACTAACGACTTTACAGAGATGTGTTTAATTTGTGATTATATATACACACCGCGATTCATTCAGTGTTAGCTTATAAAAGGCCATAATAAATGCGTTTTGAAAAATACTTTGTGCTTTATTCTCGGTCTATATATAAAGTTTCAATCAATGTTAACTTATAAAAGGCCACAATAAATGCGTTTTGAAAAATATTTTTAATTATTGTCTCATTCTCTGTTTCCTTCGCGGTTATTTCGGCATATATATATATATATATATATATATATATATATATATATATATATATATATGGTGTGGCTTTAGTTGCACATTTCTCGAAAATTTATAGAAAGTTCTACAGATAGGTTTTTAAAATTACCAAAACTTTTAAGAATTGCCTGCAACGGCTCGAGATTCGTTGCAGGCAGACGAAGCGTAGCACACCCAGCTAATCCTTCTTTTGAGCTGTAAATTAGTGTACTTGCTTTTAATTATTGTCTCATTCTCTGTTTCCTTCGGGGTTATTTCGGCAATATATATATATATATATGTGTGTGTGTGTAAAAATGAACACTGAATAATCAATATTCATTTTTACATGAGAAACCAAAATCACCTGAGCGAGTTTGGATAGAATTTCGACTTTTGCTTTCTATTTTTTTTTCAGTGTCACAACCATGCGACCTACCATTTCTATGGTTGAGCAGTATACATTTGTGCCATTAGAAGTTCGTTGTGAGAAGCAAATGTCCCTTAACTGTGTCTCTAATTTATTTCCTTTAATTTCTCCTAATAATGACTTACACTGTACGTATGACATAATTTGAATAACTATAACGTCATAAAGTAACTTAATTTCCTTCACGTTTTCCATACCTTGAACACTGAATCACGTGTTTAGTATGTGGACATCTTCCGTATTCACTGTATGGTAAATTCTTTAACCTATTATTATTTAATGCTGTTCATCTATACGTCCATATCTTACCTTGACCATTATCCTATATCAATTTTATTAAATATTCATTTTTACTCGTGTCAGCCTATGAAATGTGTACAAAACTTTATGCGTCGGTACCTGTTCGTTCAAAGTCGTGCAAATACGTTCGCATGTATTATTTTTATTTTTTTTTTATTTTTATTATTTCACTCCTCGCAAAATATTCATAAATGCTTATGCAAATGGTCAAATTCCGCTAACCACAGCAAAAGCGAACGCTTCTGAGATTGAATACCTCCTCTCGCTCTATTGCGAATTTATATAACAATATCATGCGTTATGTTATATCATGTGTGTCATGTTATATATAAATATATACCGAATGTGCCCATGTACTTTGTGTTGTACTAATAACCATATGTAAATATAAAAACACTGTAAGAATTGTAAGTGACGAATGTACTTAATGATGTAATTACTGTACTTAATGACGTAATGTACTTAATGACGTAGTGAATGTACTTTAATGGAACTGTAATTAACGATAATAAGTGAATGTGAATTAATCCATAATTATAATCATAATTGTTTTAAACCAAAATTACAATGTACTCAGTGATGTACTTAGATTGTACTCAATATACTACGAAAATTATGTCGCCCTTTAGAAATGTATACTCGGCAAAAATACGATTATTTTTTATTATATATTTTTTTAATTTTCATTTTGAATCTTTCAAAAAATCTGATCATGTGTTTAAAGGGGGAAACTTAACCTTCAAACTGCACTCCCCCAAAATTTAGATTATATATAAAGCATGTAATTGTAAAATAATCATTACTTCAACTTCGATTACGACTTCACTCCATTGTTAGCAGCCTCTCAACGAGGAGGGGGCAGAGGCCCCTTGCCTCCTTAATTTTTTAGATTCCGGCCTGACCCATGGTCGAAAGAGATCGAACCTTTACCCCTGTAAATTCAGAAGTCAATTCAGAGGCTGAGCACTACCTGTACATTTTAGCAGTAAATTACAGTAAATATATTCTTTATCTTCTCCTTCGAGCCTTGCTCCCTTCAGAAGAACTTAGTCATTAAACTTCCCTGATACGTTATAAGAGTCAGGGAATCTTCAGAGAATTTAGTAAGCCTCCATGAATCTTCCGAGCCACTATAGAAGAACTCGGAGAGTAATATAGAAGAAAACTACTACCAGTAACACATCCGTTGCTGCCACCTAACTAGAATCTCTGTCGACTTCGAACCAACCCAGGCCATAGACGGAGGGGTTAACAACTGGCGACCCTGCCAGGATTCTTCCAGTCTTCCAGACCCTGAAACTAGAACCAACATTCAGTTGACCGGCGTGTCACGACTTCCAGTTCGTCACATTCACCCTTGAATCGGTGTGTCACGACTCCAAGTTCTCCACGCCTAGTTTCCATCCAAGAACAAGTGGCCAACAAGAAACGTCTTCAGGACACGTCTCCAAGGATTTCGCCGTAGGAATCTTGTTAAGTACAAAACTCTTTAAAATAATCTCTAAACATTTGAAAAGTCAGTATTATTAACAGTTAATTAGTATTGAGCCAGAATTAACAAGAAACACAGTGAACATTCCATACACCAGTGATACATTTCTTTTTAGTGAAACCGAGTTATTTTCACTATTATAATTAGTATAGAATAATTTTATTTTATGTACCAAACATAATATTACTGTACCTTCGCATACATTTGAGTGAAATGTTTACATTTTTTATTTTTGTTTAAATTTTTTTTCAAATTATTGAATTGAATTGACTTGCAAATTAAGAAAGAGAGAGTTTATCGAGAGTTTATAGTTTATAGAGACACTTGATAGCAGTTCGAGTGTAGTCAATTTCAGTCAATTTCAGTTTCTGTCAGTTTTAAGTCATTTTGAAGTTTAAGTCATTTTGAAGTTTAAGTCATTTTGAAGCTTAAGTCATTTTGAAGTTTAAGTCATTTTGAAGTTTAAGTCATTTTTCGGTCAGTTCAAGTCAGTAGGTTGCATTCAGAGGGACAACCGCCCCAGAGGTTTATAGAGATACTTGAAGTAGTTTCGAGTCAGTTTTAGTTGCAAATAAGTTGCAAATCAGTTTTCAGACAGTTTCAGTTGGTTGTATCCAAGAGGGACAACCAAACCCAGAGAATAGTAGTCTCCACTGATAGCAGTTCAGTGCAGTCCATTTCAGTTAGTTCCAGTCAGTCGGTTGCATCCAAGAGGGACAACCGCCCCAGATTATAATAGACTTCACTTGATAGCAGTTCAAGTTCGAGTCAGTTTCAGTCAGTTTCAGTAAAGTCAGTTTCAGTTGCAAGTCAGTTTCAAGTCAATTTCAGTTCAAAGTCAGTTTCAGTCAGTTTCAAGTCAGTTTCAGTCAGTTTCAAGTCAGTTTCAGTCAGTTTCAAGAAAGTTGTAGTCAGTTTCAAGAAAGTTGTAGTCAGTTTCAAGAAAGTTGTAGTCAGTTTCAAGAAAGTTGTAGTCAGTTTCAAGAAAGTTGTAGTCAGTTTCAAGAAAGTTGTAGTCAGTTTCAAGAAAGTTGTAGTCAGTTTCAAGAAAGTTGTAGTCAGTTTCAAGAAAGTTGTAGTCAGTTTCAAGAAAGTTGTAGTCAGTCCCAAAACAGTTGTATTCAGTCCAAAAACAGTTGTATTCAGTCCCAAGTCAGTTGTAGTCAGTTTCAAGAAAGTTGTAGTCAGTTTCAAGAAAGTTGTAGTCAGTTTCAAGAAAGTTGTAGTCAGTTTCAAGAAGTTGTAGTCAGTTTCAAGAAAGTTGTAGTCAGTTTCAAGAAAGTTGTAGTCAGTTTCAAGAAAGTTGTAGTCAGTTTCAAGAAAGTTGTAGTCAGTTTCAAGAAAGTTGTAGTCAGTTTCAAGAAAGTTGTAGTCAGTTTCAAGAAAGTTGTAGTCAGTTTCAAGAAAGTTGTAGTCAGTCCCAAAACAGTTGTATTCAGTCCCAAAACAGTTGTATTCAGTCCCAAGTCAGTTGTAGTCAGTTTCAGTCAGTTTTGAAGTCAGTTTCAAGTCTCTGTTTCAAATCCCAAGTCAGTTTTCAAGTCCCAAGTCATTTCAGTGCAGTCAATTGAATTCAACTTTTTTTTTGTTGGTTAAGAGAATGTAATTTAAGAGAATATAATTTAAGAGAATTTAATTCAACCTTTTTTTTTGTTGTAAAAGAGAATTTAATTCAACCTGAATTTAAGAGAATTTAACTTAAGAGAATTTAAATTAAGAGAATTTAACTTAAGAGAATTTAATTCAACCTGAATTGACAGGTTTGTGTCTTTAGTTCAACCTTTTTTTTTTGCAAGAAGGAAATTGACCGATTTATCTCTTTTTGCATTCAGTAACTGCGTATATAAATATATAGGTAAAATTATATATTTTATTATTTGTAACCAAAACCGTTTTTACAATTGTTTATAATGATTTTGATAATTATTGTAATGTATATGTGATGATAATAGTTGTGTAATAATTAATCGATCATGTCCCAATGACCTCCTTTTTAAATTGCTATGCTGAGGAACATGCCGTCGCTCCGTTTTGTTTTAGCTCCTTGAATTTTTGTTCCAAGCAGTGTGAAAATCAATGTTTTCCTAAAGAGCAAAGTGCTCACGAAAAGACGTATTGTCAATTTCAGACATACCTACCCGCTTGGTCACTTAATTCCCCCGAATGTGTTACTCCAAACTTTGTTTTTTTTATTTTATTTTATGTTAACACCCGAACCCCAGTTGAACCTATTGTCAACCAGAGAAATGGTTCAACCATGGTTAGTTCTTCTTTGGCTCCAGTCAAACCACAGTTTAACCATCTGTTTCCTTTCACCCAGTTGGTCCAGAAACCAACCAAGAGCCTCTTTGGTACTGCGGAACATTCCTCAGTATCAAACGTGATAATTCCAGTTTTTTTAAAGTTTTTTAAGAGTGTGGACCCTATAACGTCATGTTGGTTCATTATAATTTATAAATGATTTCTATTTTCAATTTTTATATTTTTTTATTTTTTCTTATTTTTATTCGATTAATATTAAGTAATTGTCGTTAAATTATTATATAACTTTGTTAATTCGTAAACCCCCCGAATCCTTACACACACACACACACACACACACATGTATGCCCACTACATATACAGGGTATCCCAAAAGTCCCTATCTATTTTGTTGAAATAGGCTGAATTTCAAATGAATATTTTAATGACATGATTGCATGCACCTTTCTAGACAAATACATGCATTAGATTTCTATTTTAATTATTTTTAAATTTTTAATTAAATTTTTCAGATCCATATCATTGGTGATGGATGTGCATGAACGCGTTATGATAGTAACATGTCGCATCAGAGGAATGAAATGTGAAATTAGAGACCGATTCTCAAGAAGGTTTCATAAGCCTGGACCGACAGATAAAGCAATTCGTGAATTGGTGAACAAATTCAAAAGGACTGGATCTGTGCATGATGAAGGAAGAAGTGGACGCCCAAGAACAGTACAACAAAACATTGAATCTGTTCGCATAATGTTCGAAGACGATCAAAGAATGTCAGTTCGCCAAGCATCCCACAGATTGACCATACCCAAAACAACTGTTCACAGAATCTTGCGTTCGACGCTGAAGAAGTAGTATCACATTCAGCAGTTACACAGCTTACACGAGGAAGATAAGATTTTCCAAAAAGAGCAGCAATGTGTGCGAAACTGGTCGAACAAATCCAAAATAACAATTTAATGGACCACATTTTGTTTAACGATGAGGCGACTTTTCACACCTGTGGTAAAATCAATCGCCATAATTGTCGTATCTGGGCTAATGAAAAGCCAACTGAGTTCACTGAATGGGAAAGAAACTCACCTAAAGTCAACGTGTGGCTTGGAATGACGAATCTAAGATTTACGGGCCCTTTTTCTTCGCAGAGGCTACAGTGACAGGGCCTGTTTACTTTGATATGCTTCAAAATTTTCTAGAACCTCACCTTCTTGAAGATGGCATTCTCGACAATGTAGTCTTTCAGCAGGATGGGGCACCATGTCATTATGCCAGAATTGTTCAGACATATCTAAACGAGCGTTTTCCAAATCGTTGGATTGGACGTGGGGGAAATAGGCCCTGGGCAGCGCGATCTCCGGATTTGACTCCATTGGATTTCTTTGCTTGGGGTTTCATTAAATCAGCGGTCTATCGCAGAAATATTCAAGATTTACCAGATCTGCGAGATCGGATTAGGCAAGCAGTTGAGAAAATAACCCCTGAAATGCTCGGAAATGTGTTCCGCAATGCAGCTGACCGCTTTGAAATTTGCAGAGATACAGATGGAACATATGTGGAAACTACTAATTAAAGATTTTAATGGTGTAATACTTGTAATTTGTATAGAAATACATCTGTATTCAGGTCAGTGTGACATTTATTTGAAACTCAGCCTATTTCAACAAAATAGATAGGGACTTTTGGGACACCCTGTACTATATATACAAACCTTATGCTAAAATCATTGGATATCACAATAAACTATTTCACTGCGTGTAATTGCTAACTATGCTATTTAATCTTAATAATTTTTGCTTACTATATATATCTTGCTCATATATTTAGTCAGTTAATTTAACAACCCTCTAAGCTAATCTGTCCCTCAAAATTATAAAATACACAACTGACCACAGGTCTATACATCATCCATTACGTAATTCGATTTTCACCTACACTAGTCAATAAAATTAGTTTATTAACTGTACGATCATGATAACTAAATATTTGTAAAATTTAATAATATAATTGTTTGTCTAAATTAACGTATTAATAATTTTATTTTGTTTGTATAAAATTAAAGTATTAATCTTTGAATTTTTACATTTTATAATAACTCTCTAAGCAAGTGTCATGTTAAAGATTTGATTACTGTGCGTTGTACTCAACCACCCGACCTCACTTGTTCTGTATAAAATTTGTATTGTAAAGAAAAATTCGTCATCATCTAATTTGAATTCGTTAGGATGTTATCTTTACGTTATTGCATTGTATTAATTGTATTATATTATTGTATTAATATCATTTTAAAGGGGAAAGCCCTGTAAAAATGAACAATGAATAATTTCAATATTCATTTTTATATGAGAAACCAAAATCGCCTGAGCGAGTTTGAATAGAATTTCGTCTTTTGCTTTCTATTTTTTTTCAGTGTCACAACCATGCGACCTACCATTTCTATGGTTGAGCAGTATGCATGTTTGTGCCATTAGAAGTTCGTTGTGAGAAGCAAATGTCCCTTAAATGTGTCTCTCTAATTTATCTCCTTTAATTTCTCCCAATAATGACTTACACTGTACGTATGACATAATTTGAATAACTATAACGTCATAAAGTAACTTAATTTCCTTCACGTTTTCCATACCTTGAACACTGAATCACGTGTTTAGTATGTGGACATCTTCCGTATTCACTGTATGGTAAATTCTTTAACCTATTATTATTTATATGTTGTTCATCCATACGTCCATATCTTATCTTGACCATTATCCTATATCAATTTTATTAAATATTCATTTTTACTCGTGTCAGCCTATGAAATGTGTACAAAACTTTATGCGTCGGTACCTGTTCGTTCAAAGTCGTGCAAATACGTTCGCATGTATTATTTTTTTATTTTTTTTATTTTTATTATTTCACTCCTCGCAAAATATTCATAAATGCTTATGCAAATGGTCAAATTCCGCTAACCACAGCAAAAGCAAACGCTTCTGAGATTGAATACCTCCTCTCGCTCTATTGCGAATTTATATAACAATATTATACGTTATGTTATATCATGTGTGTCATGTTATATATAAATATATACCGTATGTGCCTATGTACTTTGTGTTGTACTAATAACCATATATAAATACAAAAACACTAAGAATTGTAAATGACTAATGTACTTAATGATGTAATTAATGTACTTAATGACGTAATGTACTTAATGACGTAGTGAATGTACTTTAATGGAACTGTAATTAACGATAATAAGTGAATGTGAATTAATCCATAATTATAATCATAATTGTTTTAAACCAAAATTACAATGTACTCAGTGATGTACTTAGATTGTACTCAATATACTACGAAAATTATGTCGCCCTTTAGAAATGTATACTCGGCGAAAATACGATTATTTTTTATATATTTTTCTAATTTTCATTTTGAATCTTTCAAAAAATCTGATCATGTGTTTAAAGGGGGAAACTTAACCTTCAAACTGCACTCCCCCAAAATTTAGATTATATATAAAGCATGTAATTGTAAAATAAGCATTACTTCAACTTCGATTACGACTTCACTTCCTTGTTAGCAGCCTCTCAGAGAGGAGGGGGAAGAGGCCCCTTGCCTCCTTAATTTTTTAGATTCCGGCCTGACCCATGGTCGAAAGAGGTCGAATCTCTACCCCTGTTAAATTCAGAAGTCAATTCAGAGGCTGAGCACTACCTGTACATTTTAGCAGTAAATTACAGTAAAAGATAGTCTTTATCTTCTCCTTCGAGCCTTGCTCTCTTCAGAAGAAATTAGTCATTAAACTTCCCCGATACGTTATAAGAAGAGTCAGGGAATCTTCAGAGAATTTAGTAAGCCTCCCTGAATCTTCCGAGCCACTATAGAAGAACTCGGAGAGTAATATAGAAGAAAACTACTACAAGTAACACATCCGTTGCTGCCACCTAACTAGAACCCCTGTCGACTTCGAACCAACCCAGGCCATAGACGGAGGGGTTAACATACATATATATATATATATATATATATATATATATATATGATGTGGCTTTTGTTGTATATTTCTCGAAAATTTAAAAATTTACAGAAAATTCTACAGATAGGTTTTTAAAATTACCAAAACTACTGAGAATTTTCTTCGGGCTCGAGACCCGTTGCAGGCAGACGAAGCGCAGCACACCCAGCTAATGTTGCTTTTGAAACCTGTCAGGATATCTGCTTTGTGATTACAATTTGACAGGCGTCCTAATCGGGATTGTCCCTTATTGTATCTCTTTAATTAAAGTAATTTATTTTTACTTAACTTTATTTGATTCAGCATGAACTAATCATGTTAACTTCTTAAAGGACCGATGCGGAACTTGATCGTGTTGTAGCTACTTTTCGTTTTGATGAAAGGGGAATAAATGATATGGATGCTTTACCGCACAACCAACCTAGCGACCTGAACACAGAGGTCGAGGTATTGGCTCACATCCGGTCCAACGAATGACAGGTCATCGAGGAACTAATGTAAGTGTTTTTTCGGGGTTAAGAACAAAACACATTGTATTTTCATTTAATTTATTAAATGGTAGAAAACGTACAAAGCGGAACCAGTGTCCATTAAATAAGTCGTAATGGCGACAAATAGGCCTTTACACAATATAGATATACACCTTAACACAATACAGCGGATGCTAACATATGGGAACCTTTTTTTATCTGTCTGCATACCGTTTTATCATTCATTTCAGTGTCGCACAAATCGAATGATTTTTAAAAATTTATAAATCTCTTCCCACGTGACATGTGCATGAGAAATGAAATGCAATACATGCTGCACGTGTTACTATAATATCCTTGAAAGTTGTACGGGTTCCATACAATCTCGGGTACATGTATCTGGTCGATAAACTGTACAACCACAGGATCATTCCAGGGCTGAGTGCCGAGTGAATCAAAATACATTCTTTCCCTATTTTTAAAATAGATTGCAAACCAATGAATCCCCTCACCCCTCACAATGTCGGTGTTCACGGTAATCCCGTTCCAGTCTCTCTTAGTTGGCAATTTCAATATTTCATTCTTCGCAAACACGCCGATAAATTTTGAGCGTGTGATTCGGTCACTTTTCATTACTCTCTGGAGTGTATTCGCGTCCATTTTAAAAGTCTGTGACCACGTTCCTGAAACGGTCAACTTCTATCAGAGCTTGTGTTTCGAGGTACACGAGTACGCTAATAGGAGCGCCTATAGGGCTGGCAAATTCCAACCTGACTGAGATATTCCCACTCTGTTGTGGACTTAAGTGCATAGTAATACTAGCAGACAAGTCAGGCGTAATATCAAATGAGTAAATGTTAAATTCTTCGACAAACTCTTTCTGCGTTACGCCAAACCCAAGCTCGTCACATGCACCTGTATTATGAGCCAGACTACTATAAGCTCTCGCGCAGAGCGGGAACACAGCGTCTGATGAGTAGCCCGTAATCATAGTCCCTTCCAAAGCGATGCCATTTACGTATAGAGTAATATTTTTAAGGCCGAAATTCCCTAATTTAAAGGCACTCTTTTTATATTTTCCATTCGTCGAGGCGTGGTCCTGCATTCCAATTAATATCCTTTTAGGTAGAACTCCAAGGGCCACATTTTCTAGTTGCTTCGAGGCCAACCCGGCGGGCACCATGTATAGTTTGATCTGTACCCCTGTTAATTGGGTATTTTATTGTGGCGTGTATTAAGTCTTTCTCAATTTCTATTTGTTTTGGTGAACTTAGTTTCACTCGGCGTACATGCAAATACGTCTTCATTATGTAATCAAAACGGGTTTCGCGCCCTCTTCTTGATCAGACCCCAGATTTGTGCAGATCTCATGACTCGTGCGATTGAGCTTTAGTTTCAGATCGATGCCGTTCGTAAACAGTTTCTCCTGAAATGTGAAGTCTGTATGAAGACGGCCAAAACACTCGTATGTCTTTTTTTTTTTAATTTTTAAATTTATCCTTTGTACCACTTTCATCTTTAGTCGCTTCTTTTGAAAAGTTGAGGACATTTTCCAGATAGGCTCGTAGGTGATAATACCCTGTTCCTGCCGAGATGTTAACCTGATTTAAATACACCTCACACTGGCTGAACATGGAGTATAGAAAGTTGGTTTCAGGGTATGCAGAGTAACTGTCATCGCAGTCCGTTCCATCTGAATGGGCTCTACGCAGTTTACCGTACATGTGCATGCATCTCGGGTCACTGACGAAAGGGCCTGAGCTGGGTATCACGAATTCTATAGGGGCACTGAGCGAACTAATTGTGTTTAATGGGTTAATTGTAATAAAGTCGCTATGCTCAATAGAGACCTGAGTGGGGGCATATCAAAGAGGGACAGTTCCGATTTACAGCATTGTGAACTACACGGATGGAAAACGCCATGACGAGTCAGAAATAGTGCCACCTCTCTCGACAACTAGTAATCAGCCTATGATTCGTGAGAGTAGTGTCCTCAGCTTATATCAGTTAAAAAAATGATCAGCCATAGGTTTCATACGCTTAGAGCACTTCTTTTTTATTTCCTTTTACGTTTAGCGCCACGTGATGGTAACCCCTTCTTCCTGGCAGCTCTTCTTTCCGCCACCACGCATTTTTCTCTTTGCATCTTTGATGATTTCGTCCCGTGTACGTTTTAAATGTTTTTTAGAGCTTCTTTAGGCTTAGTTCCACCCATTATGTCTTCTGCCGCGTTAAAACCTGTTTAACGCCTTCCTCCCTAGGTATGCCCCCTCTTCAACAGTGGGACAGCGGTGCGTAGTATGGATGAAAAAATGGATCCAAGCCCACTCCCACGCTGGTATCTCACTCCTCGATAGACTGTGAATGGCCTTCGGGTCATTATAAACGACGAAAGTGTAGTTTCACTGTTAAGCTCCCATCACCGAATGGGAAATTTTTTCCCTCAATCGTTCTTATATATATCGAGATGTTGGTTAATAGATTAGTCGCAACATTCACATAATGGGGCTTGTCATATGTAATGCTCAAACTTTTCCCTCTATGGTTGGGGATGTGTGCAATGCGCAGCAGGCGCGCCTGGGTGTCCCCAACAAATTGGTGCTCTACGATATTGCTGTAAATATAGCACATGTCTGGGGTGGAGAGCTTTCACCCAATTTCTCCATCTTCAATTGATACATTAAGCTGGACAAGTCATGCTGTGCCTCGTGAAAGGTATCTCTTTGGAGAGCTGCGCTATATCGGCCCTCAGCCACAATTGTGAACAGCTCTTTATCTTTAATATTTCTACTAAGCGTTGATTTAACTTCAATGTGCATGCAGGCGTGTCTATGTTTACGACTTCAAAAAGTAAATCGTTTGTCAGGTACGACTTTTCAAGACTCTTGTTTAACCCCGTCACAATGTCCATGGCTGTCATAATGCCGATTCCTAGCGATACATTTGTGCTATAGTACTGCCTCACCGAACAGGACTGATCGCATAGTATTGTCTAAGGTTATGCTAATTTTTCGCACTCATCGATTCTTCTAAGGATCAGAAATATGATTTGTCATTTTCAAGAGTTAAAAATTTGGAGACTAACTGGAGTTCACATAAACCCACCTCATACGAATCACGCTCCAATTCAATGGGTCCGTGGAGTTCTGTCACAAAGTTGGCGAGGGTGTTGTTAGGATGTACAGACAGAGAAGAAGAGGACGGGAGTGTGACATAGAAGTGGCTAGGCGCCATGTTGCATACTAATTAAGCTTCATTATTGCAGCAGCTTTTATATAGGTGTTGAAGCTTTCTGGGTAACCCAGCCATTTCACCAGGTACATTTTTCTCTTTCCTGAACCTTTGCTGCCTAAAATTTTTTCAATTTTAAACACACTTTTTCCTAAATTAAATGTCACTTTCTGCAACTCCTCGCGGTAAAAGCCTCCAGCGATCTCTTCCCCATTCAAATCTTCAACGTAATACATCATTATCTCACCTTTAGGTCTCATAGCACGAACTTTAAAAATCTCACGTGTCCATCCTTGCTCAAATCCCTTCGCGAATTTATTTCCCGAACGTGATAGCCTTACATAATCATTGATTTTGAAATGTGTAGAGTGTGGTGGCGGTGCTCCATCTCTTCTCACCTCTGGCAGCGCTACCTCTTTCTAAAACTTCGTTAGGTGTTGTGCCAATCGTACGGTGGTGTGAACGGTTGTATGATGATGCCAATGACCCAGAACGTTTATATATCTGTATGTGTTTTTATGTGTAAAATAGCGATGCATGCGTTCCTTTATGGTACGTTGAACTCTTTCAGCTAAAGAGGCCTTATGTATAGAACTGCTAGTGTAGTAACTGATATTAAACTCTGTCAGCATGTTCTGAAAAGCGCGACCTATAAATTCTTTCCCCATATCCGTACAAAAATAGCCAGGAACCCTTTCTTCTTTTAACATCAACGTTTTGGTCGCTTTAGCAACTGTTTCAGGCGATTTATTTTTCAGGGAATTAGCCACAGATATCTAGAGAATACATCTATTATGAATAGGATGTAGCGGTATCCGTCATTATACACTGAATATCTTTGCATGTCTGTTAAATCCGCTTGCCAAATAGAGTCAATCGAATCCGCGTTGTCTTGGCCGTTTTAAACCTTTTTCTCACCGGTTTATGAAGTGTATAAGCATCCTGTTCCCGCAAAAACCTCTCAACATCTTTTTTCCCTACTCCGTAAACACCTCTGTACAGTCTATTAACGCCACCATAGGAGGCGGGTTAGAAATGTCATAATAGCGTTTACTTAATATGTTAGCCATTTGCGTATTTTAGAGACACGTGGATAAGGTTGGCCGTTTGTTCTCTTCTTTCTCCTCTTCAGAGACGCTGCTGCTGGGGCGATGGCGTACTCAGTTGTGACACATGCGAGACTTGATCCAGGTCTTTTAACCTATTCAGATTACCTATCAATGTTTTGGGGACATTTATTTGTTGTAGTCTTGCTTTAATATGCTTCCATCCTGTTGGTGAGGGCTGTCCCACTTTCTCACCAGATCATGAACAATATCAACGATATTGGATCCTTGTACCCTTGTTCCTTCAACAATGACCTCGCCTGTATCGGCCCACTGTATGATGGGGTCCTCACTCAATAGATTATAAAGACTTAAGCCTTTATTCCTCAATGTATGTGGGAGACTGTTTTTAAACATGTTCGATGTGTTGTGTTCCGTTGTTCTTTGGTTGGTCATCTCTAACGTCGGGCCAGGTCCTGTGTCGCCATGCTCAGCGCTACTCGCGCTGTGCCTAATAACCACGGGGAGCTCTGTCGGATTCTTATAATCTTCGTACTCATGAAGAAATTTCTGCAAAGCCTCTTGGTACAAGATCCTTTTCTCATCAGGTGACTTTTCACTGTTTAATAGGGCTAGCAACTCGCTTTCCATTCTTTTAAGCCTACTTTTACGGGGTTCTAGAGCCGTGTCTGGAATCTTTGAACTTTGCAATGAAGCATACACCTCGTGCGGAATCACAACCACCTTCTTCATTATATTAATCTAGTCAGTAAAGGACCCAAAACTGAAAATAAGATGGGTAGGAATGATCCTCCTCTTTGTACAATAATTCGCTTTTTCTTACCCACAGTTTGACTTTTATGAGCGAGCGCTCGTATTATGTTCTTGTAACGACGTAAGCGAGCCTTCTGAGGGGGTTTCATTGGCACATTACATTTTATAACATTAAGACAGATTTCACAGATGCATTTTAAAAAGTCGAGTCGATATTTTTAACAAACATCTGTTGCAGTGCCCGGGGCAATCGTTGATAGATTTTTATTAATTCACGATATTTCTTCAGCCTATTTGTCATTCTGGAATATACACCGTTTCAGGTTCGCTTGGGAATATATTCGTTCTTAGAAGCACCCT
The DNA here is from genome assembly GCA_023014485.1 of Bathynomus jamesi. Classification (NCBI taxonomy): domain Eukaryota; kingdom Metazoa; phylum Arthropoda; class Malacostraca; order Isopoda; family Cirolanidae; genus Bathynomus; species Bathynomus jamesi. Next base: position 1,592,899 of record JAJOZX010000218.1, on the reverse strand, counting down.
AAACGTGTTTCGCGGGTGAAGGTCACAAAGCAAATATCCATAACGCTGACTTGTGGCTTCTTTATAAACCTCCAAAAACTCCTTACGTGATTCGGGAACATTTGATTGGCTAATACCCCAATTTGTGACACATCTCTACGTTGTGCGAATAAGACTAGATATTGTGTATTTAGCGACACATCGCGCATGTATCTATTTTTGAAAAATAGATTCTGGTTGATGAAGAATACGCTTATGTTAAGATGGTGGGAGAACACTGTAAATGTCTCGGCAAACGTTTTATCCATTTCCAACATGAGATCGTCAATTACAATAACTGTATGCTCATTACCTTTTAACGAATTAACGTCATACACCCTTGTGGAACAAAATTTCATCTTGGTACTCGTTGAACACTGACTGATACGTCGAATAGCACCATATTACTTTATGCACAAATTTTGAGAACATCTCCCCCTTATCTTTAATGATTTTAAGCATAAATACAGTTTTTCCACATCCTGTAGGGCCAGATATAATACATGTGGAGGGGCTTGTGAACCTGAATTTTTCTACAGATTCCATCTCTAACACGTCACACCCCTAAGTGGGTCATTTACAAAATATTACAAATTTTGAGTGCTGTCCTTATATTTTGTTTTCTTCTTCCACAGAACCGTGAATGACGACGATGTACAGCCCCCATCATCGATATCACAGACGAACCCGATGACCGTGCAGCTACAGAACCCTTCCCCGCTGACGAACCCTCACCAGCGACACCTGTAGCATGCGACAGTTCAAAGCGGAAGCATGATGAAGAACCCTCCACGTCAGGTATAAAGCGTGCCAGGATTGCTCCGGTTGTTAGACCCCAGTAATAGAGCCCCAACCCTCTACGTCTTACGACACAACCCCCACAATAGTACCTTCCTCAAATATGCCCCATTATTCGTTCAGTTCCGGGTACTTCCTCCACAGCAGCTTCTCATACTGTGGAGGATGGTATAACATTCGAGTTGGTGCGCACCGCTACCCCCACCCTGCCCTGACTAGAAATCGGTACGTGGTCAGGGTTGACCCTGGATCCCTGTATACCAACGGACTGCGACGCGTAGTTGAACGTATTGTGGAGTTTGCCCTTCAGAACCGCGACGAACGTGAAGTCCGGACGAGGTTATCCTTCAGGTTCGGGTCAGATGAGGGGGACGATTTTTGGGTGTAATACCGTTCAGACGTTTGGCGGCTGTAGATATAGAATATATCTTGGGCGTATAATGCAAGCCTCTCAAAGTGGTACATCCTTCAATATGGACAACTTCATGGTAGATATTGACAGAGTATTCCGGGTTGCGGGTCATAGTGCCACACCTTATACTCTTAATTTCAATTCTCCGGTTATTTACAGAAAGCATTTAAACGTCGATCGTGGTTGTGGTTTTATAGCAATAATTTAGCTCATATGTTCACTGTGCTAAATACTTGGACGCAAAAAATTTGGTGCCCACGGTTGTGCAGCGTGCCCGTAAACTGGCTTCAGATTGTAAGCTTGAGTTTGAGTGTAATATGGGTCCTGAAGAACTGAGAAGGGCCGAGCAGGAAATGAATGCACGTATAGTCGTATTTGAAATGGATGATCGTCGTAGGACTGTGTATGTTTTTAAAAGCAGCGTGAGAGATCGTACAAGAGCTCTACTTATTTTAGGATTATCAGGAACATCGTATCTCCCCATCCGTAACATAAGGCGGATGGAGTGAAGCATCTATGTTATATGAAAGATGCTAAGCCTAAAAATAGCCCTTGTATAACCGTGTACTACGATGTAGAAACTTACACGAACGCTGAAACCAAAGAGGTTATTCCACATTTACTCGTAAGTCAGACTATCTGTGATGAGTGCATGAAGATCGAGTGTGGCGAGTGCCACAAATGTGGAAAACGGACAAACGTTTTTAAAACGACTTCACACTGCACCCTTGTTTGGGGAAACTCCGCTAACAACGCATTAAATGGTATCTTTGTCATCGAAAAACGAGCAATAAGGTTATTATCTGATGCTGATTTCCTTGATCGCTCTGAGTCTAGTGCATTATTTAAAGAACTAAACCTACTAAAGCTCAACGATATAACCAAACTGGCACATTTATTTTTATTTACGAGTGTAAGAACAAAATCATTAATTTGCAATAGGTAAATAGATATTTTGTAACTCATCAAGAAATCCACTCCTATCAGACCTGAAATAGATCAAAGCTTGTTATATCTCAATTTAGATTGTCTTCATCTCAAAAACTACCCATTTTCATTGGATTGAAACTATGGAATGACTTGCATACCGGTATAAAAAATATTGTGAATGTAAATTTGTTTAAAACCGAGTTGAAATCCCGATTAATAATGGCATATTAATAAAAATCTAGGATTAATGTCCACTAATATTGTTTAATATTGTCCATTAATATTGTTTAATATTGTAATACATGTTTTAACTATTGATAATACTCATTTATTTATTTATTGTTATTAATTAATAACAACTAGCTGCCTATTTTTAATAAGAGCCCAGTTAAGCCTAAAGCTGAAGGGCCAATTTAAATAAAAAATAGTCGAGCTTCAAAAAAATAAATAAAATAGTCGAGCTTCACGGCAGCCCTGTGAAACTCTTTGTATCAAATTAGCGGACAAGTTCAAAAAAATGACTGTATATTCTTGCCCAAAACGGGACGAAATTTGACACACAGTTCGTCTGCGATATTTACAGGTGATCCCTTAAAAAGAGGCAACAAACTAATACAGATGCAGATAAGAGGTAATGTACAGTTTAAAGAACCCTGCTGTTCACACCTTGTAAATTAGCAAAGCTGCCCAAGGTCATGGGCGTGGCCGCTGAAGTTTCAAAAGGGTATTTCCCTTACACATTCCTCACTAGCGAAACTTTGAATTACTTAGGACTACCTCCACCCAAACATTACTTTAACTACACCAACATGAGTGATAGTGAGCGTAAAGATTTTGACCGCTACTACTACAGTTTTAATGAAGCTAGTCCATACAATATAGCTGAGGAATGTGAACGTTATTGCGTGAATGATGTGCGTGTGCTTAGGGTATGTTTCCAGGCCTTTAGAAGGATGTACATAACCCGTTTCAAATGCGATCCGCTGCAAGTCGCGACCACGATCACCTCATTATGTTTTACAGTGTTCAAGAATAACTTCATGCCTAAAGACACCTTAGCAGTCATTCACAGAAACAACCCCCGCAGTTATGGGCACAAGGCTATTTACTGGCTCATACACCTACAGCAACAGACCGGGATATACATAAAACATGCCCGCACCCTCAACACGGGTGAAGTACCCGTTAAGATCAATGGTAGTGTTTTTTGGGTTGGTGGCCTAAGTGAGGTTCCAGCCACTGGTGAGAAGACTGTGTATTCCTTTAACGGCTGCTGGTGGCATGGATGCCCGCGCGCTGAGTGTGCCGTCACAGGGGGCCTCCATGGAAGATCCCCCGCCGACAGCCTCGCATGGACCCGTAACCGCGATCAACTTATAGGCTCCCAGTTCACTCATAAAATCGTGATGGAGCATGAGTATGATGCACGGATGGAAACAGATGACCAGTATCGTGAAGAAATAAGGCCATCAAACGTTCAATGGTGCTGGACCCCATCAAATGCGGTGACAGCTTGTTTGGAGGGCCTACAAACCCATTCAAGCTATACTTTCCGCCTACGGAGGGCGTGAAACTCCATTATACTACGACTTCTGCTCTTTATACCCCTACGTGATGAAGAACAATCCGTACCCCGTAGGTGCGCCTGAAAAACTGGTGGGTCCAACCAAACCAACCATCGAGGAGTTTTCAGCTAACTTGTATGAGCGCTACTTTGGATTCTTTCGTAGACGTGCTCCCCCCTTGCAATTTATAGATGCCGATCTTACCCGTCGTTATAGATCACAAGCTCATGTTTCTCCCTGTGCGTGAAGTGCGCAGAGGAGAACAACGGTGATTGTAACCATACAACCAACCAGCGTAAGATCAGAGGTGTATATACAAGCCCTGACTGGACTTAGCCGTTCGCCATGGGTACAGAATATTGAAGATACATGAGGTGTGGAGGTTTCAGAAGCTACCCAACCTTTTCACACCATATATAAACGCTTTTTTGAAAGATAAAGTAGAAGCATCAGGATATCCGCGAGGGGTTGATACCGAAGATGAAAAAACGGCTTATATTCAACGTTACCGTGCCCATGAAGGTATACAGCTTGACTGATCCCAAATTGTAAAGAATCCTGGCAAGCGCTGTAGTGCAGAGTTGTTTCTAAACAGTCTTTGGGGGAAATTTGTACAGAATACCGGCAAAGGGAACGTTCATTTGACACAAAGTCATAGTGAAGTCTGGGATTATGCCAACGCTCCCGATAAAGAGGTTATGGAGATCGTGAATGTAGGTAATACTTACATAATAAAGTACAACATCACCGAACTGGCCACAGATACCTCACGGGTTACAAACATACCTGTAGCTAGTTTCACAACGGCCTACGCCCGCATCAAACTTTGGGGTCTACTACACTCTCTTGGACGGAGGATGTTTTACGCTGACACAGATAGCGTGATATTCACAGCGAGGGAGGGTGAATACATGCCCGCTTTTGGGGAAATCCTCGGGGAGCTAACTCACGAGATCAAGGATGAGTATGGTGATGGTGCATACGCAGACTCATTTGTATCAACAGGGCCAAAAACCTATGGGGTACGGTTGAGGGTGGGGATGATATGAAGTATATCGTGAAGGCTAAGGGTATCACGCTTAACCATGCGAACCGTCGAGTCGTTAACTTTGACTCGTTGAAGGATCTAGTGTGCTTGGAAGATGAGGGTGACCAGCCACCCCCAACTGAGTGTGGGGACCCACAATTTTCGGGCGCAGAAACTGGGGTGTGTGTGTGTGTGTGTTTGTGTCTGTACAGGAAAAAGGCTAAGCTCCGCCCACTGTAAGATCGATCGCGTGACTCCTGCCACTACCTGAGCATATCTCTATCCCTGCGTGCTCAGTTCACCTCTGCATACCCTTGAGCTCAGACGTGTATTCTCCCGCGTAGACGAAAAATAGTAATGGCTACCTTTAATATTGTGTGTTCAAAGTTTATGAAGTGGTATTCGGCAAAGTGCCAAGATGTCGTGGATACTGAAACTTCCTATTCCACCCTTCTTTGATCATTTTAAGGCTACATTGAACCATGCGAAGGACCAAGATGTTCAAATATTCTACGGCTATTCTAGCGAGGGAATTGTAGGATTTCGTAGTACAAGCGATGTATTGAAGTATGTTGTAGACCTAACCTTTATAAAAGCTCACATATACCGCGAAGTAGAAGAAGCAACACGTTCAGAAGATAAGCAGCGGTTATGGATAGTGAGTTTTGTTGACGAATGGAGTGACAAGCGATATTATGTCATGTTACATCATATCGAGTACTCGTACCCTACGGTTGAGAATGTAAATCTTGTCATCATGGAGAATCTTAAGTATTTTACCACTATATTAAAGTATATCATGACGAGGTTTGTAGTGAGGTTGTGCCTAATGGCCTGTGTGAGTTTTTAACAGACTTTGGAGACGAGTATCGATTGTTAAACAAAAAGGATAAATATGGGCTATGTTTCTCCCAAATAGTGCACCGGTTTGTGAAGATGTTTAGTTTGCGGAAATGAACGTCTGGTGAGTGATAAAACATTAAAACAGGTATTGCTTCATGTAGCGGAAAATTCTGTTTGCCCCCCAGTATAATGGGGCAAAAGTATTCGAACAAGCCCGTACACGCTTCAGCAGTTTATGGTGTGATTCACTCCCCCATCGAGCCGTCCACCCGTGTACATCACCCCTCCGAAACATACGAGTTCCAACAAACCTGTATACGTTTCATCGGCGTGACTCACTCCGCCCGTCGAACCGATCAGTCCACCTGTGGCTCATAGTCATCTCAGAGCTTGAACCGACTGGACGTGCGAATACGATGGAACTTCCTTTGAGAAGCATTCTCAATGCCGCGTACGATGTGTCTGTGACGAAGTCATTGCGCGTGTTCAGGCGTGAAACCGGCACCATTAACTATGTACTTGAAACGATTTTCAGGCATGCAAGCAAACGTAATGGTATTTATTTAAGTGTTGAGGAGATGAATAGAGTCTTCGTGATAGTTGAGAAGTGGGGTGAGTACCGTTATAAAATACCTGCAGGTGTAGGTACAAGAAGAGAACAGATTAGTGATGTTCCCTCATATGCCGTTGTTTGCACGTTGTGTATAAATAACGATCAGCCATGCATTGATATACGTCTGATGTGGAAGAATGCATCTGATAATAACGTTCTTGTCCCTACGCGAAACCGTTTCCTCCTCGACAAAATGTTTGAAATCGTTGGATTCCGCAAGCTGAAGCCTATATTAGACGCTCGTGTTACGGATATGATTTATTTTGACACGGTTCTTGAATACGCTTACACCGCTCTGCTCGACGGATTTATCGAATGTAGAAATGAACAAGGCGAGAATGGTCCAGAGCTGGATGCATATTTAAAAGATTTAGACTCTTTGAAATATCTCGAACTTTGGTACAAAGAACTTGAGCGGTGCAGGGCAGAGCTTGCCTACACTGTTCACCCTGAAGAGCTGTATCTCTATATAATGAGTACCTGTCGTTACGACTTGGAAGATTATTTCAATTGCCGCTATGCAGAGTGAAGAAGAGTTCACGATTGAAAAGCTCGGGACGGTAAGAAAAAACCCTCGATTGGAAAAGAATGTTTATAAACTTGTATTTAATAATGATGATGTGGATAGCGATGACCTCTTTTTGCGTGCTTTTGATTGTGTTCTATCCGTGTTTAAAGATAACCTGCCAACCGAATGTAAAGTGGGCACAAAAATAGTATTGAACGATATGAAGGCCATTTATATCGAGTATAAGCGACCGCACACCTTGAGCGGTGAAGTAACGCTTGGACGGATTTACCGTGTGGTGCAAAGCAATAATGATGTGAATGTAGACTTGATCACGTGTGAGTTCAGTGTTTTGCGCCGTAGAACATAAAATATTTTGATGTATATTTATTTTCAATATATTTAATTATTTAATAGAATTATATTATATATATATATATATATATATATATATATATTTCCTGTACTAATATGCTGCTTATTATACTCCTTCGTTTTGTATATTATTATTTTATTGTTTTCAATATATTTACTTATTTAATATAACTGTGTGTGTATATATATATAATATATATTGTATATATATTCCTGTACTATATTCATGGTTATACTACATCGTTTTGTATATTTTTATTATATATATATATATATATATATATTCCTCGTTCGTATTTCTTATGCTATTATTATTTTTTATTTTTTGATCATATATATTCCATTGTATATTTATATTCTATATATTTCATGAAATTGAATCCATTAATTCGTCTAAATATACAGAATGATGTAAAGTGTTTTATTTAATTCTTTTGGGTGTATACGACATTTAATTACATCAAATGGCTGCCTTCTTAAACGGCTGACGGATTTCTAAGTCAACTGTCAAAAATATCTAGATAGCGCAATCTGGCAACTCAGCCCTAATAATGTACACCTGAACAAGCCATTTACGCCTTCTAAGTCAACTGGCTGGTTAAGCCAACTGGCGGATTAAGCCTGAATATATGCTTTAATTAAATAAATAGCTCAATCTGGCAGCTCAGCCAGATAAGCCAACTGGCTGATTAGGAACATATTAAGACAACGGCCGCTCGGCTGAAGTCTTAGTATGCGCTTGGCTCCTGACAGGTGAACACCTCTCTTCCTTTCTTTCTCTTGGGGGATAACTCCGCCTCCAAGTTGCATAACCCCTTGTTGCTCTTTCAAAATTCCCTCTACCCCTTTGTTGCATAACATCTTGCAACATTCTCCCTTGTTGCATGACATTGGGCGAAATTTTCCTTTGCAACATTGTTCAACATTTGCAATTGCATTGCACTCTCTCCTTTTGCGCCCATACTACTCACCCAAATTATTGAGAAGACCACAGAAGAAACTGTTTCATTATTTAAAGAGGTTGGGTTCGAAGAAATCGAGAGGGATTATATATATCGATGAGCGCTTAGAATCCCATCACGAAGAAGGAGTTGAGGCAATTGGATGAGCTCAATAAAAAAGGGGGTGTTAAATCCGAAGAAATTATGTCCCCAACGCGAATCCTCACTTCGAAAGCTCTATCAGGATCCTTCAAGCATATTGAGATAGCCTTGTCCATTCTAGGCGAACACGACTCTGATGTGGAAAGGTTCTCAAAGGTTGCCAGGAATGTCAGGCATTCAATTCAATGCTACAAGGGCTTCATGCTGAGAAAGTTCAGAAGGCGAAACAAGCTTCCATAACTTAGTTTCTTCCCTCAGATATACGTATTTGTTTATTATGAATGTATCATATATTATTATGCATTAATTATTGTTCTGTTTCAGGGGTATAAGTAATTTATATTGTCCTTAAGTTATTTGATTACATAAACAGTTCATAGGATAGGTTTATCTATTGATTTTATGGGTTTATTATAGTTTGAATTTTTTTATGGAACGTACCCTCCCTAATTAACATTGTCTATGGGAAAATATACCTCACTGTACACGAATTCACTATACGCGGTAGTTTTCAGAAACACAACTACTGCGTATAGCGGGGTATATATATATATATATATATATATATATATATATATATATACCGGGTGTCCACAATGTCCCGTTCTGGTTTTAAAATTTTATTACAACAAAACCAAAAGAGATAGAATAATGCAGTTTTTTTGCATTTTGTTGCTTAACTAATTAAGTTTTTTTCCTGAGTTACAGGTTGTAATCTGAGTGTTAAGTTGCTCTTCATAGGAGTTTGAACGAAAATGGCGACAACACAGGAGAAAGCTCAATGTGTAATCTGGTTTGTAAAGCTTGGACTATTTGAACTTTATACTCGAAAAGATGCAATCTCTTGTGTACAACTTTGTGTACCGTTGATCTTGGTAGCTGCAGTTCACTTGAAGCACGGCGAATAGACTTGCCAGGGCTGCGTTGGAACGTCTCTTAGACGAGTCTTGGCGAGTCAATCACATTTCTTGTTTCCCGAAACTCGCAAAACCACCTCCTAATGCTGAGTTTGGAGGGAGGATCCTTGCCAAATTGACGGCGGTAATTCCGTTGAACAGTTGTCACTGATTTCGACTTCACAAACCAGATTACACATTGAGTTTTCTTCCGTGTAGTCGCCATTTTCGTTCAAGCTTCTTTCAATAGCAACTTGACACTCGGATTACAACCTGTAAATCAGGAAAAAAACTTAATTAGTTAATCAACAAACTGTATTATTTTATCTCTTTTGGTTTTCATGCAATAAAATTTTAAAACCAGAACGGGACTTTATGGACACCCGGTATATATATATATATATATATATATATATATATACAGGGCGTCCCAAAAAAATGTATACACACTTTACCAGCTGATAGCTCAATTGATGTTTCTTTCTTTCCAAGTTAAACCCATTAGAATTAATAATGGCAGTCAGACTAAGCTTCGAACAAAGGAAATTCATTCTAAAATGCTACTGGAAGTGTGAAAACGCAGTTGAAGTGCAAAGACAGTTTAGGAGGGAGTTTCAAACAGATCCACCAACGCGACTTACCATCACTCGAATTAGAGATAAGTTTGAAGCCGATGGAACTGTTCAGAATGTCCACAAGAAGCGTTCCGGAAGACCACGGACATCGACAAGCCCACAAAGCAAGAAAGAGTACTGGAAACGTATCACCAAAGTCCAAGAAAATCTGTGCGGCAAGCGAGTCGTGAGGTAGGAATTTCAGAATCGTCTGTCCAACGCATTTTGAAGCGCTGTCAATGGAAAAGTTACATTCCAAGATTAGTCCATGCTATTAATGAAGATGATCCGGACCGAAGAGTGGAGTATTGCGAGTGGTACTTGGCACGATGTGGATGTGGATTGGACGAAGGGGTTTCGTAGAATACCCTCCGCGTTCACCAGACCTCACACCACTAGACTTTTTTTATGGGGATACTTAAAAGACAAAGTCTACGCTATAAAACCTGCAACAGTCGCTGAATTGAGAGCAGCCATTGAACGAGAATGCACACAAATACCAAACGAAATGTTTCGTGATGTTTGCGATTCCATTGCTTCGCATTATCAGCAGTGCCTGGACCTGAACGGACGTCAGTTTGAAAACAGGCGTTGACAAAACAATTAAATGATGTCTGTAGATTCTATTACATTTTGAAAATGAAATGTATTTTAATAAACACTGCCTTTATAAGTATTTAAAGTGTGTATACATTTTTTTGGGACGCCCTGTATATATACACACAGTGTATATACTATATATATAGAGGGTGTCCCATAAGTCCGACATCATAGGAGAAATTCATATTTTTCTATTTCTACGAACCATAATTCATATTTTTCTCTTTCTACAGGCCATAATGTCTGTGAGCAAGGAAGAACGAATCCAGATAATTCAACTCATAGGAAATCGGAGTCAAAGAGAGGCCGCTGCTGAATTTAACAGACTGCATCCAGACCGCGAGCCAATAACACAGAGTTGTGTTAGCAGACTTGTTGCAAAGTTTAAGGAAACAGGATCCATAGAAGATAAACCACGCAGTGGACCTTCAAGGAGGTCCACTGACGATGATACAGCGACTGCTATCCTGGCTCATTTTAACAGAAGTCCCAATAAGTCTCTTCAGCGATTGTCCGCCGAGACAGGAGTGTCGAAAAGTAGCATCCATCGCATTCTTCAGGCTCACAAATGGCATCCATATAAACTTCAAATCCTACAGAAATTAAGCGAAGATGACCCAGACCGGCGGATGGAATTTTGTGAATGGGCTACGGAACAATATGCTCGGGATGCCAATTTCCCGCCCACCATTCTGTTCAGTGACGAGGCTGTTTTTTATGGAAATGGTGAGGTAAATCGACAGAACACCCGCTACTGGTCTCAAAACAACCCTCACTGGTATACCTCTTCAAAGGAACAAGGTGCATCTCGGGTGATGGTATGGTGTGGCATTTGGAAGGATCGCATCATAGGCCCCCTCTTTTTCGATGAACATGTCACTGGAGGCACCTACCTACGTATGCTCAAGGAAGAAGCATTTCCCAGTGTCTTGAACGAAGAAGGAAATTTCCCAACATGGTTCCAGCAAGACGGCGCTCCTGCACATTACAGCACCCAAGTAAGGGAATACCTGTACCAACAATTCCCTAGTCATTGGATAGGACGTCGAGGGCCTGTGGAATGGCCAGCTAGAAGCCCGGATCTCACGCCACTAGATTTTTATCTCTGGGGCCACTTGAAAGCGCTGGTATACGCAGAGAAAATTAGGAGTGTTGAACATTTGCGGCAGCGCATTATTGGGGCATGTAACACCATTACTCTTGACATCATTCACCTTGTGCTTGCTGAGTGGGTATCACGTCTGAATTTGTGTATTGAAAACAATGGTGGACATATTGAGCACGTTCTGTAAATAAAAGCTTTTGTTTTGCCTTTTTTTATTATTTTTCCTATGATGCCGGACTTATGGGATACCCTGTATATATATATATATATATATATATAATAAAAGGTGTCTGAATATGAATATACCAAAAATAAAGTTGAATAAATTTTTTATTTGAGATAGCAACATATGATAAATTGAAGATAAATACATGCAGTAGACTTACAAGTTTTGTTTTGTTGTAGATATTAATTTTTGTTTTCTTTTTGTTTCGGAAGAAACCCCAGTTTTTAATAAAGTGACATCTCCTCAAGAAAAGGCAAAAATTGTGAGATTTTTACATGAAAGTGGTTCAATCATTAAAGCCCAAAGGCGTTTCCGACGTGAGATGAACATTGAACAAACCAGCGCCTGAAACGAAGATGGGTAGACCAATTTGAGGCTAGTGGATCTGTACTGAAGGGGAAATCTACCGGAACGCCAAGGAAGTTTCAGGCAAGAGCGAATGCAATTAAAGAGGCATTTTCCAGAAGCCCTAAAAAGCCAATTAGGAGAGCATCAACTGAGTTAAACATCCCGAGAGGCTCTGTCCATGCTAGCCTTCATAAAGAATTGAGGTTTAAATGCTATAAAATGCAGGTAGCTCATCAACTTTCAGAAGAGGATTATGAGACCAGAGTAAATGTTTGTCAAGAACTAACTGAAAGGGTAGAATCAGATGAACACTTTTTATCAAACTTCCTTTTTAGTGATGAGGCTACATTTCACATATCAGGTAAAGTTAATCGTCATAATTGCAGGATATGGGGTGAAGAAAATTCCCATGAACTGTATGAACACGAAAGAGATTCCCCACATTCCCGTATCCATGGACCATATTTTTTTGTTGAACGAACTGTCACCAGCGATTCGTACCTCAACATGCTACGAGAGTTTTTTATTCCACAACTCCAAAAAAATCCCGGCTTGTTACAAAGAGCTTTCTTCCAACAGGATGGAGCACCATTCTACTTTGCTCGAATTGTTAAGGTGTTTTTAAACCAAACTTTTCCAGAGCGTTGCATTGGTCGGGAAGAACCTCTGAAATGGCCCGCTCGTTCGCCTAATTTAACACCTTTCGATTTTTATCTTTGGGGTTTCTTGTAAACTAAAGTCTATCAACAAACCAAGGGACATTGAAGAAGTGAAACATCGTATTTCTGATGCTGTCTCATCCCTCTCTACAGCTGTGATGGAAAATGTTTTCTCCGAATTTGAACGCAGAATTAGATTGATTATAGCGAATGATGGACGACATGTGAAAGTTCATTAATTAATCAAACCACTGTAAATTACACCTTAACAAAATTAAATAACCTAATTCTTACAGGCCTGCTGCACGTATTTGTCTTCAATTTATGTTGCTATCTCAAATAAGAAAAAAGTTATTCAACTTTATTTTTGGTATATTCATTTTCGGACACCCTGTACTATATATATATATATATATATATATATATATATATATATATATATATAATATATTAGGGTGGCCCTTAAAAATGAAAGTTTAAAATTTGTTTCTTTAACCCCCCAATTTGTGCAATTCCTAGGAAAAACCATGCGTGCTAAATATTTTTGAAATCCAAGAATATTTAGAGGTCGCCCTCTTGAGTTGAAGTTTTACTATTATACAGGAAGTTGTACATATACAGTGAAGTTGTATCTAACACTCCTTTTTTCTTTCCTCAGGATGGAATCGAGAAAGAAGTTGTATTTGATCGGTTCTGTTGAACCGGAAATCAAGGGCGCTAAATTGCCATCATATCGGCAAGCTTTTGGGTATTTTCTATTCCTCCATTTGGAGAAGAAAATGACCACCCGGGACGCCAGTCGCGAAACAGTAGAGGCCATCAAGGAGTTATGGGATAAAGCCAGCATCCCGTCGCGAGCTGACCAGCATTGCATCAAGAAGCTGGAGGCGGTCTTCGAGGAGTGGAAAGCTCTGAAAAAACATCAGACCAGGACCAGTGCAGAAGGAACAGGAGTTTCAAGAGCGCTTGGAAGATCTCTTTGACATCACTCATGCGGATGCACTGGTCCTGATGAAGAATCCTGAGGACCTGGCTTTCCTTCTGGCCCAGCGACAGAAGGGGAGGCCAGGCTGCATCGGCTCTGTGGATATGGTACAGGCCCGGAAGGACGAGGAATCCCGGAAGAGGTCAGAGCAGGAGGACAGGCAACGGAAGAGGCCACGGGAGGAGCAGGAAGCTTCAACCAGCCAAGCGGTGCTGGCATCATCTTCATCGTCAAGTGCAGCAGAGGAGACGGATGATGACCGGGAGAAGGAAGGTGCAGTTGGGGGTGCTGCAGCTGCGTCTGCTCCAAAAAGAGCCAGGAAGAATATCATGACACCTGAACTGGCTGCTGCCATTGACCGGACGCAGATCTCCTCCAGAAATGCGACCTATGTTCTTATCAAGGCCGCTGAAAGCCTTGGCCATGATGTCTTCGATTTGAACATCAATCGGAACTCCATCCACAGAGAAAGGGCTCGCCATCGTTCGGCCCAGTCGAAAGGTTTGAAGGAGGAGTTCTCCACCGACGTCCCCCTTACCGTTCATTGGGATGGTAGGCTCATGGAGGATCTGACATCCCGAGAACATGTTGATCGCTTGCCTGTCCTCATGTCTGGCCTCGGAGTTGAGCAACTCTTGGGTGTTCCAAAGCTCCCATCCGGAACTGGAGAGGTGCAAGCAGCGGCCTCGTCAAGTGTCTCGAAGACTGGAAGATCGACGACGGGGTTCAGGCGTTAAGCTTCGACACCACAGCTTCAAACACAGGTCATCGATCTGGCGCCTGTGCTCTCATCAAGAAGAAACTTGGCAGAGATCTTCTGTTCTTTGCCTGTCGGCACCATATGTTGGAACTTGTGATTGAAGCCGCTTTCGGGATAACCATCGGGGGATCGTCGACGGGACCTGAGATACTCCTGTACAAAAGGTTCATGGGTAGCAGTTCATTGATCAAGATAAATTCAAGCCAGCTTCAACTGACTCCTCTGTGGAGAGCTCAGTGGCATCTTCGCGGGACGAACTGCTCGATTTCTCAAGAAGACAAACGGTTCATGTTCGCGACGATTACCAGGAGTTCCTCGAGTTCACAGCTCCCGGAGCAATGCATCGCGCTCGATGGATGGCGAAGGTGCTATACGCGATCAAAAATGTGGCTCTTCCGGGAGCAGTTCCGGATGACACCATCGGAGGAGAGAGGAGTGCGTGATCTCGCGGTTTTTGCCGTGGTGATCTACATGACAGCATGGAACACGGCTCCTCAGGCGGTGGGATTCCCCTGGAACGACTTTCATCTCATGAAAGAGCTGATGCGTTACCCACATCAAGGGATTTCCACCGTCACCAGCAAGAAGCTTTCCCACCACCTCTGGTACCTGTCGGAGGAGCTCGTGGGGATGGCCTTCTTTGACGACAGAGTACCTTTAGCCATGAAGAAACTCATGGTCGAAGCCTTGGACGAAGATGCCGTCGGCCATCCGCCGAAGCGTCCGAGAGTCGCCTTGAGTGCCTTCGTCGATGAGAAGAAGGGCCTTGATCAATTTGTGACGAGGAACACCAAGGCCCTCTTCACTCGCCTCCAGCTTCCGGATGAATTCCTTCACAAAGGTCCGGAGAGTTGGCCGGCAGAGGACTCCTTCGAGAAAGCTCTGCGGGTCGTTGAAAGCTTCGCCGTGGTCAACGACCGAATGGAGACAGGAGTAGCTCTCATCCAAGAGTTCAACAAGAAGTTGACTCGTGGAGAGGAGCAGCTGCAATTCCTCTTCCAAGTTGTCGCTGATCACAGGCGGCAGTTCCAGGACTGCAAGAAGACGACACTTGCACCTCGAACCAGGCGACAATGAGTGGAGTAGGCTTCCACGAGACCCCTGCCATCGAGCGGCTAGTATTTCTTGTTGAAGAAGTGGGACCTGGCTGCTTGAGTAAACTTCAACGGACGAGGGCGACCTCTAAATATTCTTAGATTTCAAAAATACTTTGGACACGTGGATTTTACTAGGAACTGAACAAATTGGGGGGAGGGGTAGAGAAACAAATATCCAACTTTCATTTTTCTCTATATATATTAAGGCCTACCCTAATATATATATATATATATATATAATATATTATATATATATATATAAACTTTGCACGGTTTTGAGTGGAATTGAGCGGAGTAACAAATATCCCTTTCGCTGAGTCACCTGTTATGATTGGCTGACTTGCGTAAAGTGGGTGGAGCTAATGTCTCTCGCTCAGTCGTCCGTTAGGGTCTGATCTATCAAAATGAGCGACGTTAAAGATCACTAAATGATCACAAGCCCTACCCGTAGGGTAGGGAGCCGAAGGTGCGGCTTGTATATATACATATATGTATATAGGCCTATATATATATAATGTTATAGTGTTTCAGACCAACAAAAACCCTAGGATCCAATCATTGCCAGTCTACCTAACCGTATTTGTAACTGTGAAACCGTGTTTGTGATTGTGCCTAACCTAACCGTGTTTGTAATATATACAGTATATGATGTAAACCCACAAGGAAAAGGAAAAATGATTCCAAGGCCTTTCGTGTATTCAGAAGTACACCTCGTCAGGGAATGCCAGTCGCCAGTATGTGTGTATATATATATGGTACCCGGTCGATTCGCCGACGGACGTTTTGCCGACACATTTTGCCGACGGACGTTTCGCCGAACGGACGATTCGCCGGCGGCTGTTTCGCCGAACGGACAATTCGCCGAACGGACGATTCGCCGAATGTACTGTCATTAATATTTCTATGACAAAATACACACACATGTTATTAAAGGTTATTATTAAATGTTATTGAATTATTTTGTTAAAATATTAAATTATGTTAAATTAACAGTTATAGACGCTTGACGTAAAAACATAGATACCTTTTTAAATAAATTTATATCGATAATACTATATAAAATGTTTATCTATATATCTATATATCTATATATATATATATATATATATATATATATATATCTTTCTCGGTGTATATTGTATAATTTAAAACTTTCGTTTTAGACATGGAATTCACTTTGACAGTGTCCGGCGAATTTGTCTACAACAATTTGTCTAAAGATACAATTCATCTACAACAATTTGTCTACAACAATTTATCTACAACAATTAGTCTACAGATACAATTTAACTACAATAATTTGCCTACAGATACAATTTGTCTAGAGAAACTATTACTAATATTATTTAAAAAAATGACGATTGGTTAGGTTAAGTCGTGATATTTTCGTATGTTTTAACAGTAAACTAACGAAAATATCATGACTTAACCTAACCAATCGTCAAGGGTGTACTAACTTTTTATGGCCTTTCTCTGAATCAATAAATTGAAGAGGCATTGTGGGTTACTGAACAGTGAACAATGTAAAAGTTCCAGGATGACTGCAATTTTAAGTGCGAAAACCTAAGACATAAGTTACTAAGATTTAAAAAAGGCAACAAACGAACAAACGTTTCAGAATAGCTTAAACTATAAAGACACAAACGCAAGACTTAAATTATAAAAGCTAACAACTAATTTTCGTATTTAAATTATATTTGTTTTTTTTATTAATGAGAGTCCATTCGGCGAATCGTCCGTTCGGCGAATCGTCCGTTCGGCGAAACAGCCATCGGCTCACTGTCCGTTCGGTCAAATGTCCGTTGGTGAAATGTCCATCGGCCAAATGTCCGTCGGTCATCTGTCCGGCCACGATATATATATATCCTCGTTGGCACTATAATAATAATAATTATGTTGATGAAGTTAATGTTAATGGTTATTCATTACCAAGCTCTTTTCAGACCAAATAATGTTATTAATTAGGAAATTAATAGAGTGAGTTTTCTTCCTTTATTAAACAAAATAAATGATATATAAATGAGACAAAATAAAAGTTGCAGTTGTTTGGATGCAAGTTCAGTTGAAATTAAATGTATAAATGTGCACTTGATTAATGACTTCAGTATTATAATACGTGCGAGGTAATGAAAGTCTTTATTTAAAGTTAGGTGAATGACACCAATGGGGACTATTACAACGTTTTTTACATGATGGGATCTAACGTGTCACTAAAGTTCTTCAGAGGAGAGAAATCGAGATGCGATTGAGGCGTCGTGCCTGAGAATACCCTAAACGAGTGTGTGTGTGTGTGTGTGTGTGTGTGTGTGTGTGAATGTGAAGGATAAAAAGGATAACTACAATTTTACTGTTAAACGTTCCCGTTAACATTTTAATCCTCTACCGCCGAATGGGTCGAATACGTACCGTTTCAAATACGCACATTTAGACTTAACCAGTGGCGGAGCGTGGTTCTCCGGGGCCATGGGGCAAGCTTTCTTCGCGGCCCCAACCCTTGGCCCCTAGATGTCAATAATATGATAAACTGATAATATATTGCAGTAAAAAATTAACTCAATACTTTTTTATTTTATATGGTACCCTGTGGTTGTGCATATCCTTTTTCACACCTTGATAATATAATTTTAAAACTCAAACACATGTTTATTATACATACATGTACAGTATATATACCCTTACTGCCATATACGCATAATTATAGTGCGTACTGCTATTTCATAACAAAATTTATTTTTTGTCTGTGCAATTTAAAAACGGAAAGTGTTCGAAAACAATGTTTCGCTTGAGACCATAATAAAGTGTATGAAAAATGTGTACCATATATACTTAATGCCAATCATAATTTTATATATACCGGGTGTCCGAGAATTATCTGTACAATTTTTGGCTGTTATTAAAAGTCAACCATGAAGTGTAGAAATTCCAGTTTTGTCCCATTTTACAGAGAAACTCATTAAGTTTTTTCTGATAACAAGTTTTGCCAAGTTTTTTCTTTTTTGTACGCGGGTGACAGACATTGATGATTTAAAAGCAAGAATACACAGCTGCTATTGAGCGAATTGATGTGGATATGCTGCAGCGTACATGGCAACATTTGGATTATCGATTGGATGTTTTGCGAATCACTGATGGTGCACATATCGAATGTTTGTAACAACGTTACTTTAATAAAAGAAACTTTTGAAAATACAGATTCTAAATAATCTTGTTTAAGAATTTTACGTGTGTTATCAAGAATTTTATTAAAAGATGAAATTGCACAGATAATTTTCGAACACACTGGAATTTCTAAAAAACTTGTCAAAACTTGGTATCAGAAAAAACTTATGAGATTCTCTGTAAAATGGGACAACACTGGAATTTCTACGCTTCATGGTTGACTTTTAATAACAGCCAAAACTTGTACAGATAATTCTCGGACACCCGGTATATATATATATATATATATATAAGAATCATATAAAAACGTTATGAAAGATGGGCAGTCTCGGACTAAGTTCCTCTGTGAAAGATACGAGTCAGTGAAAGTAATATGAGCCGTGGCCACCAGTGAGCATTCATTAATTCAAATTTCAAATTGGCTTTAATATGACTGATTCATTCCATCAGCCAATGAAAATGAATGAATACTCTGTGGCGTTTTGTAGACTCGCTTTCATTTTGAAGGTAATTAGTCCAAGACTGTATATAACACTATATAATAAAAGTCATTTTATTTACTCACCAAATGAAAATAAGCGAAGTTACTTGAAATTTCCTCTTCTGGTAAAGGGACCTCAACGTCTCGGGGCCCTTTGAGAGCCGGGGCTCTGGGGCACTTGCCTTCCCTGCCCCCCTTCCCCCGACCTGAAGACCTTAATCCATACAAAAATGTTCGGCATTAAAAGGTTACTAAAAAGGGCTTTATTTACCCAATTTATTCACGAGTACTAATTAAATATTCACGGATATAACGGGTGTGCCATAAAAAAAAGGTACATTTTAAAAAGGCTATAAATTCAACATTTTTCATTAAATTTTAATAAAACTTCTACACAATAAAATATATGTATCTATCTATATGCAAACATGTTTTCAGACTAAAATATCAAATAATTCAAATTTTATCAACATTTAACGAAAGAGTATGATTTTTCTACTTAACATGCAAAAATTATTAAACCTTTTTAATATTTTTTATAAAAATAATTTTTAACGTAAAATTTACCTGAAATTATTAAAAAAATTGTTCGAAATGCTTTCCTTCCATTCAATAACTTTTTTTATTCTTGGCCGGAATTCATCTATGGCTCGATTTACTTGTTCCTCTGGAAGCTCTTCCCATTTTTGAATGTTGATCTCGCATAAATAAGCGACATCTTTTGTTCTACGTAGTCCTGTAGACTCGCTCTGCTAAGTTCTCCCATATTCCGGCCAAGAATAAAAAAAGTTATTGAAATGGAAGGAAAGCATTTCGAACAATTTTTTTAATAAGTTCAGATAAATTTTACGTTAAAAATTATTTTTATAAAAAATATTAAAAAGGTTTAATAATTTTTGCATGTTAAGTAGAAAAATCATACTCCTTCGTTAAATGTTGATAGAATTTGAATTATTTGATATTTTAGTCTGAAAACTTGTTTGCATATAGATAAATACATATGTTTTATCGTGTAGAAGTTTTATTAAAATTAAATCACAAATGTTGATTTTATAGCCTTTTTAAAATGTACCCTTTTTTTATGACACCCATTATATAGGCAGATTTGAAAACTTTAAATAAAAATACAAGACCTATTCAGTCTTCTAAAAAAGGATTCATAAAAGAGAAACTTGCAGAAAGAATACTACTGCTACTACTACTAGTACTACTACTACTACTATTACCACTTCTACTACTACTACTAATAATAATAATGATAATAATAATAATGAATTGCTGTGGGAATATCGTGAGGTATGAAAGATATTTAAATATATTACAAAAAACAAGTTTATAGATTTGTTGACATACGTAGTATACATGTATACGCGCTATGTGTATATATGTGTATGTGGGTATATGCAAATGAATGTGTATGCATGTGAGTATGCATGAATGTATATACAGTATGTTCTAAATGTCATTATTGTTAGAATTAGTGCATTTGTGTTGCCTCGTAGACGAAATATGAAATAGTAACTAGAGCAAGATTGGTTAGGTCAGGTTAGTTAAGGTAAGTTAGGCTAGTTAGGTAAGGCACTAGAAAAATACAGTTTCTAACTGTCATTGGCTTGTATGTTGTTATGGTCCTGGAAGAGGGTTTTGCTTATTTTTGATTGAAAGTTGCATGTATGTAAGAGATGAGGCTAGTTGGTGACTCCAGTATCTTAAAGCAATTGCAGGAGTTCTGCGGCAGGAACCCAACTTGGAGAAGGAGGTACTGCTATTTTAGAGCTCGTGTTGATGGCGTCACAGACCCCATAGACGAGTATTGTAAGTATACTGATCAACTTATGATATGTATGTTAAATGTTGGGACTAACGATGATAAGGCTTCCAGGTCAGAGGAGCTAATAGAAAAATACAAGCGGATGATGAGGACTCTAAACGATTGGACTAAGAGGTTATTTTTCCAGGAATTCTTCCAAGAATATCAGTCCGATAACTTTTTCAGCATAGCTATCTATCGGGTGATTTTTAAACCTGTGACACTTTAAAAGGTTTGGATTTATTTTATTAATTAAAATAAAAGCATGAAAATTTTGCTGTACCTTCTCTACACATGGAGAAATAGTTCCCTAGCGCAAAACATGCTCTATATGATGTTCTCTCAGCTCATTAACTCTTTGCACACGAACAACAAAAGTTTGCAATACTCTGGACAGAGTATCAGTTGAAATCTGAGAAATTTCTTGTTCAGTTGATGCTTTCAATTAGTGATGTACCGATGTATCTGTATCGGTATCGGCCTGTTTTGCGGATGTATCGGTATTATTGAAATTGTAACCGATACTACTGATACCACCGATACTTTATAAAAATATTCAATTTATAAAAATATTCAATTTTGATCCTTTAGATTCTCTAAACTGTGGCATTCTTGATAAGATTCAGATAAAGAAGGATGATTAGTAATTAACATATTGAAACCAAATAAAGCTGCTGGTCCCAATAATGGTTATGTTATGATTCTCAAAGAAGGAGAGGATAGCTTAGCTAAGACACTATTTTGTTTGTTACTGGGACATCTATTAATTATGCATAAATACTTGAAGATTGAAAAAAGCAAATGTTGTACCCATGTACAAAAAAAGGGTAGTAAAGAGGCTGTAAGAAATTAGTTTAACATCATTGTTAGTTTAACATCATTGGTAGGAAAGATACTTGACTTATAAGGAATAGATTAAAGGGCATTTGGAAAGTTTTAAATCTTATTTCAAGATCCCAACATGGATTTAGATCAAGAAGGTATTGTTTGCCTAATTTCTTAGATTTTTTAGAGTTTGTAACTGAACAGGTAGATAATGAAAATTATGTAGATTAGTGATGTACCGATGTGTCAGTATCAGTATCGGCAGTATTGTCCTATTTTGCCGATGTATCTGTATCGGTCAAAGTATCGACAAAATTGAGGTATCGGAATCAGCATCGGTATCGGCCAAAATTTTGGTATCGGTACATTACTACTTTCAATTCTTCTGTTGTGTGTGGATTCTGTTTAAAAACACTATCTTTTAAATAACCACATAGTTAACAGTCACAAGGGTTTAGATCTGGTGATGTCGGTGGTCCTGATATTCTTTTATCATAAATCGCAGGAAATCTGTTGGACGTCCTGTCGAAAGTATAGTGTAAGTATCGTGAGCTGAGAGGACATCGCATATAGCATGTTTTGTACTATGGGACTAGTATCCCACATGTAGAGAAAGTCCAGTAAAAATTTCATGCTTTTATTTCACTTAATAAAAAATACAAACCTTTTAAAGTATCACATGTTTAAAAATTCACTATACATAAATAATACTGTTGTCTCTTTTCCAACAGAAAAATGTTGAATTTGTCAATATGTGTTTTAATTTTTATAATAAAAGATATTTATTTTTGCGTGATGATCTTCACCTGAATGGCGTGAGAGCAGTTCGTTTTGGCAGCAGTGATTTAGGATTCCAGATTTGTTTTTCTGGTATCGGTGTCGGTCTCGGTTCGGCCATGGTGGTCTCGACTACATCACTGCTTGGTAGATTATTACATGGCTCTGCGATGGCTTTTCAGGCAAAACACGGCGTAACTCCTAAGAGAGCGAACACCCTAACATAAATTTTCCCGACAGTGAATGATTGTCTCCTCGAAGAACCTCGATATTCTACTGCGGTACTCAATGCTCGAAGTTTAAGATTCAAATTTGGTGAGCTAATAAGTATTGTCCTTGACTAAAAATTTGAGGTTGTAGCAATTACTGAATCCTGGTTTAATACAGAGAGTAGAGATTTCCTCTTAATTGACTTAATTGATAATATCTCTGTAGGAGACTACAGAGTCTACGCATCATAGGCAAATAACATTTGAAATTAAATGTTCTTAATTCGGAGAGTTTGGAATACGTTTTGGATTTTAAAAGAGCTAAATTTTGTGACATAAAATTCAAACTTTCAACCAATAATTGGGATGAGGTCTGTCGCGTGATGATATTAATGACACATGGATTTCTTTTTATAATTATTTTAAACGTTTAGAATCGACTAATATCCCATTATGTAAGAAGAGATTGATGAAGTCTGTTAAACCTAAATGGTGGAATGGTGAAATTAAAAGTAGTTTAACGTTAAAATGGAACGCGTATTTCAAGTTTAAAGAAACGAGTAATCTGTCCGATGAAAATGCTTACAAGCAATTGAGAAGGCGAAGGAAAAAATTTTATTAGAAAAAGTAAGCGCAACTATGAGCTATATACCCGTATAGTGAACCAAATTAAATCAAATACGAAGGAATTCTATAATTATGTTAGGAATAAAAAAGTACTCGTAGCTTTGCAAACTATTGGCATTTCTCTCTTGCATGAAAAGAGTGGTGTACAGTACACACACACACACACACACACACACACACACACCACACACAGAAAGAGAGAGAGATACAAGGAGTTACAAGGACAAGAGGAAGCCTCGAAGACCTTTCGCTCCCCTCGGGGAGTTTCCTGTTATTAAACGAGTTCATTTTTTAATTATTCTGGCAGTAGTAGAAAACGCGATAGAAGAGTATAAGGCTCTCTCCCCACCCTCAGCTCCCTTCCTGCCAGTGATAGGTATGGAAAAAGGCTGAAGAAAATATCTTAACCCCGAAAAAGCAGCGAAGAAAATTTTACAGGAAAGAGAATATTAAACTATGATAGCTCGACAATTACGTTACGCACACAGAAATCGTACACTAGAGAGCATCGTTGTATAAACCAACATAATGTACTAATTGCATATCAACTACTTGGTATCGTTACAAAAACCTCGAACATATGGTTTGGATTTTATACAAAATATTTACAGTCTATTTACGTACATATCGGGCCAACGAAGACCCCATGGCCCACTCCAGGCTAGTCCCAAAATGATTAATTAAGCAAACTCTCCATGTACACGCAAAGCCATGAAGGTAATGAACTGCTTTTACAGGAAAGGGGTTGAAACAGGAGAAAGAGAGAGAGAGAGAGAGAGAGAGAGAGAGAGAGAGAGAGAGAGAGAGAGAGAGAGAGAGAGAGGAAATAATTTGCTTTTTCAGGAACAAACAAAACGTGCTTGAACAATAAACAATGTTTCATATATATATATATTATATATATACACCTCGGTGGTGTTGTGGTTAGCGTCGCTGACTACGAATCCATCGGCCCCGGGTTCGAAACCCGATGACGGCAGCCGGCGCGCAGCAAAACCCAGCTGTTCATCCTTCCACACAATAAAGAAAGTGGTTGGTAGATAAATGGGTACCCTGGATGGTCTAGTGGTTAAGACGCTGGGCTGCTTCTGGGGCGTGGTTCAGATTCCACGTTAAACTGTAGGTCTAAGGTGGAGTGAAAAGCTTGACCTTCGTCAGAATGAACAATTCGGGCGGAAGCTAACCAAAGGTTATATATATAAAATATTAATTATGGATTCATATGATAATTTTTAGCTAAAATATTAAGTATTAAAATATGTAATCGAAGTGAGTACACTTAAAGTGGATTTCTCATCACTGTTTAAGTCCCAGACGTTTGCTATATAAGACAGTTTATCCCTTTATAAATGCTTACGAGAAAGAGTAATCAAAACTGATATTAACTTCTAAATGCAGAAAGGTGCAGAGAGCGAATATAGCACCATCGTAATTTTCCCGACGTTTCATTTTTGTTTCCTAATTAATACCCAGCAAAAAATAGGATGTTTATAAAGGTTATAAACCTTTATAAAACGTCAATAAAATGCTTATCACGTCTGTTAAACGTCCCATTGTTGTTGGATAACGATAATACTGTTATTCCTTGAGGAAATTAATCCTTGAGGTTCCTTTCCTTCATTTTCGTTCTCTACTTTGAATTAATGTTCTCTCTCTCTCTCTCTCTCTCTCTCTTCCTCTCTTCTCTCTCTCTCTCTATCTATTTTTGATTTTTCGGCTTTCATGCATTAAAGCAATACACATTAACACGTATGTTAAGTTACAGCATTAACATATATGAATACATTTCAAAGCAGTAAAGTTTACAGATGTTAAAATATTTAAATATTCATGAAATAATAATATTTACAAATGAAATAATCTTTAATTTTATTATAAACCATTAAACGGATATATATATATATATATATATATTATATATTAACTAAAATATAGCATTTAGTAGTAGGTCATATTTCTAAACATTTCATTTTATTTTATATATTATTTGCAACTTTTGCGTATATATTTACTTGTGACCGTGCATGCATGTTGTTGCCTTTCTCTCTGTACAGGGTGTCCCAGAATTAACTATCTATTTTAATGAAATCGGGCAAATTTTTTAAAAACACACTTTTATTTATGTTTATCATGTTTAATATGTGTTAAAAATTTATAAATTTATAAATTTTTTTCATAATTTTATTTTCATAATTTTTTCATTATCTGGTCCAATGAAAGACCGTCTGAAGTCATAGAATGGCAAAGAGACTCTCCAAAAGTTAATGTGTGGCTTGGAATGACCAAATCCAAAATTTATGGCCCATTCTTCTTTGCGGTAGCAACTGTAACAGGTACCGTCTACCTTGATATGCATCAGCAGTTTCTCGAACCACAGCTTCTTGATGATGGCATTCTTGATAATGTTGTGTTTTCAACAAGATTGAGCACCATGTCATTATGCTCTAATTGTTCGAGAATACCTCAACAGACGCCTTCCGAATCGGTGGATTGGACGTGGAGGACCTCGACCTTGGCCTCCGCGTTTTCCGGATTTGACACCCCTGGATTTCTTTGCATGGGGTTTCATAAAAACAAAGGTTTATCGCCAAAAGATCAATAGTTTAGCTGAACTTAAAGAACGCATCCAGTTGGCAGTGCGGGAGATAACACCTGAAATGCTTCAAAATGTGTTTCGCAGCGCTGAGGATAGATTTGAAATTTGCAGAGATACAGACGGTGCACATGTTGAAACTTCTCAATAAAGTTTTGACTTATGATTTATAAATCTATTTGTTTTTGTATCATAATTTAGTAATAAACACAAAATTATGCCAGTTTTTATTAAATTTGTCCGATTTCATTGAAATAGATAGTTAATTCTGGGACACCCTGTATAATAAGAAAGTACAAAGAACGAAGCTTAGTTCCGTGTGTAGAATTATTCATTCGAGTGTTTGCCAAATTGTTTTGCTTCAAGAATTGAAGGTGAAAATTTACTTCGTACTTCATCCGTGGTGAATATTACTCCAAGAAAGGTTTTCCATCCAGTACATAAATTATTTATTTATAAATCTATCTATCTGTCTATCTATCTATCCATCTATCTATCCATCTATCTATCTATCTATTTATAGGCTATATCTATCTCTCTATTTATATATAATGTTTTTATTTTTAGAAATATGTTTTAATCTCTATAATATTCTTTTGCTTCCTTCATGCCAAATTTTTTGTACATCTGTCGACTGCGTGGTATTTCGTTGCACGCGGTTTAACATCGCGTCCGTTGCGAGCGGAGTACAAGACGTTAGTCCTGTTCCGTTATCGAATAATATGGCCTACTTGAATGGCAACGTACGATTTATTAAAACGAATAATTTTCTTTTTAAATTACAAAAGTTACTCCGATAATGATGCATAAAAAAAGATCGTACGCAAAAGATTCTTTCATC
The DNA here is from genome assembly GCA_023014485.1 of Bathynomus jamesi. Taxonomy (NCBI): domain Eukaryota; kingdom Metazoa; phylum Arthropoda; class Malacostraca; order Isopoda; family Cirolanidae; genus Bathynomus; species Bathynomus jamesi. Next base: position 1,566,095 of record JAJOZX010000218.1, on the reverse strand, counting down.
TTATGATGTTATGTCTGTGACATTTTGCATTGTGAATACACACGCAAGTCAAAGTGTCATTAACTGTAGAAATAGCAATGCAGTATCAATTCTAGAATGAGACTGTAAGTTATACATTATTTTAAAGTGATTACGTTCTTTCATAATAAAATCTTACATATACATAAATGTCGCTTTCATGAGGACTGACACACACACACACACACACACACACATATATATATATATATATATATATATATATATATATATATATATATATATATATATGATGTAGGGCTCAAGACCCGTCTCGAGGTCTTTTTATCTGGTCTCGGTCTCGGTCTCGGCCATGGTGGTCTCGACTACATCACTGCTGTCTAATACTTAATGGTACTTGTTAACCCTCAGTTCCTCTTTAAGTATTGAAGTTCTTTTCCTTATGCAGACTCAGTCAGACTGGTATTTACCTTCTGTTTTTGTTTCCAAATAGATTAACATCAGTAAAACGCTATATGCCGCGAATGACGAGTGAAGGCCATGTTCCCGTCTTACGATGTGACCTATTTAGAAAAATGTTGATTGTAGCTCTACAAAATTTCTTAAAACAGTACAACCATATGCAAAAAAAAAAAAAAATTCTTCTAGCGCATTTCGTTCTCCTGTAATAACCTTTTTATGACCTATCTAGAAAAATTTAGATTGTCGCTTACCTAAAAGTACTAAACCGTTAAAGAATTTTAAAATAGCCCCCCCCATATGCCAAAAGCTCCATCATCCTAGCTCATTTGGTTATCATGTAATAGCCTTTTGAAAAGCGTTACGGCCTAGCCGGGCCGGTCCGTTCATAATGAAAATTTTCCCATACGTCAAGCAGAAGTTCGCTCGGGCTTCGCCCTCGCTCTTAATGAGGTTAACAGTTATTTATATTTTGCTTATGTTCCACATATCTTTCTGTAGAAATGGTGAACGCAAACAACCGCACAGAAAAAACAAACATGCAAAACGTGCTCTGAAGATAATGACAGCACCATTGAAGAGGAGATGGAGGTGATTCCAGCCAAATTTCTTAGACTGATGACAAAGTACAAAAGCCACCGATCGAGAAATAAGAGTGGTGGGGAGACTTCCATCTGCATGGTGCAGATGCAACGGTACCTGGACACAATCAACGAGCCTGATGTAACCGAAGTGACCACCGTACAGTTTTGGCAGCAGAACCAGGCCAAGTTTCTCCCTCTGGCCAATCTGGCATTGAACATTCTAACTGTACCTGCCACCAGTGATCCGGTTGAGAGTGTGTTTAGCCGTGGGGGTGTAATAATGCAGCTCCACAGATCCAGGACATCAGCAGATGTGCTGAGTATGTTGATGTTCCTCAAGTGCAACGAACACTTATCTTGTTTTAAGTAGGCAGTTAACTGCTGAAAAATGTCACAAATTATGAATTTGTGAATAAATTATGAGTAAATTTTGCAACTGTCACTTAATGACCTTTTTAGACTCTTTGTTCCTTAATGTGAAATACAGAGCTTAGGAATTAGGCATTACACAATAATGAATACATGCAAAAATTGCATATGGTCTCAGTTTCGGTCTCGGTCTCGGGTGCTTAGGTCTCGAATGCTTAGGTCTTGGGTGCTTAGGTCTCGGTCTCAGTCTCGGTCTCGGTGGCCTCAACTACATCATTGATATATTAATATATATTTTTTTCGTTCGTGATGAGCGAAATCAATTTGAACAATATGAATCTGTATTTCCTTTAGTGTCATTAATAAATTGAAAGGAATGAAGATGTGAACTGTTTAATTTGCAGAACGAGTTTGGGAATGCGTATTCGAAAGTATAACCCGACAGATGACAAGCAGGAGTTGTTTAATCCACTCTCACCACTCGACCTATCCAACTTCATTTTGGCAACAATGGAGTGCGGATGAGATCCACGAAAGGCTCATTATCAGTGATGAAGGCATGCTGAGAGGGAAAAACATTATTTAGATTGTGAGTGTCTTTTATTCCTTAAAAGGAAATCAAACTAACGTCACCTTTTAACATTTTATCCTTTCCATTCAACACATTTCACACACACACACACCCACTGTGTATATATATATATATATACACACACACACCACACACACTGTATATATAAATTTATTTCAAATATAAATTCAGACATTATTATTATTATTATTATTATTATTATGGAGCTTTTCTGAAATTTGGACTGTTTCCGATTTTTTTGAAAATACGATAGTTAATATAGATTTTTACGCTGATTTCAAAAGTGTAAGTCTTTATATTGGAGAAATGAGCGGTTCAAAAGTTATGTTTGTTATTGTAATTTTGTATTAGGCCAAAAACTATAACAATACAACTGGAAACTAATACAAGAGTTATTGTATTCTTTAGTAATAGTGGCTTATGTCACTAAATATTTGTGTGAATAGATTTCGATCGTTATTTTTCTGTCGCCACATGAATTCGCACAAGTAGGTATCAATCAGGTCAACTGAATGCCCGATTAGCTTAATTGAATGTCCGGTTAGGTTAATTGAATGCCCGGTTAGGTTAATTGTACGCCCTTGACGATTGGTTAGGTTAAGTCATGATATTTTTGTTAGTTTTAACGTTATCTAATATCTATAGAAAAGCTGAAATTTATCAAAAATAGTATTAACAATATGACAAATCAATATATACATGCAAAAAATTTGCATTTAAAAAATTTGAAATGCAAAAAATTTAAAACTTTTAAAATAATAATTTCTCCAAAAACTCACTTACATTTTTTAAATCAGAGTAAAAATCTCCATTAGATATCTTATTTTCAAAAGAATAGGAAACAGTCTAAATTTCGGAAAAGGCTCATTATTATTATTATCTATTCAAATACCTAAACTTAATTTTAAGTTTACTGACCCCATAAACTGAATATCTGCTCACATACTCATAACATATTCTGTCAGTTAACAAGTTAATGAATTAATTTTGGAAATGATAAATTATGAAACATTCAAATAAACAGTTAATTAAACTTAACACACGATAACGTTTAATTCCAAAAACCTAACCTCACAGTTGGAACACGAAGGAGATGCTTCTTATACGAAGGAGTTTATATCAGGAATAATGTGAAAACGAGTTTAAAAGCGAAATCTTCTCATTCAATTTTTTTTTTATTAAAATGAAAAAGAAAATGTCGTGTGTTTTTTACCTTTATTTACTCTGCTTCCTTCTCTCAATATCCTCTACTAAAACCTTAAAAAAATATGATTTTTACGTGTAAGTTATTTTAACTTTCTTTAAATTAAAGTAATTTTCGTTTTCTTTAAATTAAAGACTTTTATACTTAAGTTCATAAAAATCAGTATTAATCTATTGTATACGCAAGTCATAACTATATTCGTATTTATCATCTCAAGCGTCACTGACGATCCATTTCGTCTATCAGTGCGTATAAAAGTGACGCGTAATAAAAGATTAACTCGTCCTCTCCTCTCTTATCCTATCCTAACTTCTATTAATTAAGCCTTTATGGAAGACCAGTACAAATTGGTAACGCTTCAGGGTTAAAGTATATTTAATACATGTAAGTAATAACTGACATGAAATT
>JAJOZX010000218.1:1485000-1560000 GCA_023014485.1 Bathynomus jamesi | reverse complement strand
AACAGTGTCAGCATAACTTTACCTGCTGACGGCTGCGCTTTGAACTTCCTTGCAACAGATGTTGGATGCTTCCATTGCATGCTCTGTCGTTTGCTTTCTGGTTCATAATGATGGATCCAGGCTTCATCTCCAGTGATAATGCGCTCCAAAAAGTTTTCACCTTCATTATGATACCGCGCCAAAAGACGAGAGCAGACGTCCATACGATTACGCTTGTGCTCTTCTGTCAATTGGCGATGATGAAGGAGACGGTGAATGACTGGCTATGCACACAGCCAAAAACATTCTTTTGTGATGGCATTAGGAAGCTTGTAGATCGCTGGACTAAGTATACTGAGAAACAGGGAAACTATGTTGAGAAGTGATGCGCTTATAATCTATCAGATGTGAAAATAAAATTGTGAAAATAAAAAGTGCGGATACTTATTGAATTACCCTCGTCCCGTAAGTCTGGAACCATAGGGCAAAATGATAAAAACGGCAATAAAAACATCGAAGAGACTTTTGGGGACTGTTTGTGAAATGAGCGAGGATGGTAGCGGCTGTGTCATCGTCGGTGGATGTCCTCGAAGGTCCACTGCGTGGTTTATCTCCTATGGATCCCGTTTCCCTGAACTTTGCTACAAGCTTGCCGACACAGCTGTGTGTTATCGGCGCGCGGTCCGGATGCAATCTATTAAATTCCTCAGCGACCTCCCTCTGACTCCGATTTCCTACGAGCAGAGTTACCTGGATGCATTCTTCCTTACTCAAAGACATCATGGGCACTTGCATAAACGGAAAAACATGAATTACTTATTTTACCCTATGGTTCCAGACTTATGGGACACCCTGTAGTTAGTGGCTTCCTACAAAACCAACAAAGTGTGTTTGATCAATAAATAGTGCTAAACCGATTAGACGCTGCAAAATGTTTTGTTACAGAGTTACAGAGTTAGTTACAGTGTTACAAGCTAACAAAGACCCTAAGATCCACTGTAGGCTTGCCCAAGAAGGAAGTAGAGAAAATAAAGAGAAAATAGAAATAGCAAATGAAAATAAAGAATACAGACAGCTTAAACCATGCTTACACTTATAGACGTGTAAACCTTTCACACAGGAATAGTAGCAGGAGTAGCAAAGTAAAGAACAGACAAAGCTCTCTCCCTCCTACGCCAGCCACTGCTCACAGAAAACGTTTTGAAAGAAGATTTATAGGAAAGTAGGAAAAAGTATAATGAAAAGAATAGCTTCACAAGTTCACAGTTCATTCACACCATGCGTACATTTATCTCGTGTATCGAATTACACATTAGAGGACAGTGCAAAATAAAGGATAGCACGAATACTAAACTACTTAATCTAATCTACACCATGCATTTTTTTAATTAAGGATCTTTTATTTATTTATTATTTATTACATACAAGAAATCATCATTTCATCGTTGCGTCATTTCTCCGTTTAGTACCAGAACCATTGTGCCGAGAGACTTGCTTTTAAAATTTTACTGTTTTCATTGCCATCCCTCGCAGTGGAATTATACTAGATAAGGGAGCATTAATCCAGAGCCACCTCCAGCTGGCCAGCACCCCGTAATTCAAGAATTCGCACGACAGAGTACATATGCATATATTTTTTTTTTAACGAAATTTTATCACACACTATTTAAAACTAAAATTTTACTGTAGCTAAGTAGCTTCCTTGAAGATGAATATGTCCATTCGGAGGTTTTGACTCCAGAGAGTTCTCATCAAACGTTCCATCATCTGAGAACTCGCAATGCTCTGAAGCCAGACCAGATCAGCACCTTCTACTACATTTATTGCAAAAGGGAACATTATTACTTCTACTCTATCTTAACTAGGCCTCCTTCAGGCAGTTCCCTTTTAATAATGGAAAAAAGGAGCAAAAGAAAGAAGGGGTAGAGGAGTGGCTTCCCCAAATAATTTAATATCTATTCGGAGGTTTTGACTCCCGAGAATTCCCATCTATTAAAACACGTAAATAAAAATAAAAAAAAGGGAAAAAAATCTATCATTTGAGAACTCCCAGTGCTCTGTTACCAGATCTGACCAGCGTCTCCTACTACATTTACGAGCAAAAGGGAACATCCATTTTATACTAAACTTTTTATTTGAAATGCGAGTGTTAAATATAAATATTTTCTTTAATGCAGGAAGGAGGAAATAGCAATATTTATATGTGAAATATAAATATTGAAAATTAATTTGTATTTTGAGCAAAGATGTAAAAGTAATTGTGAAGTAAAATATTCTTTTCTTAAATTACTATAATTAATAAGGCTACGTCTAATTAATAAGCGACATTGGGTCAGATAGTGGTTCGATGAGAAACCGTCCTCCGCGTCCTGACTATGTAGCGACCCGTGATGGGATTCCACGTAAGGCTGTAGGTCCCCACCGTCGTACGAGTTTAGATGTTGCGAAGGAATTTAAACAACCCCATTATTACATTATATAATTAATATTTAAAACTCTGGAAATAAACGTTGTTTTAGTTGATCGTTAAAGGCAATATTACAAATTAAAAGTTCAAAAAAGAAAACCATCTGGAATTGGGAGCTTGATTTCCCCATGTGGAAAATTTGAAAATGATTAACTCCAAATAAATTTACCCCTAACGCGATGCATTTAATCTAAACCAAACCTCTCATTCCCTCATATTTGCCAATTCCGAAGATGTAGTACTTAAAATTCTATGTCGTTCAAGGAAAAAAAATGTACATAGACATACATTCTTTCTGTACTGTCTTTTGAACGATACAGAATTTGAATTTGAATGTAATGTTATACGGCGATCTTAAGAGGAAAAAACAGGTTGTTCACGCACTTCACCGTATGAAATATTTATATAAATGTAATGTTTGAACGAGATAAATTTCATGGAAGTTAAAAAAGTTTCATGCGCATTTCTTTATTACCAAACTTATTATCGGAAATTTGAACTCAACATCGTCAAAAAGCATGAAGTTTTTTTTTATAAGAAGAATCAAGCACGTGTAACAGTGAATTTTATCTTAAGTGACTGATTTAGTAAGTTAATAGTAATAATTAGAAACTTTACCCGGACCCCCTGGTAAGCGCTTCAGTGTTACTGGGTTTGAGCGAAATTTACTACATTTCGTTTCCAATTATACGAATGTAACATATATATATAATATATATATAATGTGTGTGTGTGTGTGTGTGTGTGTGTGTAAAATAAAAAGGTTTATTGGCAGACCATAGTCCATATGACAAATATTAATAATACAATAACAATTCACATACTAAGGATAGAAATATATACAATTAATGAGAAATAATACAGTAATGTCGAAGTTAAGTGTATATATATATATATATATATATATATATATGATGAATAAAACCACGAAGGAAAGGAAACACAGATGGTGCTCAAGCGCTTTCGTCTAATGACATCCTCAGGAACACTCAGTGTTCCTGAGGATGTCATTAGACGAAAGCGCTTGAGCACCATCTGTGTTTCCTTTCCTTCGTGGTTTTATTCATCATAAATATTTTTCACGTGTTACTTTCGTGAAATAATTTTCATATATATATATATATATATATATATATATATATATACACACACACACACACACACACACACACACACACACACACAGTATATCCTATGAATCATGGATTTCTAAAGTCGTAGAAAATTGTCTAGATTGTCTATAAAAAGATTATATTGTCCATAAGGCTACAGTAATAATAATAATAATAATAATAATAATAATAATGACTGCACTTACATTACAATTAGTACTAATAAGATACAGACATTAAACGTGCAAAAACTGGCAGATTGATATAATTCCCTGTCCGCAGGGTACAAGAATGTACAAGAAAAAACTGCAATTAACGCAGAGACTCAGCCAATGCTTTGAAATTGTCGGTAACCACAATTCAACAGCGTTCCATTTTGGCACAAGTTACGAAGAGTTACAAGGACAAGAGGAAGTCTCAAAGATCTTTCGGTTCACTCGGGAACGTTTTTCTTATTATTAAATTAGTTAATTTTTTAGTTATTCTAGCAGAAGTAGAAAACTGGATAGAAAAGCATAAGGCTCTCTCCCCGCCAGTGGCGGGTATGGTAAAAGGTTGAAGGAAATACTTTGACATTGGTATCTTGGAAGAGTAGCCAAGGAAATTTACGGGAAAGAGTAAAATATATAAGCTACCTCTACAATTACCCTATGCGCGCGTGGAAATCGCACACTAGATAGCACCGTTGTATACACTAACTAATAATATATTTGTGTTGATCCTAATCAACTACTTGGTATTGTCACAAAAACCTCGAACATATGAGTTTGGTTTTATACAAAATATTTACAGCTCTATTTGCCAAGGTCCAACAAAGACCCTATTGCTCACTCCAGTCCCACAAAAGATTAAGAGAGAAGTATTGTGAAATGGATATGGTGTATTTGGTGTTCAGGGGCGACTCCTCGTGAGAGAATCGGACGACGGCTAGGTGAGCCAAGCGCGCTGAGGGATCGGTACCAAAGTCTGGGGGGATATCGGTGCTGCCCTAAGTATTCTCAGGCATCCGGATGTAACTGATGCTAACGGAAAGTAAGCCATTTAAGGAGGATGATAAATGTAATGACGCAGGCTTACAGAGTTTATTATGAACACTGATGAATATATGAACTTGGCCTAACGGCACAGAGTTTATGCACACTGCATACTGAGGTATTGTAAGTAACGAAATCATGCCGGGTGTGGCTCGACTCGACCTTTTATAGAATAGCCCGAGTCTCGCTCATGAGTCATTCTATAACAGATTCCTTCCCCTTTTCCAAGAAAAAAAAATACGTCTCATGCGGAAATCGAATGCCCATAAGCGACAAGAATTAGCAATGTAAACATTATAACTTACTAAAATTAACAATCCAACATTATGATTTACTAAAAAGTGACCTTCTGAATCCAACCATGCATTACACGTAAGATAATAGACTTAAACAACCACAATCCGGTATCAAGTGAAATACCCAATAAGATTTCAAAAGGAAAGGTAAAGTAGACATGAAACGAAAGACAGTGGAAAACATATGCAATTACAAATTATGTCACACAGAGAGTAAAGAGATAGAAAGTAAAGACAGAGCAATATAAATTAGGAATTTTTCAGAACCAATTCAGTGTGCCTTTTCCCAATTAAATAAAATTACAGTATGTAAAATTAAACAAAAATTATACAAAATTAAACAAAATTTATCTATTATAAACATTATAATGGCAACATTAAGAAGATTACAGACAATATGAGAATGGCATATACCAATTACAGAAAAGAAAACGTTGGAAGTGAAACACAGAGAAAGAAGACCCTCGTAATTTAGAGGGGTACAGAGAGAAATGCAAAATACACAGTCATAGAATCAAGTCGCTTCCCAAATTCGAAGAGCTGCAACATGGTTTACCTTGCAACAAGGGAAACTGCACCTCTTAGTTATTTTAGAATTAAAATGATATTCGAATAAATAAAACATTTAAATAAAATAAAAGACAACATATGAAAATACCTATTAGCACACAAGGAAGAACAAATTGGAAAAGAAAAATATAGGAATAGAGGTATAGTGACAAAGTATAGTGACAGAACCAGAAATTAAATACACATAACAAGAGCCTCGAATCAATGAATTATTTCGACAACGTACTTCCAGCGTCAAAGGATAATACATTAACTAATCACAGGCAACACAACATCTAGCAAAACGATTGGCAAGCTTTAGCATAATCTATGCAACACACATAACCGTATACACTTAATTAGCCTTTTTATTCCTCATCTTCGTTGTCCAGTGGTTCTTCATAAACAGTCGACATGGGCTAATAGGAGACATTGTCCTCAGTTTCCTCGTTTCGTCGAGGATCATTCCTCCGAGCAACACTTCTCGTTTCGATCTCGGTGAAGAACCTCACTCTTGGTGTTGGTCGAAGTTCATGAGCTTCACGGGGAACGCTGGTCGGTGGAGCAACTTTCGCAACCTCTGTAGAAAGTGAAACAGAAAGCCTTTGAGGGGTCACAGGTCTTCTGTAGGATCGCGTACTCGTTGGAGTCTCGTTGCGGTTCCCTCGGCATTTGAAGTAACAGAATCCTGCTAGAAATAACAAGAGAATTAACAAAACAACTCCTATGATGACGATGTTCCAAGTCCTGTGGCAACCAGACTCCTAGTGTTCTAGTTCCAATTGTTCTATTTAACGGTTCAGTTGGAGCGTCTCCACTTCTTTGGCTAGAGGCTTGTTAAAATGTCATTACTGCCAAGGACATGTACTCTGAATGCAGAGGTATCATTACCTTCGCATCATAGAAGGAGGAAACCCTGAAGGGCGTGACCTTAACTTCCTGTTGTCTCGGGAAAGTTGATCAAGAGGTTATTCTGAAGACACTGGAGATTGATGTACACCCGTCTGGGAGTTTGAAGCATCCTGTGGCGCTCAGTAGTACCTTTCCTGTTTTCTTCTTCCCAATTTATGGCCATAGGAGTGAGCTTCGAAAAGCTGAAGAAGACTATCTTGAACCCTCAACAGGATTGGTAGAAAATCCCTACGCACCATTCTGACACAAGTGTTCAGGTCTGTACCGACGGAGTTCGGCAGTAATGAGTCTTGTCTACGACGAGGCGCTCGTTGAGATCTTAAAGAATAACGAAGCGCTGCCGGTCCTTGCTAACTCCAAGATACCTTCCCTCTGGCTGAACGTCGATGAAGAGATTTGCCTCTTATGTTCACACTGGTAGGTGGAGGGTTATTTCGCTCTCGATGGCTTTCAGAGGTATGAGGACAATTATACACGGGGTATTCCTGTCGATCTTCACCAACGTAGTCCTTGCCATTGCGAAGTAGCTCGGTATCGTTGCGGCTGATATGGTATATGGTAACAGCATACAGGAAAAGATCCCCCGGAGGAAAATACCCCCCGAGGAAAAAATCCCCTAGGAAAAAATTCCCCTGGAAAAATATCCCCCGAGGAATAAATCCCCCATTAGTCATAAGAAATAAGGATACAGATAATGCTAAATAAAATTGTTCTTTATTAGGAAACAATTAAAAACGAATAGATAATGTACAGTATGTGAAAAAATGCCGTGTTTAAAATTTTAGATTGAAGGCGATTCCTTTCAGATAATCTATAATGGATCGGTTATCAACATCATCTACAATACTTTTAATACGAGCTACTGCACTCTTGTATTTTTTTCTTTGCTAATGAGAAGGATGACCAGCCATAGCTTGAGTAGCATAAACTTGTTGTATAGCTTGCTCCTTTTGAATGCACCTTATAAAAGCCCAAACCTAACCTAACCTAACCTAACTTAACCTAACCTAACCTATGTCATTTCTAGATAATTTTTTATATGTTTCATGACTAATGGGGGATTTATTCCTCGGTGGATATTTTCCAGGGGGATTTTTTCCTAGGGGGATTTTTTCCTCGGGGGGGTATTTTCCTCCGGGGGATCTTTTCCTGCAACGATGGTAACAGCCTTCCTATATTCATCTCTACCTCTTTCAAGAGCTTTATACAAAACGAAAGCTCAAAAAGTAAGTATGATAGAAAAGTGTCCTCGGTAAACACCGAGGAGGACAGACTTTAGCTTGCTGAGCCTGACATTAACGCCTTCTGTGAACGAACCCAGGGACTGCGCCAAGATCTGAAGGAAAGTGATGTATGAGTCTTCTTGGAGCTTCGTTGAAAATCATCGAGATTGTCATGTAACTCCACAACGTATTTCTTCAAAGCAGATGCGTCGTACATAGCGCGTTTATGAGCGTGAGGTGGTGCTTCGTCGCCGATGCTGATTTCTCCTGGTTTCGCTGGATCACTCGCACATGCTGGAGAAGAAATTGCCCACCGCGTTTATAAGACCTCACCGTGAACAACTGTCGACCTTCCTTGAGAGAAGGTCAAGGAAGGTACAAATGTTCCTTCGCGTTTCTTCCAGTTGTTCATGCAAGTTGCTGGCTGTTTTCCTGATGAGTTGTATCTTAGACACAATTCTTACGCTGTCCTTCTTGGTCTCGTATGTGTGCAAAACATTCTCACATTCCTTTAGAAGTGTTGCCATTTTATTTTGAAGATGGCTCAATCGTCCAGACCCTTTTCCTACATTCCACATCCTTTACAAGTCTTTGCCTGGGATAAGGCATGAATTCTTGCAGTATCCACAATCACTACCGTCCACTACTTGACCCTGTCCTCAAGTGACCTTTTCTAAATTGACCTTATTTACCCTCTGTCTTCTCAGGACCAAGGAAGCTTTACGTGGGCTAATGTCCTCTTATTTGCTGGCAAGGTTTATATATATATATATATATATATATATATATATATATATATATATATATATATATATATATATATATATATATATAGGGCCTATATTATATATATATATATATATATATATATAGAGAGAGAGAGAGAGAGAGAGTGCCTATATTATATATATATATACACTCCGAATCAGAATTGTTTCGCAGTGAGTATTTATCAACTCGTTTTACGCCTTAAGAACCTCTTTTCTTTCAGTTTATTTCAGACAAAATGCACACGTGTCTATCTATCTATCTATCTATCTATCTATCTATCTATATATATATATATATATATATATATATATATAATATATCAACGAAGTTAAGCGACATTGGGTCTGGGTAGTAGTTGGATGGGAGACCGTCCTCTGCGCCCAGATTATGTAGCGACCCGTGGTTCGGATCCCACGTAAAGCTGTAGGTCCCCTCCGTCATATGACCTTAGATGTTGCGAAGGAGGTTAAAGAACCCCAATTAAAAAAAAATATATATATATATACAGGGTGTCCATAAATTATTCACCCCATTATAATCCTTAATAAATTCGTTATTATAGGAGCTATCTTAAAACGGTTTGCGGCAATTAATAACACAACTCAAGAATTTTTTTCCTTTATTTCGCAGAACATCCACTAGGGGCACAATGGCGACAGTGAAGGAGAAAGCAATGTGTGTGCTGTGGATGTGGGAAACCAAATCTCCAGTTACTGTAGAGAGACGTTTTCAGGATAAATATCAGAAAACTCCACCAACAAAGCAATCACTCAAGCGATGGCTGAAACAATTTCAAGAAACTGGCAGTGAGCTACATCAGAAAGGAGCTGGAAGGCCTAGTGTGTCTGAAGATAAGATAGCAGGAATTCAGGAGGCGTTTATCTGAAGTCCTACAAAATCCATCCGCCGAGCAAGCCGAGAACTGCAAATACCGCGTTCAACAGTGCATAAAGTGGTTCACAAGAGGTTGAAACTTTATGCCTACAAATTGCAAACCTTGCAGAAACTTCTACCAAATGACAAACCCAAACGGGTACAGTTTGCTGTTGACATTCTTGACCGTATTGATGAAGATGAGCATTTTTTGAACAATGTCGTTTTCAGTGATGAAGCGACATTCCATCTGTCTGGTAAAGTCAACAGACACAATTGCCGTATATGGGGATCAGAAAATCCGCATGAATTTATTGAACACGAACGCAACAGTCCCAAGATAAACGTTTGGTGTGCTCTCTCCCATAACCGTGTGATTGGACCATTTTTCTTCCATGAGAACACTGTGAAGGCTACAAATTACCTAGATATGCTTCAATGGTATGCTGCACCTCAGCTTGAGGATATGCTGCCCCGTGTGTTCTTTCAGCAAGATGGGGCACCGCCACACTGGGGATTAGAAGTGCGGAGGTTCCTCAATGAAAAGTTCCCTTCTCGTTGGATCGGGCGAGATGGCCTTATTCCATGGCCTCCTCGTTCCCCGGATATCACGCCTCTGGATTTCTTTTTATGGGGCTACACAAAGGACAGAGTGTATGCAAAGAAGGTTAATAACATCACAGAATTAAGACACCGGATTGAAGAGACATTATCTTCCATCACGCAAGACATGCTTCTTAATATTTGGAACGAAATCATCTATCGCCTTGATGTTCTGCGTGCTACCAATGGGACTCACGTGGAGGTTTACTGAATTAAAACAAAAATTTCTTGAGTTGTGTTATTAATTGCCGCAAACCGTTTTAAGATAGCTCCTATAATAACGAATTTATTAAGGCTTATAATGGGGTGAATAACAGGAAGAAAAAACTTATTTTTCAGTAAATATCATATATTTTGTAGACTGGAACACAAATTAATAATTTATGTGGCCACATTTAGCTTTATTACTTCTTGAACGCGGTTTGGCATTGAAAGCACCAGCCCTTCACAGATTTTCTTAATATTTTCTTCATAAAACCAGATTTTGATGACTGCCGTGATAATTTTTTCCTCAGTTGTACACTCAAGTGTACAGTCCAGTTTTCGAGGTCAATGTAGATGTAGTGTATTTAGATCGGTAGATATAGTGCCTTTAGATTTTCAAAAAGCGTTTGACACCGTACCGCACAAAAGTCTCATTGAAAAAACGAAGGCTCATGAAATCAGGGGTGCAGTAATAAATTGGATATAATAGTGGTTGCGAGATAGGAAACAGAGGGTGGTCGTTGATGGAACAGCGTCTTCTTGGGCTAATGTAGCGAGCGGCGTTCCTCAGGGTTCTGTATTGGGACCCTTGCTTTTTCTTATGTATATTTACGATTTAGATGTCGGCCTAGTCAGTACAGTTTCAAAGTTTGCGGATGACGCGAAGTTGGGTGGTAGGGCGATTAATGACGAAGATAGAGGTAAAATACAGGAAGATCTGAATAAAATCGTAGAGTGGTCGGTCACATGGCAAGTGAGATTTAACGTCGATAAGTTCAAAATTTCACATATAGGTGTGCGTAACGGTAATTTTTCATATAGTATGTCAGGGAAGGAGTTGGCAAGCATAAATTAGGAAAAAGATTTAGGAGTTATAGTCACTGGTGATTTAAAAGTACCTAAACAAAGTACAGCAGCAGTCACTAAAGCGAACAAAGTGGCAGGTTTTATAGCTAGGAATTCTGAGTACAAATCGCGCGATATTATTGTTCCTCTTTATAAATCATTAGTTAGACCCCATTTGAAGTACACGATCTAATTTTGGAATCCGCATATGAGCAAAAGTATAGACAAAATCGAAAGAGTTCAAAGACGAGCAACTAAGATGATTCCGTCGCTTAGGTCAAAGTCGTACGAAGATAGGCTTAAGGAGTTAAAATTTACTACACTCGAGACTAGGAGGCTAAGGGGTGATCTAATCCAGGTTTTTAAAATTATGAATGGGTTCGATAACGCAAGTAGAGATAGCTTTTACGAAATAGTACAATATAGTAGAACCAGAAATAAAGGGTGTAAGCTGACAAGTAGAAGGTTCGAGACAGCAGTTGCCAAAAACTTTTTTACGTATAGAATAGTAAATAGCTGGAATAGTTGGCCGGAAGAAGTAATTCGTCGCACGTCTATAAACATGTTTAAAAATCGATTAGATGTATATGTTGATAGATTAGGTATAGTTTAAGGTAGTAAAACTAAGGTTTTTGTGGTTCGAAACCCACGTAAAATTGTAGGTCCTCTCTGCCTCCACGGAGGACATGCGCAATACACAATTACAAACACAGTTAGGTATAACAGCCATGAGTAGATCCTGGGATCTTTGTTGGTCTGAAACACTATTACATTATAACATTATATAGCCCATATAGTGGGGTGGCATAGCAATCGAATTGTTCGTTTTTTATACAAGCATGAAAATTGGCGCAGAGATAGATAAATAGATTGTAAAAAGATTTGGATATGGAGGCATCACGAAATTTTATTATTTTCAAGATGGCGGACAAAAAATTGAAAAATATCAAAATGCTCTTAGAGTATCAACTTTGGTCTCAAATTGAAGCTTACAGTCAGTTTTTTTTTTATCTGACAGTGCTAAATTTAGTGCTTTATTTTTTATTATTATAAGTGAATTTAGCTGATATCTCTCTCTCTCTCTCCTCTCTCTCCTCTCTCCTCTCTCTCTCTCTCTCTCTATATATATATATATATATTATATATATATATTATATATAATTTAGTGTTAATTTTTAGACAATGAAGCGTATCCACATCTTTTACCGATCAATTATAAATATCTATCACCAACCTTTGCGATTGTTAGTAACGTTATTTAATAAACACTGTTGGTATAAAGCAGGACTAATTTCATTTTGTTGCGGCATGTTTAAATCACACTGTGCTTGGGGTCAGGAGGGATGGGAAATCATTACGTTTAATCAGATAGCGACTGATTTGTGCTTGTCGCTCTGAATGTGATTGTCACTGCTGTGGGGGCGATAAGGAGGGGATGAGGGTACCATTACGTTTTGCTACGTCATCGGGGCTGCATTTCCGATGTCGCCTGGCGTGTGATGAAATTGTGTTGTGGGGAAAACAATGAGGAGGGATGGGGGTACCATTCGATTAATGTGCCACTGGGGCTGACGGAATTTAGTCGCTGAGTGTGTGTTCTGTGTTCACATCTCTTTGTGGGTGATATCTAGTTGAATTGCTACAGCTGAAATATTAATGTAATATTGTTCTTTTCTCTTTGCAGGGCCGCCTGTAAGGAACATCATGTCGTCTAGTCAAAGCTTCAACGTCGATGATCCAGAGCGTCTGTGGTCATCAGTGTCCGTGCATCCAACTGAGATCAACTGGAACCTGTGTATCATCTGCCAAGAGGACAAGGCAGAGCAGCTAACACGTCCTTCACAGTCGAAAAGAACTGACGTTGGGAGTGGATACACTTCACTGGCAGAAAACCTAGTGAAATTCAGCGAACTGGGTCAACTTCCACAGACACTGAAGATAGAGAGACTGGATGAAGGGTGCGGCATTGAAGCCGCCATGGTTGCACACAATGCACAGTATCACAAGAAATGCCAGCTCAAATTCAACAACACTATGCTGAAGAGAGCAGAAAAACGGAAACTGGAAACAGACGGTCATTGCCAAGATGGAGACGAAACAGGTGTATACAAGCACATGAGGTCGGAATTCGTAGTTTCTGAGAAGGGCGTCCAAGAAGCATTGTGCTTCTTCTGCAGACAAGCAGCTGGCGCAGAAGGATCCGCGCAGCATCAACCTTCCAGCTAGACAGCCGGGTGCGGGCCTGTGCTGAGATTCTTGAAGACACACACCTGCTTGCCAGACTCAGTGTGGGAGACGTTGTGGCTCTGGAGGCTAAGTACCATGCCAAATGTTTAGTAGGTTTGTACAATCGAGCAAGGAAGGCAAAGGCTGCCGAATCTAAAGAAACTGCTCGCGAGAGGGAAATAGCCACTACTGTCTTCGCCGATTTGGTTCTATACATCGAAGAAACACGTCTTGGGGCGACAGCACCGGTGTTCAAACTGGTTAATATTGCTCGCCGCTACACGGCTATGTTGGAGCAGGTAGGAGTCAAAGTAGATGGCAGAGTTAACACGACACGACTGAAAGAACGACTCCTGTCACAGTTCCCAGACATGAGTGCCCACAAGAAAGGAAGAGATGTCCTTCTGGCATTTAATGACGATGTTGTTCTGCGATTGCTAAATCCTGCGAGTTAGACAGTGACAGAGATGCGGTGTGCCTTGCTCGTGCAGCACAGGTGGTCCGCCGCCAAATGTTTCAAGAAGCCAAGCCCTTCACTGGTTTCGCTGAAGGATGCCAAGAAGAATCTGTACCGCAACTACTGCTTTGCTTGGTGAGAATGGTCCTGGATGGTGCCAGTATTACAGAACACGTGACACACACGACGCATGCAGCACTAACCATCGCCCAGTTGGTGAAGTTCAATAGTGTCAAGCATAATCGGACGCCTGGGACAACAGCCTCTGTCAATGTCCGGCACATACCCTCTCAGGAGACACCTTTTCCCCCTACCTAGGGTTGATGGTTCATGCTCACACACGCAACAGGGAATTGGTTGACAGGCTTTTTCACTATGGGATTAGCATCTCATATGACCGTGTTCTCCGAATCTCAGCACAGATGGGAGACAACGTCTGCCAGCAGTTCCAACGAGAGCAAGTAGTTTGCCCTCCAAAGATGCGCGGCAGTGTGTTCACAACTGCTGCTGTCGACAACATAGATCACAATCCAAGTTCCAACACTAAGGAGTCCTTCCATGGTACTGCTATCTCCCTATTCCAGCATCCATCCTTCACTGGCGAAGGGGTTAATCGGAGTATCGTCATCGCAGAAGGGTCCGGTAAAGCAAGCGATAAGAAGATCGTCATAAACTTGCCGTACAACTATACTAACATTCCAACTGTCACCAGCACCATTACAAATCAAACTATCCCACCTGCTGATGTGGTGTCTCTGTGCCGAGAAGGCTTCCCAGAACAGAGAAAGACTGAATACCTGTGGCTAGACCACGTCAGACAGGCCCTTGAAAGGTCTGACGTAGAGGAAAACACGTCTTGGGCTGCCTTTCACGCCAGCCGTCAGCCATCAGGAGCTCAAGTTATATGCCCCACTTCTTTGCTCCCACTCTTCCTTGAGAGAGCACACACAACCGCCATGATCCGACATTCAATGGACGTTGTGCGAAAATGTATTGAACATGTTAATCCAGGGCAGACACCAGTAATCACCGTCGACCAACCCTGTTTGCCTTGGCCAAGCAGATTCAGTGGAAGTGGCCAGAGAGCTACGGGGAAGACAAACTAGTGGTGATGTTTGGTGGTCTCCACATCGAGTTGGCAGCCCTGAAGATGGTGGGTGACTGGCTGCAAGGAAGTGGTTGGGTTCATGCATTAGTGCAAGCCGAGATCGCATCACCAGGGACAGCTGATTCGTTCTTGCACGCAGCCCACATCACGCGTACAAGACGAGCACACCAGGTAACCGCATCTGCACTATACATCTTACAAAAACGAGCATACGACAGAAGCTGTCAGATACATCCAGCTGAGGCAGGGGAGACAGAAAACTTTGAAGACTGGTGCCATAACAGAACACATGCATATCCTCAATTTCAGTATTGGGCAACCGTGCTGGAAATAGAGCTTCTGATACTCGTCTACGTGCGTTCTCTACGGCAGGCATCATTCACCATGTATCTCGACGCCCTGACTGAACTCGCCCCCTGGTTCCACGCTCTGGATCGCACCAACTACGCTAGGTGGATCCCAGTTCACCTGAAAGACATGGCTGAACTTTCAACAAAGCACCCAGATGTGGCCGCAAAATTCACGGCTGGCAGCTTCACAGTTCAGAAGACCCAGAAAGTGTTCTCCTCAATCCCAATTGACCAAGCACATGAGCAGAACAACGCCCTAATTAAAGGGGACGGTGGAGCTGTTGGCCTTACGGACAACCCAAGTGCCCTTCGGCGTTGGATGATTGCTGGACCAGAAATCGCCGCGGCAATACAAGAGTTCCAAGATGGGCACCAGCACAGGGGAATGCAAATTGACACACGGCACCACGATCAGACAGCCAGTGTGCAGACCGCATTTACCAAAGATGTCATCTCCCTTGTTAATGTGATAGAAGATCTTGGCAACCCATTCGAGGAAGAAAGCGTGGACCTGATTGTTCTCGACTCCAAGGAAATTGCAGGTCCTGCAGCGGTCGATGCTGTCCAGAAGGTGAAGATGATTGGCAAGGAGCAGTTCAAAACCTTCACCAGAGGGCGTCTGGTACTCGTCTGGGCTCTTTTCTATAAAGAGCCCATTGATGACATCATACGTCGCAACAAGCTGAACGTTTTTGTCAACCCCAGGCCGAAGACAGCAAGTAAAGGGAAGCACCAACTGGTGTGTCTGAAAAATAATGTCGGACTCTTTTCGCGGCTGTGTACATTGGTTGCCAGACCAGGGACGGGAACCTAGAGGAGTTCTTTCGCCATGAGAACCAAGCATGCCCTCCAGCACTCTCTGAGGATGGTAGACTGCGCTTAGGTATTAAGAGTGACCTACTTCAATGCCTAGAAAACCTATCTGAAGTCCATGCTGACGCTCCTGTTACAACCTGTATAGTTATTGATGGGGCTGCCATAGTTCACATGTTGAAGCCCGGTGCTGCAAAGAACTTTGATGAGTATGCTAGTCAGATATTCATTCCCTACCTGTCCACAAAACTGCAGCAAGTGACACGCCTGGATCTAGTGTGGGACACCTACAAGCAGGATTCGCTGAAAGGCATGGCAAGAACAAAACGAGGACAAGGAGTGCGCAGACGTGTTGTAGCTGCAACTGCCATACCAAGAAATTGGCCAAGTTTCCTCCGTGTGGACTGCAACAAGACGGAGTTGTTTAGGTTCCTGTCTGAAGCTGCCCCCGGTGGTTCAACATGGAGGGCAAACAGCTAATCATCACCGATGGAGAGAGAGTCCTCAGTAAGCCGCCACTGGATGATCTGGCATCACTCGCTCCATGCCACCATGAGGAAGCCGACACTCGCATGTTGCTGCATGTGTCACATGCTGCACAGCATGGCCACCGCAAGATCATGCTTCGGACGGTTGACACAGACGTTGTGGTGTTGGCCGTGTCTGTGGTACCGGAGCTGCAACCTGGAGATGAACTCTGGCTGGCATTCGGAACTGGAAAGGGATTTCGGTACTTGTCAGCACACGAAATAGCAGCTGGGCTTGGTCGACAGAAGGCTCAGGCATTGCCGATGTTTCACGCTCTGACTGGGTGCGACACCGTGTCCAGCTTTACTGGGCATGGTAAGAAGACTGCCTGGACCATCTGGGCTGTTTCCGGAATTAACAGCTGCGCTGCTGAAGGTCTCTTCAGCACCAATTACTGTACCAGAATGTGTCATGTCTACCATCGAAAGGTTCGTCATCCTCTTGTACGACCGAACAAGCACCAGCTCTGACATACATATAGCTCGACAGAAGATGTTTGCAAAGAACAACAACGTGCAGTTGATTCCACCAACAAGGGCAGCTCTAGAACAGCATGTGAAGAGGGCGACCTACCAGGGAGGTCATGTGTGGGGACAGACACTTCTACCAAATCCAGATCTCCCTTGCCCCACTAACTGGGGATGGACCAAGACTGGTGACCGCCTGTACGAACCACACTGGACGAACCTACCCGAGGCATCAAAGGCCTGTCAAGAGCTGGTTTCATGCAAGTGCACAAAAGGATGTATGAAGCGCTGCACCTGCAGAAAGGCTGAACTTCCATGTACGGCCTTATGTGCGTGTGAGGGGAATTGTTCTTCTCAGTAGTGATACGTAGCATGTAGTTATGTGTTGTTGTTCTTGTGTAAATAAAATATCAATCAATTCAATTTGGGACCAAAGTCGATACTCTACGAGCATTTTGATATTTTTCAATTTTTTCTATAAACCTATTTTATAGATTGAAATATCAATATTCCCACTATTACTTATAAAGTAGATGTTACTTCTCTGACTGTAAGCTTAAATTTGAGACCAAAGTTGATACTCTAAGAGCATTTTGATATTTTTCAATTTTTCGGCCGCCATTACCAGTATCGCCAATATATATATATATATATATATATATATATATATATATATATATAGAGAGAGAGAGAGAGAGAGAGAGAGAGAGAGAGGAGAGAGAGAGAGAGAGAGATATCAGCTAAATTCACTTATAATAATAAAAAATAAAGCACTAAATTTAGCACTGTCAGATAAAAAAAAAATACTGACTGTAAGCTTCAATTTGAGATCAAAGTTGATACTCAAGAGCATTTTGATATTTTTTAATTTTTTCAATTTTTTCAATAAACCTATTTTATAGATTTAAATATCAATATTCCCACTATCACTTATAAAGTAGATGTTACTCCTCTGACTGTAAGCTTCAATTTGAGACCAAAGTTGATACTCTAAGAGCATTTTGATATTTTGATATTTTTCGGCTGCTGAAAACAATAAAATTTCGTGATGCCTCCATATCCAAATCTTTTTACAATCTATTTAGCTATCTCTGTGCCAATTTTCCTGCTTGTATCAAAAATGAACAATTCACGTCGATATGGCAGCTATGCCGCCCCACTAATAGGTTCTCGATTGGGTTTAGATCTGGCGAGTTAACTGGCCAGTCTAAACAAGTGATATTATTTGTTCTGAAACACTCCTCAACACATTTTGCTGTATGGCATGGCGCCAGATCCTGTTTGAAAACCGCATTTGAGGACAGTTTTTGCAGTTCTGGTTTGAGAAGTTCAGTATATTTAATGCTGTTCATCATGCCATTCCTAATGGGCCAGTTCCTTGTGAAGAAAAACATCCCCAGAACATTTTCTTCTCCGGGTGCTTCAGAGTTTGGTTATAGTGAGAACTAGTTGCGGGTTCACCTAGCGAATGGCGTACAAAACGTACTTGTTGACCTTGAACAAGAAAATGACTCGTCTGAAAAGAACACACAACACCACTCTTTTGACCAACATGCATATTTTTTTGGTCCACACATAACGTTTGATCTTCATTGTTTTGGTTAACAATTTTTTTATAGGCTTCTTGGCTTTGCGCCTCACTTCCAGCAATCGACGTCTTACAGTTGATGATAATACCTGGATTCCTGCTGCTAGTTCTTGGTTAAGCATGTCACTCCTTGCGTTAGAGAGTTGGACAGAAAAGGAATGAGAATGTGTAGAAAGTTTGGTACTGCGTGCTCTCTTTAAAGGAGGAGGCATGCAGTTAGAGAGTTTAGAAGAGCAATGTCCGTTATAACAGAAGTAGTATGGCCGAAAAAGGGTAGAGTGCAATTGCAATGTTGGCCAATGGTGTAAAGGGGGAGGTGGAGGGCAAAGAGGGGTAGGGGTAATGTTGAAAGAAGGGGTTAGGCAACAAGGGGGTGGGGGTAATCCCCCAAGTTGCATGAAGAGTGAAGCTTTGAGGAAGAAGGTGGGACCGCCTCACCCCCAAAGGGGTATAGCTAACCTAACAGAGAGAGAGAGAGAGTTACAAGGAGTTACAAGGAAAAGAAGTACTCAAAGGGCCTTGCGGCCATACCGAGTAGGTACCAATGGCAACGGGTGCCAGGGAAAAATTCCTACACCCTCAAGTAGTGTGCAAGATTCGGTCTAACCTTTTCTTCAACAGATCCACAGAAGAACTGTTCACAACTTCTGAAGGTAGCCTGTTCCACGTGTCACAGATCTTATGGGTAAAGTAATTCCCACACATACTAGTCCTAAACCGCTTCAAATCCAACTTCCAACTATTGTTGTGGGTTGGGTTATCATTTAAACTAAACATGCTTCTAAACTCGATATTGTTGAACCCGCGTCGAAGCTTGAAAACCTCGATGAGTTGACCGCGCAGCCTCCGAGGTTCCAGCGAAAACAAATTCAGGGCGCGTGAGCGTCGATTGTAGCCAATATGCCTAACGGAAGGGATTAACTTTGTGGCCCTCGCCTGGAGTCGCTCCAGCCTCTCAACATCTTTCCTGAGGGTGGGCGACCAGAACTGCACAGCATACTCCAGGTGCGGCAGAACCAGAGAATTGTACAGAGAGAGCACAATCTCCTTGTTCCGAAATCAAAATTGTCTCCTGATATAACCCAACAGCTTCTGGGCTTTCTTTTCCACCTCTACGCACTGTTTGGTAAACTTAAGGTCGCTGCTAATTAGCACACCCAAGTCCTTTTCCAAATCAGTGGCCTCGATATTACTCCCCAACATGGAGTAGTCCGACTTGGGATTGGCGTAGCCAATGTGCATGACCTTGCATTTAGCCAAGTTAAACGGCATTTGCCATTTTTCGGACGACTCTCCTATCCTACGTAGGTCCGCACGCAGTTGCTCGATCGCCTGGGGCGTCCCAACATTGGCCCCAAGCTTGGTGTCATAGCCGAATTTGGCGATCCTACTGACGATGCCAGCGTCGATATCATGAAAAAGGCCTATTTTATTATGTGCATATATATATATATATATATATATATATATATATATATATATATATGAATACTTTATTCTCAATTTCCTAGTTTCGCCTAGCAGAGCCAGACGCATAATATAGCTCTCGGTTTCAGCACCTGGTTTATAAGGTGTAAATCAGTCATTTGGCTTAGAAGGCTTAATCTGGCTTAGAAGACGTAATTGGCTTGTTTAGGTCTATATTAATAATCCTTGAGCGAATTAAAAGCACACACACACGCATATACACCCCCTGACTATATACACGCTCATAGATCCCCTATTATCACACACACACACAACACATTGGCTTAAGCGGCCATTTGGGTTAATCAGCCATTTGGCATAGAAGGCTTAATCTGGCTTAGAAGTCGTAATTGGCTTGTTTGTGTGTATATTTATAACCGTCGAGAATTAAAACACACACGCACATACATTCCCAGACTATATACACGCTCATAGATTACCTATTATCACACACACACAACACACACACATTGGCTTAATCAGCCATTTGGATTAGAAGGTTTAATCTGGCTTAGAAGGCGTAAATGGCTTGTTCAGGTGTACATTATTACTTTTTGAGTTGCCAGATTGCACTATTTATTTAATTAAATCAGATATTCTTGACAGCTAGCTTGGAAATCCGCCAGTCGGCTTAGAAGGCGTACCCTGCCATTTGGTATACATATATATATATATATATATATATATATATATATATATATATATTTATTTAATTAAATAATATCGTTTATATATACAACCAAAAGAATTAAATAAAACACCATTACATCAATCTGTTTATTTAGAAGGGAGGTGCCCCTTTGGGGCATTGGTTTCTGCGCGTATGTAGAGGAATTACGACATTTGTTTGGGTGAGGCCTGTGGTGTAGTGGTTATCATATCTGACCGGCAATCGGAAGATCCCGGGTTCGATTCCCGGGTGGGTACCTCATTTTTTCATTTGTTTCGTTCTTTCGCTCTCATCTTGAGCGGTAATTCTCCTATAATTCTCCTATACAAAGCGTCGTTCTTTATGTTAATTATACTGCGTGTTTGCAGTTATAATATATTATATATATATATATATATATATATATATATAATAATAAAAAAATAATAATAGTATAAGATATACACAAGTTGAACGAAGAATATATATATACAATAAAAAAATAATAGTACAAGAAATACACAGTTTAAACGAAGAATGTATATCTATATAAAATAAAAAATAATAGTATAAGAAATACACAAGTTGAACGAAGAATATATATATATATATATATATAATCAAAAAAATAATATATAAACCTCAAAATAATAGTACAGGAGAACTCTATATACACATTATGTTCTACTATGCTTAACTAAAATACTAAACTCGCACGTGATCAAGTTTACAGTTACATCATTGTTGCTTTGCTCTATGCAATAAATACGATTTAACATTATTTCACCGCTCAAGTTATAGGGAGGCCTATACTCGATGTAAAGGACCTTCAATTCGTTCACTACTATTTTTGTGCCCACTTTATATTCGGTTGGCAAGTTATTTTTAAACACGGACAGAATACAATCAAAAGCACGTTAGCCACAACATCATTATTAAATTCAAGTTTATAAACACTCCTTTCCAATCGTAACCACAGCTGCTTATTATATAAAGAAACAATTCTTCAGGGTGAACGGTGTAGGTGAGCTCAGCCCTGTACCGCTCAAGTCCTTTGTACCAAAGTTCATGATATTTCGAAGAGTCTAAACCTTTTAAATAAGCACCCAGTTCCAGACCATTCTCGCCTTGTTCATTTCTACACTCGGTAAACCCGTCGAGCAGAGCTGTGTATGCGTATTCAAGAACCGTATCAAAATAAAGCATATCCGTAACACGCGCGTCTAATATAGGCTTCAGTTTGCGGAAACCGACGATTTCAAACATTCTGTCGAGGATGAATCGGTTTCGCGTAGGGACAAGAACGTTATAATCAGAGGCATTCTTCCACATCAGCCGTATATCAATGCATTGCTGATCGCTATTTATACACAACGTACAAACAATAGCATATGAGGGGATATCACTAATCTGTTCTCTTCTTGTACCTACACCTGCAGGTATTTTATAACGATCCTCACTCAACTTCTCAACTACCACGAAGACTCTATTCATCTCTTCAACACTTAAATAAACAATATTACGTTTACCAGAGTTTGTTTGTTTACAGGTCGTTTCAAGTACATAGTTAATGGCACCGGTTTTACGCCTGAACACGCAAAATGACTTCGTCACGGAAACATCGTACACAGCATTGAGAATGCTGCTCAAAGGAAGCACCATCGTATTCTATTGTGAGGAGTGCACGTCCAGTCGGTTCAAGCTCTGAGATTACTATGAGCTACAGGTGGGAGGATCGGCTCGACTGGAGGTGTGGAGGAGTGAGTCACACCATAAGTTGATGAATTGTGCACGGTGTTGTTCCAACACGCGTTTAGAACAGCATCAATATTCCGTTAGAACCGGACAGTCGTCCAGTGCCCTTTTTGTCCATTTGTCAGAGTTACCCCACTGTATTGATTGAAATAATGCTTCAGTTTTGTTTCACTCTAGCAACATTGTTAATAGAAATATTCTTGAGTCTGCTATTGTTCAACTTACAAATAATTTTAACATGAGCCAGGGTCTTTTTCCACTTGATCCTGTTATTTTGAATTTGTTCAGAACGGATTTAGACAAGAAGGACAAAGTGCTAAAACTTTGGTAGTTTTCCCCTTATAAATTTTTCTGCTCCTCTTACAATTTTTATTTTTCAATATATTTTTATTTTTTTTATTTTTTGTGACCTATATATAATTCAGGCATTATCTAGTGCTAAAATTGGTAGTTTTTCCTTACAAATTTGTATGCTCCTCCCACAATTTTTATTTCTATATTTATTATATTATATATATATATATATATATATTTTTTTTTTTGTGACCTATATATAGTCTCGAACTCTTTATTTACTTCAGTGTTCCTGAAGATGTCATTAGACGAAAGCGCTTGAGCACCATTCTGTGCTTCCTTTCCTTCGTGGTTCTTTTCATCATAAATATTTTTCACGTGTTACTTTTGTGAAATAATTTTCATATATATATATACAGGGTGGGGCACGGGAACCAAGTGTTTTTGGAATAATCAGGAAAATGATATTTATTTTTGTAAAGAAAATATATTGGTAGAACAACATTCGTAAGAACATAGCATTTCATGTCATAATAATCATGTACCGAAAATTATATCTGGCATATGATGTCCTTGGCCGTCGACGCATTGTTGAAGGCGTTTACGAAAATTGGCCTCCACTCTTCCCAGCAGGTCTCTGTTGATTTGGATGATTTGTTGACGGATCGCTTCCTTCAATGCATCTAATGTACGGGGCTTGTCCTCGTAGACACGTGACTTGAGGTACCCCCATAGAAAGAAGTCACATGTGGACAAGTCAGGGGACCGAGGGGGCCATGCAATGTCACCAAATCTCGAAATGAGATGGTTGGGAAACAGGGGGCGAAGAACAGCCATTGACGCTCTGGCGGTGTGTGGCGTGGCCCCATCTTGCTGAAACCACAAATGTCGACGAGCAATACGCCTTCTTCGTAACTCAGGGATGAAAAAGGTGTTCACCATCTCAATGTAACGCCCAGATGTTATGGTAACGGTAACCCCATTTTGTTCGAAGAAATAGGGACCGATGACGCCAAACTTTCCCACCGCGCACCAAACTGTAACCTTAGGGCTATGCAGCGGTTTTTCATGGAGTTGTCGCGGATTTTCAGCAGCCCAATACCGACAGTTTTGATTGTTGACGGCCCCATTAAGGTGGAAATGGGCTTCATCACTCATTACCACCATCATGTTTTCATTCTGCTCATAAAGTGCAAGCATTTCCTGTGCAAAATTCAGTCGTTGGGGGCAATCGTTTACATTCAATTCCTGCACCATCGCTAACTTGTATGGGTGAAAATGTAATTCTTCATGCAAAATCCGTCTAACAGTACGATTGCTGATTCCGAGTGCAGCTGAATGTCTCCGAGCAGAGCGGCCTGGGCTTTGCAACATCGCTTGTCTGACCCTTTCAACGTTCTCTGGAGTACGCACAGTGCGTTGCGGCCCCTTCGGTTTTGTTTTCATTATTGAGCCTCCTGTTCGAAGATTGTTAACCCAACGTAAGATTGTGTCACGAGCGGGAACAGAGTCATTTCGATGAATGTTGAATCTGCGGCGAAATGCACGCTGAACTGCTGTCACTGACTCGCCACTCCTAACAAAATGATCATACGCGAACATGCGGTGTTCTAACGTCCACTGCTCCATGATGGCACCTGAAAGATAAAGGTGAGTGTTAGTTAAAGTTAAATGCTATGAACCCAGGAATGGAATGCTACCTACCGCACGCCCCTCCCATTCCTAATGGCCGATTACTATATTCAAAAAACACTTGATTCCCGTGCCCCACCCGTTATATATATATATATATATATATATATGAAAATTATTTCACGAAAGTAACATGTGAAAAATATTTATGATGAATAAAACCACGAAGGGAAAAGAAACAGAGTGGTGCTCAAGCGCTTTCGTTTAACGACATCCTCAGGAACACTGGAGTGGAAAGAGAGTTCAGGGCTATATATAGGTTACAAATATATATATATATATATATATATATATATATATATATATAACTGCAATGACCGCGCAGTATATTAACGTATAGAAACGACGTAAGTTTCTCTTCCTCGTGTGCAGAACACTCCTCTATACTTACGTCGTTTCTATATATATATATATATATATATATATATATATATATATATATATAAGTATAGAAATAACAATTGTGGGATGAGCAAACACATTTGTATTTGTACGGAAAACTAACAATTTTAGCACTTTGCCCGAAATTCAACATAAATTGCTTGTTACAACCAATTTTTTATAGTTATTGTCTGAATGATACATAGGTCACAAAAGAATAAAGAAATGAAAATAAATCTAAATTGGAAACAAAAATAGATAAAAAAAAATACAAAATGATGCCTAAATGATATATAGGTCACAGATAAACATAAAGAACTAAACATAACGAAATAAACATACAGATAAAAACAAAAATTGTAAGCGGAGCATACAAATTCAAGCTCAATTGGAAAGTTTACAATCAATTTAATAGATGATGCCAAAATGATATATATGTCACAAAGAAATTAAATAAAGAAATAAACCTAAAAAAATAATTGAGAAATAAATTGTAAGAGAAGCATACAAATTTATAAGGGAAAAATTACCAAAGCTTTTAATAGTTATTGTCTGAATCATACATGGGACAGAAAAGAAAAAAAAAATACAAATAAATATAAATTGGAAAACAAAATGATGCCTAAATGATATATAAAGAAATATAAGAAATGAATAAAAAATATAAGCAATATATAAGAAATATATATATATACATATACATAAGGGAAAAATTACCAAAGGTTTTTATAGTTATTGTCTGAATGATACATAGGACACAAAAGAATAAAGAAATAAACATAAATATAAATTGGAAAAAATTACATGATGCCTAAATATATATAAAGAAATATAAGCATATATATATATATATATATATATATATATATATATATATATATATATATATATATATAAGAGAATACACATACAACAATAAATTGAAAAATAACAGTGTAAGAGAAGAATACAAATTTATAAGGAAAAAAAAATTTTCCAAAGGTTTAGCAACCTGCCCTTCTTGTTTAAATCCATTCTGAAGGAATTCAGAGCAACGGGATCGAGTTGAAACAGACCTTTCCTCATGTTAAAGTTATTTGTAAGTTGAATTATAGCAGACTCAAGAATATTTCTATTAACAATGTTGCTAGAGTGAAACAAAACTGAAGCATTATTCCAATCAATACAATGGGATAACTCTGACAAATGGACAAAAAGGGCACTGGACAACTGTCCCGTTCTAACGGAATATTGATGCTGTTTTACACGCGTTTGCAAATCCTTACCCGTCTGACCTATGTAAAAGGAATCACATTGTTTACACCCAACTTTATAGATAATGCCTCAATTATTGGTAGCGCTATTTTTTAGTATGATATTTTTCACAATATTGTTATATGAAAAAACTACACTGATATCCAAAAGTTTAAGCACATTAGCAATGCCTAAGAAGCCCGGGAAAAATGGAAGTACTAAAATATTCTTTGACAAAGTGCGAGTGTTATTCACACTATAGAAGGTTCGTTTAGCTTTATTAAGACAAGATTCCATGAACGCAGATGGGTAACACAGCTCACTTCCAATACCGTTGATATTTTCCCATTCGGCATCGATGTATTCCGGACTGGCGATCCTAAGAGCGCGGAGAAACATTGAGGAAAATATGGCCTTCTTAATAGGGTTGTCATGTCCAGAGTAGATATGTACGTAGGACAAATTGTTTGTTTTTTCCGATAGATACTAAACTTAAAACCTGGGCTATCCCTGTGTACACGCACATCAATAATAGGGCGCATAGGGTTGCCAGGTTTGTGGGTTTTAATAAGACCATAAAGGTAAGGAAGAGAAGGTGAAGTGGACAAGAAAAGGAATTAAGTACTTATGATCTTTGAGAATGCGTTTCAAGCCACTATTGAATGATTTGATGATATCATGCCGTGGGTTCTTCCTAAGTTTCATAATGACTATGGTGTTAGCCTTGTCTGCTATTGCGAAAACGTTTAGGAAAGTTATCTTCGTAAGTAAAATTCGCAGCACCATAGACAAGGCCTTTAAATATGTTAACCAAAGACTGAGGAACGTTGCACTGTTTTTCAAAACAAGCAAGACTATAACAAATTTGTAAAGCAGTAGGTTTTTTAACAATAAAATAGGACATACCAAATCCAAGGGCACTTTTTGAATCGTCACTAATGTTTTTCGAAGAAAGGTTCACAACACATTTTGAGGTTGCTTTTTTACTCCACTGACTATTTCGAATGAGACACTTAATTTTGCGATCCAAAATGTTACGAAGTGAAGAAGTTCTCCGACGCATCTCGTTGTAAATTTCATCAAACAAGGGTTGGATCCACCGTTGGGG
Source organism: Bathynomus jamesi (assembly GCA_023014485.1). Taxonomy (NCBI): domain Eukaryota; kingdom Metazoa; phylum Arthropoda; class Malacostraca; order Isopoda; family Cirolanidae; genus Bathynomus; species Bathynomus jamesi. The sequence continues at coordinate 1,533,015 of JAJOZX010000218.1, read as the reverse complement.
AATAACGGTCACGACATTACGTTTGGCAATGCCTAAATTTTTGAAGGTGGAAACCTCATTTTGTCTGGTGACTTCAATATGTTTCTTTAAAATTAATCTGTTAAAGTTGTTGAACGGATGGTCGTCAATTTGTCTGAGGCGAATCGGAAGGAGGGACTTGGGAAGGACCTGCTCTTCTAGACAATTAGTAAGAAACTTTCGTCGGATACGAATTGCATGCCCCTTCATTAATGTAGAGGAAAACACAGACACGAACGGAGACAATAGAGGGAACAGCAAAGCGAAGGAACGCGTGGTGTTCATTATATGAAAATTATTTCACGAAAGTAACACGTGAAAAATATTTATGATGAATAAAAACACGAAGGGAAAAGAAACACAGAGTGGTGCTCAAGCGCTTTCGTCTAATGACATCCTTAGGAACATTGGAGTGGAAACAGAGTTCAGGACTATATATAGGTTACAAAAAAATATATATACAGGGCTATTCAAAGTGATTCATCCGATTTCAACTGAGAATACTTCCGTACCTATCAACCGTGCATCAACTGGGCATACACCATATGAAAGAAGAAATCTCCGAGTTTTACAAAATCACCGCGAGAGGGCTCCAAAGTCACGCCGTGGCCTAGCCTAGCAACAAACAGTCAGTGTGAAAATGGCGTCCGCACAGCATAAGGCGTTTTGTGTGTTGCAGTTTTCGAGCTGTAAATCGGTCGCCGGATCTTACACCGTGCGACTTCTTCCTTTGGGGGTACGTTAAGGATACTGTGTACGTGCCACCGTTGCCCACATCTTTGGATGAGCTCCGAACTCGCATTGTTACTGCCGTAGAGTCAGTGACAACGGACATGCTGGAGCGAGTATGGGAGGAATTCGACTATCGTGTCGACGTTGCTCGTGTAACTAGGGGAAGTCACATAGAGCATTTATGAGGTGAGAGACAAAATTTGGACAGTTTTTCTTTTGGTTGATGTATCACAAATCACTGTATTTGTAACATTAAAAAATATTCTCATTTGAAATCAGGTGAATAAATTTAAATAGCCCTGTATATATATATATATATATAGTAAGTATAGAAATAAAAATTGTGGGAGGAGCAAACACATTTGTACGGAAAACTAAGAATTTTAGCACTTTGCCCGAAATTCAACATAAGCTCAAATTGCTTGTTTACAACGAATTTTTTATAGTTATTGTCTGAATGATACATAGGTCACAAAAGAATAGAGAAACGAAAATAAATTTAAATTGGAGACAAAAATAGATAAAAAAAAAATTACAAAATGATGCCTAAATGATATATAGGTCACAAACGAAATAAACGTAAAGAAATAAACATAGAGATAAAAACAAAAATTGTAAGCGGAGCATACAAATTCAAGCTCAATTGGAAAGTTTGCAATCAATTTAATAGATGATGCCAAAATCATATATATGTCACAAAGAAATAAATTAAAGAAATAAACCTAAAAAATAAATTGAAAAATAAATTGTAAAAGAAGCATACAAATTTATAAGGGAAAAATTACCAAAGTTTTTTATAGTTATTGTCTGAATCATACATAGGTCAAAAAAGAATAAAAAATACAAATAAATATAAATTGGAAAACAAAATGATGCCTAAATGATATAAAAAGAAATTAAGAAATATATAAAAATATAAGCAATATATAAGAAATATATATATATATATATACACATAAGGGAAAAATTACCAAAGGTTTTTATAGATATTGTCTGAATGATACATAGGTCACAAAAGAATAAAGAAATAAACAAATATAAATTGGAAAAAATTACAACGTGATGCCTAAATGATATACTGTATAAAGAAATATAAGTATATATATATATATATAGAGGTCTATATATATATATATATATATCGCAAAGAACGACGCTTGTATAGGAGATATTCCGCGCAAGACGAGAAAGAGAAAACAACAAATGAAAAAATGAAGTACCACCTGGGAATCGAACCCGGGATCTTCCGATTGCCGGTCAGACGCGATAACCACTACACCATGGACTTCACTCTCTTCCAAATGCCGTAATTCCTCTACATACTCGCAGAAACCAATGCCCCAAGGGGGCACCTCCCGCATGCCGTAACATTATATACATTCAACTGCAAAGAACACGCAGTATAAATAACGCAAAGAACGACGCTTGTATAGGAGATATTCCGCGCAAGACGAGAAAGAGAAAACAACAAATGAAAAAATGAAGTACCACCTGGGAATCGAACCCGGGATCTTCCGATTGCCGGTCAGACGCGATAACCACTACACCATGGACTTCACTCTTCCAAAGCCGTAATTCCCAGGTGGTACTTCATTTTCATTTGTTGTTTTCTCTTTCTCGTCTTGCGCGGAATATCTCCTATACAAGCGTCGTTCTTTGCGTTATTTATACTGCGTGTTCTTTGCAGTTGAATGTATATATATATATATATATATATATATAGAGGTCTATATATATATATATATATATATATATATATATATATATATATATATATACACATCCATATACATATATATATATATATATATAATATATATATAATATATATATATATAAGAAATACACATACAACAATAAATTGAAAAATAACATTGTAAGAGAAGAATACAAATTTATAAGGAAAAAAAATAAAAATTTACCAAAGGTTTAGCAACCTGTCCTTGTTTAAATCCATTCTGAAGGAATTCAGACAACGGGATCGAGTTGAAACAGACATTTACTCATATTAAAGTTATTTGTAAGTTGAATTATAGCAGACTCAAGAATATTTCTATTAACAATGTTGCTAGCGTGAAACAAAACTGAAACATTATTCCAATCAATACACTAGGATAACTCTGACAAATGGACAAAAAGGGCACTGGACAACTGTCCCGTTCTAACGGAATATTGATGCTGTTTTACACGCGTTTGCAAATCCTTTCCCGTCTGACCAATGTAAAAGGAATCACATTGTTTACACCCAATTTTATAGATAATGCCTAAATTATTGGTCGGGCTATTTTTTAGTATGATATTTTTCACAACATTGTTATATGAAAATACTACATTAATATCCAAAAGTTTAAGTACATTAGCAATGCCTAAAAAGCCCGGGAAAAATGGAAGTATTAGAATATTCTTTGACAAGGTGCGAGTGTTATTATTCACACTATAGAAGGTTCGTTTAGCCTTATTAAGATAAAATTCCATGAACGAAGATGGGTAACACAGATCACTTCCAATACCGTTGATATTTTCCAATTCGGCATCGATGTGTTCCGGACTTGCGATCCTAAGAGCGCGGATAAAAATTGAGGAAAATATGGCCTTATTCAGACAATAACTATAAAAAATTGGTTGTAAACAAGCAATTTGAGCTTATGTTGAATTTCGGGCAAATTGCTAAAATTGTTAGTTTTCCGTACAAATGTGTTTGCTCCTCCCACAATTTTTTATTTCTATACTTACTATATATATATATATATATATATATTATATATATATATATATTATTTTTTGTAACATATATATATCCCTGAACTCTCTTTCCACTCCAGTGTTCCTGAGGATGTCATTAAACGAAAGTGCTTCAGCACCACTCTGTGTTTCTTTTCCCTTCGTGGTTTTATTCATCATATATATATATATATATATATATATATATATATATATATATATATATATATATATATATATTAGTAACAAGAACGTTAGTTATACCGTTATATTGTTGATATATATAAATATTAACTGTAAATATAGCAATGTGTCTTGACTCTCTTGTGCTTATCTCTGAGGTAATCCAATCCTAATCAACATTTCGATTATTCATGAGGGTGGAGTAAAAATATTAAACCGTCTTGCCTCACTCATGATTTGGTGTACTGACCCTCTAGAAGTTCTAAAAAGATAATATTTTCTTTTTAGGGCTCTCCACCCGCCACATTTTTGCCGAAACAAAATGGCGGAAATTCATATTTTGAAAGACCCTTAGTATAATATCTATCGGTTTTTGAGAGAAGATATCGCGTTATATTGTGCGTTATTTGGTTATAACTATGATAACGAGTAAATATATTCACGCAACACAAGCGATACTTACTAATCACCAGCTACTTAAGAACACACAGACGCTTATCTGAACTTCAGTCTCATTTGAGGTCAATGACATCTTGCATATGGCTGATAAGGGATGGGGGTAGGAGCCGCATACTGCATATTGTAGCATGGGTGGCTACAAAGACTATTGAGTAAAATACGTTTACATTTTAGTTTTAGAGCTTATATATAATTTGTTTTAACTAATTCCGTGTTTTGTATTTTTTCAGATTTTCATAATGTGATATTTATGTAGAAATTTAACCTCAGATCTAAATATGCCAAAATCCCTACTAACTAGACAGTCGGTGAAGCAACATTTTCTGTCCGGTATTCCAATTGAATTGCCACATAATGTCTTAACCCTCTCATATGCAGGTTGGGAGATAGTTTCTTCTACTGAAGGAAGGCTCATCTGCAAAATTGACAAATAATGATATTCTCGAAACGATAGCAGAAGCAGTGGTCGAAGTGTGGAAACATTCATCAATACCCTCAATGAGTAAAAACTCCATAATTACCAAGCTGAAACGCTTTACCGACAATGTTACGCAACTCAATCGATCCAAAAGCAGTGCAAAGCTTATTGAACTGTTCAAAAAATCATTGGTAGAACTCTTTGACATTTGTGCCTGTAAATGCAACTTCGTTTCGCACCAAGATTTTTGCTGCCGAAAAAGTGGATGTAAAGAAAAACATTATTTGTGTTTGTCCAAAAGAACCAAGAATACCCAAAGAAGAATTGGAATTCCTTGAGGATCAGAGGACTATGCGAAATACGGTGATTGGAGGTGTGGACGTTACCCTTTCAAGATCTATAGCAAAAAGAAATGCAAGAAAGTTGAAGGAGCAACAAGGAAGTAAGCGAAGAAAAATAATCATGCATGAAGAATTCGAAAAGGTAGTCATTGATGATGTGCTTTCACCTGATACTAATACTGATCTCTCTAGTACCGAAGAAAGTTCAACAACTGAGTCTGAATATGAATGCTGCAACATTCAAATGAGAGCCTCTTTACCCAATCTCGCCATGGAATCCGACAGATTTGGTGTTTCAGATAGGGCTGCATCGGCCATTGCTTCAGCTACTTTGGTGGATTTGGGTATCATTATCGAAAAAGACAGTGACTTTTTTATTGATCGAAGTAAGGTGAGAAGAGAGAGACAGAAATTGAGAAAAACATTACAAGTTGAAGCTGCACAAAGTTATGGTGATGTTACAGCTTTATATTTTGATGGGAGAAAAGACAAGACGTTGGTAAAGACAAATAAAGATGATAAATGGTACCAGGATATAATTGTTGAAGAACATTATGTACTATTGAGTGAGCCTGGTGGAGAATACCTTAACCATTTGAGTCCTAAATCTGGAAAAGCAAGTGATGTATCTGAATCGTTGTTCGCTTATTTGAATGACGTGACACTAGACTAGCATCTCCAGATGATAGGGTGCGACAGTACGAATGGCAACACTGGGTCTAAAGGTGGCATAATCCATTTCATCGAGCAGAAGCTGAACCGACCATTGCAATGGAGCATTTGTATGTTACATACAAATGAACTTCCCTTAAGGCATCTGTTTGAGCGATACGACCGGAAAACAACTGGGCCAAGATCATTCAGTGGATCTATTGGTAATGCTCTTAAGACTTGCCATGAGATGCCTGTGGTAAAGTTCTCCCCAATTACGGATGGGGCCGATAGCATCCCAGTTCTCACAGATGAGCTCATAGAAGATTTAAGTAATGATCAACAATACATGTTCAGAATAATTGGGGCCATAAGAGAAGGATATTTTGACGGAAGCCTAGAGAAACTCAAGCCTGGTCCCCTTAACAACTCAAGATGGTTAACTCTAGCTAACAGACTATGTCGTTATTATGTCTCCCAAACGAATACCTCCAGAGAGTTACGTAGCCTTGTTCTGTTCATAGTAACAAACTATGGTCCTAACTGGTTCAATATAAAATTTAAACCGTATCTGGCTGATGGACCTAAACATATCTTTGATGCGATACAAAGGTTCAATCTGTTACCCCAAGATATACAAAAAGTTGTCCAACCTTATCTATCACGGAATGCCTATTTTGCTCACTCAGAAAATATTCTTCTATCAATGTTGTCATTAGTGAGCAAAAGCTGCGCAAAGTTGCAATCGATCGAATAATACAGACAAGAAAGTGTAAGGAAACCAATACAAGGAAAATCAGAGAATTTAGAGTACCAGAATTGAATTTCAAAGCATCATATTGGACAGACATCATCTTCTGGGATAGGATTGATATTAGTGAACCACCTCTCACTTCTAAATTGTGTGATGAAGAATTGCTTGAGTACGAAACAAAATGTTTCAAAGTTGAGCAATACCCCATTCACACACAGTACGTCGAAAGAGCCGTGAAGTTGGTTACAGATGCATCAGTATCAGTAATATCACAGGAATCAAGAGACGGATTTATTAGGTCAAGAATAAAAAGTCGCTCTCTGCTTCCCTCAGTTGAAACCAAAAAGGATCTGATTCCTCTCCTGAAAAAATAATAATATTTGAGAGGAGCAGGTTTTATATCGCATTCAAATGTAATTGATTTACGGCATCCAACCAAGTGAGACCAGATACAATTTTATTTCAATACAATGTATGTACAATGGTGTTTTTTAAGTATAGTTTTGCATTATAAAGCGTTTTTCTTCAATTATTTTTTTTGACAGAACACTTAGTTTTTATGTTATGAGCATATTTTTGTTTATGGACAACCGGCTGATGGCCATTTTGCTTTTATGCAAAAATGCGAGAGATGGTTTGAGTAACAAACATTAAATGACTGAATACATCATTTTTATGTTCTAATGCACCAAAAAACAAGTGAGGCAAATAAATTTGAAATAAAAAGTTGTATTTCACTCCGCCCTAATATATATATATATATATATGAAAATTATTTCACAAAAGTAACAGGTGAAAAATATTTATGATGAATAAAACCACGAAGGAAAGGAAACACAGAATGGTGCTCAAGCGCTTTCGTCTAATGACATCCTCAGGAACACTGAAGTACATAGAGAGTTACAGCCTATAACCTATATATAGGCTGTAACTCTCTATGTACTTCAGTGTTCCTGAGGATGTTATTAGACGAAAGCGCTTGAGCACCATTCTGTGTTTCCTTTCCTTCGTGGTTTTATTCATCATATATATATATAGCTTCGATATTCGTAACTTCGCATTTCGTAATATATTTCGTAATATTTACGAAATGCGAAGCTACGAATATCGAAGCTATATATATATATATAGCTTCGATATTCGTAGCTTCGCATTTCGTAATATATTTTTTGACACCAAATTCAGTTATTCGAAACGCAGCTCCGCCAGATAAGGGAAAAAATAATTCACAATTCCGCCTGCTACCAAACGCAGCGCAGCATGCCCGTATCGCAGGCCATTATTCAAGAAACGACATGGTCTTTGTAGCGAGATGTGAGGAAGTCGTTGGTGAAGGTGAGAGCACTACTGGATGGTGAAACCTTCAGTGGGAGTCGGGGGTGGTTTGAGGAAATAAAAGTACAGTACAGGTATGTTTATTTTTTTATTGATGTTATTCATAACTTACTATGCGAATACAGGTCTGTATTTGTGTTTTATACTTGCTTTTATGTATCGTATGGAAACGTATCCAAACATCTTACCTTCTGGAAAATGGCCACCGGAACGCATGCCCCCCATAAAACATGTATTTATATGGAAAAAATTATTCGTTATTCGCAATTTCGCTATTCGTAATGAGTCTGAGGAACATAACTCTTGCGAAAACTGGGATATTCATATATAATATATATATATATATATATATATATATAATCGGGTGATTTTTTTTTTAAACATCTAACACTTGAAAAGGTTTGTATTTTTTTATTAAGTGGAATAAAAGCATGAAACTTTTACTGTACCTTCTCTACACATGCGGAATTAGTCCCTTAGTGCGAAACATGCTCTATGTGATGTCCTTTCAGCTCACGATCCTTACACGATATTTTTGGCGAAAGAGTCCTGTCCACGTAATACATTTCCCGCGGTTTATAATAAAGGAATATCATGGCCACCAATATCACCAGGTCTAAATCCACGTGACTTTTATCTGTGGGGTTATTTAAAAGATATAGTGTTCAAAAAGAATCCATAGCCTACAAAATAGAATAATTGAAAGCATCAATTGAACGAGAAAATTTTGTTGTTCGTGTACAAAGAGTTTATAAGCTGAGAATATCATACAGAGCATGTTTTGCACTGAGGGGCTAATTCCGCATGTGTAGAAAAGGTACAGTAAAAATTTCATGCTTTTATTTTAGTTAATAAAAAAAATACAAACCTTTTAAGGTGTCACATGTTTAAAACAATCACCCTATATATATATATATATATATATATATATATATATATATATATATATATATGATGTGTATATCGACGGATTAATTGCTTCACTTAATGAGGCAACAGTGGGATGTTGTATAGATACACAAGGTAAATAACTTAGTTTATGCCGATGATATGGTGTTAATAAGTCCCTCTGTTAAAGGTCTGGATCGGCTACTAAAAGTCTGCGAAGTGTATTCGCAGAAACATGATATTCTTTTTAATGTTACAAAAACTAACGTTATGCAATTTCATCCTAAAATCTGTAATCAGCCAGCTGATATAAGGTTTAAAATGAATGGTGAGGTAATTGAGGAAGTACAAGAGTTTAAGTATTTGGGTCAAACTATTACCACCTCCTTGAGTGATGACTCGGATATAAGAAAACAATCCCGAAGCCTGTGTGCTAAAGCGAATATGACCATAAGGAACTTTCGATTCTGTACAAGTGAAGCTAAAGACACTCTCTCTCGTACTTTCTGCAGTAATATATACGGACAGCAACTCTGGGTGAATTATAAAAAAGGTTCTGGCAGAGCCCTAAATTTGCTGTACAATTGGTCTTTTAGACTCTTACATAAATTACCCCCGAGATGCTCAGCTTCGCAAATGTTTGCTACCCGCAATGTCCCGAGCTTCCCGGAGGTAACAAGATGTGCTCAACACAGTCTAATGCAAAGAATTAAAAAATCAACCAACCCGATCATCCAAGCTATCCATGAGTCCTGCCATTTGAGGGGTACCGCGTCTTAAGGTACCTAAGCGCCAAAATTAAAATTCGCCAGAAATCGCTTCCAAAGTTCAGCAATATTCTCTCAATAATATCTCTGTTATTAATTGAGCTAGAACGTTCATTTTTGGCTAAAGTAGAGTTCTACGTATGCTAATGAAGATATTGATTAGTTTTGGAATAGATTTTCATATTTTATATTTGATATATATATATATATATATATATATATACATTCAACTGCAAAGAACACGCAGTATAAATAACGTAAAGAACGACGCTTGTATAGGAGATATTCCGCGCAAGACGAGAAAGAGAAAACTTCATTTTTTCATTTGTTGTTTTCTCTTTCTCGTCTTGCGCGGAATATCTCCTATACAAGCGTCGTTCTTTACGATATATATATATATATATTATATATATATGCATTTAACTGCAATTGGAAGGCCTTGGGTTCGATTCCCGGGCGGTTCGCCTCATTTTTCATTTATTCGTTATTTCTCTTCCCCGTGTGCAGAGACGCTCCTTATTTACGTCGTTTCTATTCATATATATATACAGTATATATATATATATATATATATTTTTTTTATTATGTCGAACTTTGGGTGAACAAAAGTAGTCCGCTTCATAAGGTTTTCAACCATACTTCTAGTGTCGTAAGGTCATTATAACCCAAACCACGCGATAGAGGAAGGGTGAAAATAGTGATATCCATCAAAAACACGTTTTCGCCTGTGGTGGCACTTAGGTACCTTAAGACGCCGACCCCTCATTTATCCTCTAAGCTATGGACTTCTTGGTACGAAAACGTCTGTCTGTAGCTCCACTTAACTGCGACATTACAGTATTATTCCTAATCAATTGTATATATTTCTATCCTTAGTATATGAACTGTCATTGTATTAATAATATTTGTCATATGGACTATAGTCTACTAATAAACCTTTTTATTTCATTTTCACATATATATATATATATATATATATATATATATATATATATATATATATATATATATATATATATATATATATATAGAGAGAGAGAGAGAGAGAGAGAGAGAGAGAGAGAGAGAGAGAGAGCCTGTTTAATGTCTATATGAATGGGATTATGTGTTTGGTGAAACAAGAATGGTAAAAAAAGGAGTAAACCTGGATTTGGAATGAATGGCAGCAGCAGCATGCTGATGACGTGGTGCTTGTAAGTGATTTAAAGAATGAATTAAGGAAAGCGGAAACAAGTTTTGTTGTTAACGTATGTATAAAAGAGATTTTTTAAAGTGAATGTAAATAAAATTAAGGTTGCTACATTTCATTAAAAGGAAAGGAGAGTCAGCATGTATTATTGTGGTGAGTAGAGAAAACTTAGAGGATATGAAAGAATTCAAATATCTGGTGTGTTTGAGTGACAAAAAAGGTTCAGCTACATTAAAAGTTGAGAGCAAAGTGAAGCAAGATAAAAAAAAAGTCATATCACAATAAAAGACATGTTAGAAAGGGAGTGCTTAGGTGTAGATACAGCGAAAAATTTACGTGAAGGTGCATTCGTGCCAGAATTGATATATAAATGCAACATTTGTTTGGCATGACAATTCACTGTAAAACTAAGGAGGTTCATGAAAGGTGTGGAGCGAAAGTCAATTTAGATGAGAATGGGAGCTAATATAATATGTTAGTGTGGTCGTGTGGAGAGATTGAATATCAACAGAATTGTGCAAAGGTATATAATACAGAATGTGTAGGTGTGAGAAGTAGAGGAATGTCGGGTAAAACATGGAAGGATGTAATTATTAAATGTGAGAACAAACGTGTTGTTTACTTTTGTGTCGTATTTGTATCGAGAAAAAGAAAAGGATAGAAGCAGTTAGGGACGTAAATGAAGATATTGTTCGTCTCACTTGACAGTACCACCATAGACGCATACCTCCAACTTCGTTATGAACGGTAACGCTTAATCTCTGAGGTTTGAGTGGTACCTTATTCCCGGTTACGGTTCCTTTATAGCTCTGAGTGTATGGTTTGAGTTTTTTCAGCCTTGAGCTTAATAAGCGTTGTGCTCACACCATTGACAGTGCGAAATGAGTTACAATATAACGTGTATATATAGAGTATATGGGATGAATTTCATCAAACCTGTGAAATTAATACACGATACACAACCAAAAGGAAATAAACTGATTCCAAGGCGTTTACGTACATTGCTACACCTCATTAGCGGTGAAGTAGTATGGACTAAAAATGGACGAGTGCAAGAATGTTGCAGAGATAATGATCAATGTTGCAAATTGGGGGTGGGGGTATGTTGCAAAGGGGTGGGGGTATGCAGCGAAGGGGGAGGGGTATGCAACAGTTCAATGTTGCCAAGGGGGAGAGGGGAATGTTGCAGGTGCAACAAGAGGTTATGAAACTTGGAGGCGGAGTTATCCCCCAAGAGAAATAGAGGAGAAGGAGAGAAAGGAAGAGGTGTTCAACTGGCAGGAGCTAAGTGCATATTGACACTTCAGCCGACCCGCCGCTGTTTTATTAGTTGTAAATCAGCCAGTTGGCTTAATCCGCCAGTTGGCTAAGAAGGCGTAAATGGCTTGTACAGGTTGAATTGCCAGATTGTGCTATTTTTTTAAATTACAGCATATATTATTGACTGTTGGCTTAGAAGGCGTAAATGGCTTTATCAGGATGAGTTGCCAGATTGTGCTATTTATCTAATTAATTCTTAACAGTTGGCTTAGAAATCCGTCAGTAGGTTTAGAAGGCGTAGCCAGCCATTTGGTATGATTAATTATCGCTTACAACCAAAAGAATCAAATAAAACAACATTACATCATTCTGTTTATTTAGACAAAATATTGGAAATATATAGAAAATAAATATACATTGGAATGATCAAAAAAATTAAAAATAATAATAGTTTAAGAAATATGAACGAGGAATATGTATATAATCAAAAAATATAACCGTCAATATAACAGTACAGGAGAAATATTTATATATACACACACACACAATTATATTATGGAAATATGTAGGAAATAAATATACATTGGAATGATCAAAAAACAAAATAAAAAAATTAAAAATAAGAAATGCAAAACGTATAACCATCAATATAGCAGTACAGGAGAAATATATATACACACAATTATGTTAAATATATTGAAAATAAATACATGCATTTTATCTTCTACCGCACAAAATAAAAAATAAGAAATACAAAATGTATAGCCATCAATATAGCAGTACAGGTGAAATATATACACACAATTATGTTAAATATATTGAAAATAAATACATTTCACTTTGTTTTGCTGCGCAATACACTAAACTCACACGTAATCGAGTCTACAATTACATCGTTATTGCTTTGCATTACGCAGTGTACGCGGTTTAATATTATTTCATCGCTCAATCTGTACTCTATAGAGTCTATATAAATGGCCTTCATATCGTTCAGTACTATTTTTGTGCACACTTTACATCCGGTTGGCAAGTTACTATCTTTAAATACGTCTAGAATACAATCAAAAGCACGCACAAAGAGTTCATCGTTAGCCACAATGTCATTATTAAATACAAGTTTATAAACATGCCTTTCCAATCGAGGGTTTATTTCTACCGACCCGAGCTTTTCAATCGTGAACTCATCTTCACACTGCATAGCGACAGTTGAAATAATCTTCTAAGTCGTTACGACAGCTGCTCATTATATAAAGAAATAGTTCTTCAGGGTGAACGGTGTAGGCGAGCTCAGCCCTGTACCGATCAAGTGCTTTGTACCAAAGCTCATGATATTTCAAAGAGTCTAAACTTTTTAAATAAGCTTCCAGCTCTAGACCATTCTCACCTTGTTCAGTCCTACACTCGGTAAACCCATCGAGCAGAGCGGTGTATGCGTATTCAAGAACCGTATCAAAATAAAACATATCCATAACACGCGCGTCTAATATAGGCTTCAGCTTGCGGAATCCGACGATATCAAACATTTTGTCGAGGATGAAACGGTTTCGGGTAGGGACAAGAGCGTTATTATCAGAAGCATTCTTCCACATCAGCCGTATATCAATGCATGGCCGATCGTTATTTGTACACAACGTACAAACAACGGCATATGAGGGAGTGTCACTAATCTGCTCTCTTCTTGTACCTACACCTATAGGAATTTTATAACGATCCTCACTCCACTTCTCAACTATCACGAAGATTCTATTCATCTCCTCGACACTTAAATACACACATTCCGTTTGTTTGTTTGTCTACAATCCGTTCCCAGTACAAAGTTAACGGTACCGGATTTACGCCTGAACACGCGCAACGACTTCGTCACGGACACATCGTACACGGCGTTGAGAATGCTGCTCAAAGGAAGTTCCATTGTATTCGAGGAGCGCACGTCCACTCGGTTCAAACTCTGAGATAACTATGAGCCACATGCAACGCATCGGCTCGACGGGAAGAGTGAGTAACACCATAAGTTAATGAAACGTATACGGCGCTGTTCCAACATGAATCGTTGTATCCCATTATATTGGGTAGATGTTTTGAGAAATTTTCCGATACATGAAGTAATATCGGTTTTAATGTTTTATCACTCCCACTCCCCAGAATACGCACCAGACATTTTTGCAAAGGGGGATTTTCACGAACTAAACACATTTTATAACGGTTTTAATGTTTTATCACCCACCACACGTTCATTTCCACAAACTAAACATCTTCACATTCCGGCGCTCTATTTGAGAGGAACATATGCCCATATTTTTTCTTTTTGTCTAACAAGCGATACTCGTCTCTAAAGTCTGTTAAAAACTCACACAAGGCATTAGCCACAACCTCACTACAAACTTCGTCATGATATATATTAATATAGTGATAAAAATACTTAAGATTCTCCATGATGATAAAATTTACATTCTCAGTCGCAGGGCACGAGTAGTCGGTATGATGCAACATGATATAATATCGCTTGTCACACCACTCATCAACAAGACTCACTATCCATATCCGTTGCTTCTCTTCTGCACGTGTTGTTTCTTTTACTTCACAGTATATGTAAGCTTTTATAAAGTGTAGTCCTAGTCCTACAACATAGTTCAATACATCACTTGTCCCACGAAATCCTACAATGCTCGCACCAGAATAGCCATAGAGTATTTGTACATCTTGCTCCTTCGCACGATTGAATGTAGCCATAAAAGCATCAAAGGAGGGTGGAATAGGGAGTTTTTCAGTATCCACCACATCTTGACACTTTGCAGAATACCATTTTATAAACGTCGAACACGCAATATTAAAGGTATCCATTACTATTTTCTGTCTACGCGGGAGAATACACGTCTGAGGTTCAGGGCTTACTGCGATCAACTGAGCACCCAGGGAAGCCCAGGTAGTAGCATGACTCACTTTGCTGGTCTTACAGTGGGCGGAGCTTAGAACTTTCTCCTGTGTACACACACACACACACACACACTCGCACACACACACACACACACACACACACACAAAGGAGAAACTGAAACGCTAATTGAAACACGATTTATTTAATAAACGAAATATTGAAGGTACATATATATATATATATATATATATATATATATATATATATATATATTTACAAATACGTGTAATAAATAAGTTAACAATAGACACATCAAAGATTATATTCAAGGTGTATATAGTATATATTTATTTACAAATACGTGTAATAAATAAGTTAACAATAGACGCATCAAAGATTATGGTATCCAAAGGGTACGGTATCATAGGTACCAGGTACCTGGTAATGTTTCCTATAGGTGTTACGGCATACCTTTGTACCCCTAAGTTCCTTCACGCCCCCAGCTTCTGCGCCCGAAAATTGTGGGTGCCTACAGTTAGTTGGGGCGGCCGGTCGCCCTCATCATCATCATCCAAGCACACTAGCTCCTTGAACGATTCAAAGTTAACGACCCGCCGATTCACCTGGTTGAGCGTGATACCCTTTCCCTTCACGATATATTTCATACCCTCCACCACCCTCACCCGTACCCCATAAGTTTAAGGTCCTGTTGAGACAAAAGAGTCGGCGTATGCGGTGTTTCCATACTCATCCTTGATCTCATCAGTCAACTCACTGAGGAATTCACCAATAGGAGGCATGTATTCACCCTCCCTCTCTGTGAATATCACACTATCTGTATCAGCGTACAATACCCTCCGCCCAAGAGAATGCAATAAGCCCCAAAGTTTGATGCCTGCGTAGGCCGTTGTGAAGCTGGCTACAGGTATGTTTGTAACCCGTGAGGTATTTGTGGCCAATTCGGTATTGTTGTACTTTATTATGTAAGTATTACCTACATTCATGATCTCCATGACCTCTTCATCGGAAGCATTGGCATAATCCCAGGCTTCACTATAACTTTGTGCCAAATGAACGTTCCCTTTGCCAGGCCAGTATTCTGTGCAAATTTTTCCCAAAGACTGTTTAGGCACAACTTTGCACTAAAGCGCTTGCCAGGGTTCTTTACAATTTTGGAACGGTCAAGCTGTATACCTTCACGGTCACGGTAACGTTGAATATAGGAAGACTTTTCATCTTCGGTATCAACTCGCGGATACCCTGATGCTTCGACCTTATCTTTCAAAAAAGCGTTTAGATATGGCGTGAAAAGGTTGGGTAGCTTCTGAACCCTCCACACCTCATGTATCTTCAGTATGCTGTAGCCATGGCGAACAGCTAGATCCAGCTCTGGACTTGTATATACACCTCTAATCTTACGCTGGTGAGTTGTATGGTCACAATCACCATTGTTCTCCTCTGCGCACTTCACGCACAAGGGAATCATGAGCTTGTGATCGATAACGACGGGTAAGATCGGCATCCATAAATCGCGAGGCAGGAGTAGGTCTACGAAAGAAAGGCCGGAATAGTACCCGTTCAAATTTGTTGAGAACTCCTCGATGGTGGGTAGGTCAGGTCCCACCAGTTTCTCAGGCGCACCTACGGGGTACGGATTGTTCTTCATCACATAGGGGTATAAAGAACAGAAGTCGTAGTAATGGAGTTTCACATCCTCCGTAGGCGGAAAGTATAGCTTGAAGGGATTTGTACGCCCTCCGAACAAGCTATCATCGCATTTGAGAAGATCCAGCACCATTGAACGCTTGATTGTGTTTATTTCTTCACGGTAGTGTCCATCTGTCTCCATCCGTGCATCATACTCATGCTCCCACAAAACTTTGTGACTGAACTGAGAGCCTATAAGTTGATCACGGGTGCGGGTCCACGCAAGACAGTCGGCAGATCTACCGTGATATCTCCTGCGATTCCACACTCAGGACGGGGGCATCCGTGCCACCAGCAACCGTTAAAGGAGTACACAGTCTTTTCACTAGTGGTACGGTTTTCATTTAAACCAACAACCCCAAAAACACGACCTTTAACTTTAATGGGTACTGGCTGTAGGTGTATCAGCCAGTAAATAGCCTTGTGCCCATAACTGCGGGATTGTTTCTGTGAATAATGGCTAAGGTGTTTGTAGGCATGAAGTTATTCTTGAACACCATAAAACATAATGAAACGATGGTGGTTGCGACTTGCAACCGATCGCATTTGAAAAGGCCTATGTATATCCTTCTAAAGGCCTGGAAACATACTCTAAGCACGCGCACATCATTCACGCAATAACGCTCACATTCATCAGCTATATTATAAGGATTAGATTCATTAAAACGGTTGTAGTATTGGTCAAAATCTTCACGTTCATCTGTAATCATACATTCATAGTTAAAGTAATGTTTGGATGGAGGTAGTCCTTCGTAATTTAAAGTTTCGTTAGTGAGGAACATGTAAGGGAAATATCCTTTTGAAACTTCAGCGGCTACGCCCATCACCTTGAGTAGCTTTGCTAATTTACAGGGTTGAATAATAAAGTGTCTTTAAACTGTACATTACCTCTTATTTGCATCTGTATTAGCTTGTTGCCTCTTTTCAAGGGATCACCTGTAAATATCTCAGATGACTCGTGCTCAAGCAACTCCTTATAAAGGAACTGTGTCAAATTTTGCCCCGTTATGGGCGAGAATATACACAGTCATTTTTTTTAACTTGTCCGCTTGCTTGACAATATAGGATACAAAGAGTTTCACAGGGCTATCGTAGGCAATCGTTTTAAAAGCGTTTGTACGTTTACCGCATTTGTGACACTCATCACACTCGATCTCCATACATTCATCACAGATAATCTGGCTTACAAGTAAATGTGGAATAACCTCTTTGGTTTCAGCGTTCGTGTATGTTTCTATATCGTAGTACACAGTTATACAAGGGATATTTTTAGGCTTAGCATCTTTCATATAACATACATGCTTTACACAATCCGCCTTATATATCTCATGGCATGTAGAACAGTGAATTTCACCACATTTATGCTTGAAATTCTCCCAATTATCCATCATATGAAACAACACATTTACAGATTCTCATTTTCCTGCACGTGCCAATTGATTTATGGAGTTCAAAACAGTTATTATTGAAAAATGTGCGTCTACACATATCAAAGTCCCTCTTCTCAGCTTCAACTACACGGCTTTCACATTTGTTATAATGTTATAATGTTTCAGACCAACAAAGACCCTAGGATCCACTCATGGCTGGTCTACCTAACTGTGTTCGTAATCCTGTATTGTGTATGTCCTCCGTGGTGGCGGAGGGGACCTACAATTTTACGTGGGTTCCGAACCACAAGAACATAAGAAGTTTATGTAAAAACTGCCGGTAAATTGGCAACGACCAATTTTTACGAAACTAAATAATTATCAATTTAAAACTAATTAATTAACGATTTAAAACTAAAGATAGAATATCTGGATCCAGAGGATCAAGTCATAATAGACTACTATCCACAAATGTTACACTCTATATCTATTTATAACGGACATGCAAATATATCAGAGCCAAAGAATCCAGTCAATTTCATTACGGTATCCATCAAGTCACGGTCCATATCGATTGCGGACGAAGTCAAAATTTACAACCATATACATTACAATATATACACTTACGAGGAAAAGTGTAGGTGTGGCTGTAAAGACTGTACAGTAATGTAGAAATGTTTGTGCACCCATTATGGGTCTCCCATTTAAAGGTGTTTGTGGGGCAAGTGAAGATCCTGAGTTTTTCAATACCTCACAGTACTATGGGGGACACCGCTCGGCAGAGGAATCTCTTTAAATGGGGTGTGTAAGGACAGAGAGTATCCCCTAACCCAAGACGCTGCCTCCCTATATCTCACAACACTTGTGTTGAGCTGTGGGATCTATCCCCACAAAGCCTTAATTTTACTACCTTAAACTATACCCTTTCTATCAACATGCGCGTCTAATCGATTTTTAAACATGTTTATAGATGTGCTACTAATTACTTCTACCGGCAAACTATTCCAGGTATTTACTATTCTATGCGTAAAAACGTTTTTCGCAACTGCTGTCTCGAACCTTCTACTTGTCAACTTACACCCGTTATTTCTAGTCCTATTATATTGAGACATTACGAAAAAGCTATCTCTATCTACGTTATCAAACCCATTCATAATTTTGAAAACCTGGATTAGATCATCCCTTAACCTCCTAGTCTCGAGAGTAGTCAATTTTAACTCCTTAAGCGTATCCTCGTACGACTTTGACCTAAGAGACGGAATCATGTTAGTTGCTCGTCTTTGAACTCTTTCGATTTTGTCTATATCTTTGCGCATATGCGGATTCCAAAATTGGACCGCGTACTCCAAATGGGGTCTAACTAATAATTTATAAAGAGGAACTATAATATCGCGCGATTTGTACTCAAAATTTCGAGCTATAAAACCTAACACTTTGTTCGCCTTATTGACCGTTGCTGTACTTTGTTTCGCTACTTTTAAATCACCAGTGACTATAACTCCTAAATCTTTTTCCTGCTCTACGCTTGTTAAATCTTTCCCTGACATACTATACGCAAAATTACCGTTACGCGAACCTATATGCAAAATTTTGCACTTATCCACGTTAAATCTCATTTGCCATGTGACTGACCAATCAACGATTTTATTCAGATCTTCCTGAATTTTACCTCTATCTTCGTCATTAATCGCCCTACCACCCAGCTTCGTGTCATCCGCAAACTTTGAAACTGTACTGACTAGGCCGACATCTAAATCGTTAATATATATAAGAAAAAGCAAGGGGCCCAATACAGAACCCTGAGGAACGCCACTCGCTACATTAGCCCAACACGACTCCGCTCCATCAACGACCACCCTCTGTTTCCTGCCTCGCAACCACTCTTCTAGCCAATTTATTACTACACCCCTGATTCCATGAGCATTAGTTTTTTCAATGAGTCTTTTGTGCGGCACGGTGTCAAACGCTTTTTGAAAATCTAAATACACTACATCAACCGCCCGATGTCTATCGTAAACGTCAAACACGCTTTGGAAAAATTCTAAAAGATTAGTTAAGCAAGATTTGTTTCGCCTAAAACCGTGCTGGTATTTCTAACCAGATTATGCACTTCTAAGTGTTCGACTATACGATCCATAATTATTGATTCCAGTAACTTACCTACAACAGACGTTAAACTGATTGGCCTATAATTTCCCGCCGCACCTTTATCGCCTTTCTTAAAGATAGGTGTTACGTTTGCTAACTTGAAATTATCTGGTACGCACCCCTGAGAAATAGACGCATTAAAAATCTTTGTTAGCGGCACAACAATGCTATATTTTAATTCTTTTAGTTGTATGGGATATATGGAATCCGGACCCGGTGATTTACGCGTTTTCATTTTATCAATATAACGCATTACTTCCCCTTCACTAACGACAATATTATCCAAAATATTACCATTATCAAAAGGTATTATGTCTATGACCGTAGGGATATTCGTTACATCTTCTATAGTAAAAACTGACGTAAAAAATTCGTTTAGCAAGGTAGCCATTTCCTGTGTTTCAGAAACTAGATCTCCATTTACATTTTTCAATGGACCTAAGACACTTTTTACTGGATTTCTATTATTGACGTATTGAAAGAATCGCTTGGGGTTTTCTTTACCGTCACGAGCTATGGAGATTCAAATTCGCGCTTGGACTTTTTTATTACACTTTCGCTTCAAGCCTCAGAGATATGTAGTTGTTTCGTAACAACAAATTGTCTTTATCGCACTTATGTTGCCTATAAGCCCTATCTCTACTCTTTATAATGTCTCGTACTCTAGAAGTAAACCACAAGGGCTTGTTGTTTACTTTCGTACGCTTAATTTTGTACGGTACACATTCCTCATTTATAGTCCTAAATACTGTTACGAACGATTCCCACATTAGTTTTGCGTTGGAGTTCCCCATTACGTTTTCCCAATTGACGTGTGAAAATTTATTTCGAAATTTACTAAAGTCTGCGTGCTGGAAGTTAGGAATTTTAGTCGAGTTAGTTGGTTTCGAGTGACTTACTGAGAGGACAAACTCTACCATATTGTGATCGCTATTGCTCAACGGTTCTATTACTTGAAGATCAGTAATTAGCCTATCATCCGTAGTTATTACTAAATCTAAAATACTGTCCAACCTCGTAGGTTCCCCAACCTTTTGAATAAGAAAGCTATCCTCGAGAAAATTAACTAAACGATTACCTTCCGCGTCTCCCTGCATTGTATCGTAATTCACGTTGGCGCAATTAAAGTCACCCATAACTAAAGCCTGCTCACTACCGATTATTCTCTTTAGTTCACGATATAACGCTTCGTCCGTATCAGCTGTTTGATTTGGGGGCCTATATATAACCGCAACAAGAAATTTGAAATCGTTCAATTTAAGTTCTGCTATAGTCGAATCTATCGGTTCTGGAATTGAGTGCTTTACTTCTATAACGTTCGCAATATTGTCTTTGATATACAACATACCCCCTCCTCGCCTACCTATTATGTTTTTAACAAAAAGTCTATAACCTTTAATTTGATACTCCCCTACAAAGTCACGTGTTTCAGTGCTAAGCCACGATTCATTCATCGCAATTAAATCATAGTCTTTACGAGCAATTAAAGAAAAAAATTCGTTTATTTTATTTCGTAGGCTAAGAGCATTTAAGGATAGAACCTTCAAATTGTTTGTAATTGCGACACCTTCGCGAGCGCGGGGGAAATTTGTGGAGTTTACGCTGGGACCGTTCGGGTTACTGCAGCCTGAAAAGAAGAGACAGTATTATGAAATAGTCTTCCTAAACCCGCAGCTCCAACTTCATTAAGATGAAGTCCATCTTCGAGGAACAAGTCCCTCCTGCCGTAGAAACTGTTCCAAAAATTTGCAAATGCACTCCTTCCTGTTGGCAAAGAGACTTTAGGTTATTGTTAATATAGGTCGCCTTGCTGTAGAAATCGCTTCGTTGGATATTCGAGGAAGTATACCTGTTAAAACAATCTTATTAGTTTTCTCCTTTAATCGCTCTAATAAGTCCCTGTACCTAGCCAGCAGTTCTTCCGATCTAGAATTTAAAACGTTATTAGTACCGACATGAATAAAATACGTTGTGTCCTCGGTGGTACCGTCTGTAAAATGGTCAACACTATTAGTTATATCCTCCACCCTTGCACCAGGGTAGCAGTAACGGCGCCTACGACGAGGGTTTCTCCCACAGAATTCCTCGAGCTGCCCTCGAACAATGGAATCGCCAACGAGTCGTATTTCTGGTTCATCAGCATCTTCGAAACCTAAAACAGAAAACTTATTGCTTTTTATTACTGGTAAACAGGTCTTTGCTTTTCTCAATGGGGCTCCAGTTCGCACTCGAACGAAGGGTTGGGAACTAGGGGAAGAGAGAGGGCTATTTATATCATTAGTAGAAACTGAGGCAGGAGGGGTCGTAACTGGAGTCTCAAGGGATTCTAATTTTGCCGTCAGGATATCACGCTTTCTTCAAGTCTCACCCTGGCCTCCCTCTCACGTTCTAACTCGTTCCTCAGCACTTCCATGCTTGAGCACCACCTGCAAACTAATTGATCACTATTATTAGCCATTGTAAACGCGTAAGCAGCAAATTTCCCTTCACAGCGACTGCAAGTACTTGACGGGGGTGCCATGCTTTTAATTAGTTGAACAACAAAAAACAAAACAAAAACGAGCGTTTGGAAATTAATAAATTACAACGCAGGTCTACCGCGTGCTTATTGTGCCGTCACCTGCGAAAACCCGCAAAATTGTTCTTGAAACGCAGAAACAAGTTCTTGTAACACAATTTTATGCTAAATGAATTTATAATTAAGCTACCGACGAAAGAAATGCTAAAGAAAAAGTATTAAATGAAACTTATCTGGTCGCTGTTTACTGACTTAATCCTTTTTTTCCCACGGTAGGTGACCCTTTTGGAGGTCAGGTAGTGTGTGAAGGAAAAATGAACCTTAAGAAACCATGATTCTGATAGATTTGAAAAACAACAAAGGCAAACCAAGGGAATTTCAACCTTATGACTGCACGTTTTCTGATTGATTTGAAAACCAAACAAGGCAAGCCACGTTCAGTAGCCTTGGTTTGATCAAATAATATAGTACTAAATAACGTCAATAAATGAAATATATTCGTTAATGAATGATTAGTAGCACGAAGTAATTTAGTTAAGAATGCACGGAA
The DNA here is from genome assembly GCA_023014485.1 of Bathynomus jamesi. Taxonomy (NCBI): domain Eukaryota; kingdom Metazoa; phylum Arthropoda; class Malacostraca; order Isopoda; family Cirolanidae; genus Bathynomus; species Bathynomus jamesi. The sequence continues at coordinate 1,510,131 of JAJOZX010000218.1, read as the reverse complement.
CACTTTTTTTTTAAAACACTTCAACGAGAACCACTTATTCAATTGATAACACTCGACACTCGATAAAACACGTCTGTTCACAAGGAAAGACTGATCACAACTGAGCTTTTACACTGCTCACATACCATGTGACAATCTTTACAATGTTTCACTATATCATCCGCAAACTCGATGCAGCCCTTACACAAATCATGATGTCACCCATATTTTCGGCTTTTATGATAACTAGCGTAAAGGTCCCTTATATTACGGATGGGGAGATACGTTGTCCCTGACAGTCCTAAAATAAGTAAGGGCCTTGTACGATCTCTCACATTGCTTTTAAAAACATACACAGTCCTATGACGATCATCCATTCCAAATACAACTATACGAACATTCATTTCCTGTTCTACCCTTCTCAGCTCTTCAGGACCCATATTACACTCAAATTCAAGTTTACAGTCTACAGCTAGTTTACGGGCACGCTCCACTACCGTAGGCAACCAAATGTTTTTGATCCGTGTATTTAGTACACTAAACATACGAGCTAAGACTACTGCTATAAAGCCGCAACCACGATCGACGTTTATATGCCGTCTATAAATAGCCTGACAATTGAAGTTAAGAGTATAAGGTGTGGCACTATGACCCGCAACACGGAATACACGGTCAATATTTACCGTGAAGTTGTCCATATTGAAGGCTATACTACTTTGAGAGGCCTGCATTATACGGCCTAATATATACTCTATATCTTCAGCTGCCAAACGTCTGAAGGTATTACTACCCAAAAATCATCTACATCTCCGTCATCTGACCCGAATCCGAAGACAGCCTCGTCCTGACTTCACGTTCGTCGCGGTTCTGAAGGGCAAACTCTACAATACGTTCAACTATGCGCCGTAGTCCGTGTTCAACACCATTGCTATACATGGATCTAGGATCAACCCTGACTATATACCGATTTCTAGTCAAGGCTGGGGTGGGGGTAGCGGTGCACCAACTCGAATGTTATGCCATCCTCAACAGACGAGAAGCTGCTGTGGAGGATGTACCCGGAATTGAACAGGAATAAGGGGTATATATTTGAGGAAGGTACTATTGTGGGGGTTGTGTCGTAAGACGTAAGGGTTGGGGCTCTATTACTGGTGGTCTAACAACCGGCGCAATCCTGGCACGCTTTATACCTGACGTGGAGGGCTCTTCATCATGCCTCCGCTTTGAATTGTCGCGTGCTACAGGTATCGCTGGTGAGGATTCGTCGGCGGGGAAGGATTCTGTGATCACAACTACACTGTCGTCGGGGTCATCTGTAATATCGATGATGGGGTGCTGTACCTCATCGTCATTCACGGTTCTGTGGGAGAAGAGAAAACAAGACTGTAGAATATAAGGGTCATCACTTAAATATTTATTATATTTTGTAAATGACCCACTTAGGAGTGTGACGTGTTAGAAATGGATTCTGTAGAAAAATTCAGGTTCACGAGCCCATCCACATGTATTATATCTGGACCTACAGGATGTGGTAAAACTGTGTTTATGCTTAAAATCATTAAAGAAAAGGGAGAGATGTTCTCAAAATTTGTGCATAAAGTTATATGGTGCTATTCGACGTATCAATCAGTGTTCAACGAGTACCAAGATGATATTTTGTTCCACAAAGGTGTATATGACGTTAATTCGTTAAAGGGAAATGAACATACAGTCATTGTAATTGACGATCTCATGTTGGAAATGGATAAAACGTTTGCCGAGACATTTGCAGTGTTCTCCCACCAACTTTACATAACCGTGTTCTTCATCAATCAGAATTATTTTTCAAAAATAGATACATGCGCGAAGTGTGGTTAAATAATCAATGTCTAGTCTCATTCGCGCAACGAAGAAATGTGTCACAAATTCGGGTATTAGCCAATCAAATGTTCCCATATCAGCGTAAGGAGTTTTTGGAAGTTTATAAAGAAGCTACAAGTCAAAGTTACGAATATTTGCTTTGTGACCTTCATCCGCGAAACACGTTTAGGGTGCGTCTAAGAACGAATATATTTCCAAACGAGCCTGAAACGGTGTATATTCCAAAATGACAAAGAGGCTAAAGAAATACCATGACTTAATAAAAATTTATCATCGACTGCCCCGGGCAATGCAACAGATGTTTGCTAAAAATATGGATTCCGACTTTTTAAAATGCATCTGTGAAATCTGTCGTAATGTTATAAATTGCAATGTATCAATGAAACCCGCTCAGAAGGCTCATCTACGTAGTTACAAGAACATATTACGTACACTCGCTCGTAAAAGTCATACTGTGGGGAAGAAAAAACGAATTATTGTACAAAGAGGGGGGTCATTCCTCCCCAACTTATTTTCAGTGTTGGGTCCTTTCCTGACTAGATGAATATAATGAAGAAAGTATTAGTGATTCCACACGAGGTGTATGCTTCACTGAAAAGATCAAAGAGTCCAGACACGGTTCTAGAACCCCGTAAAAGCAGGCTTAAAAGAATGGAAAGCGAATTGTTAGCCCTATTAAACAGTGAAAAAACACCTGATGAGAAAAGAATCTTATACCAAGAAGCTCTGCAGAAATTTCTTCACGAGTACGAAAATTATAAGAACCCGACAGAGATTCCCGTGGTTATTAGGCACAGCACGGGGAACGATGGACATGGTGACATAGGACCTGTGTCCGACGATAGAGCTGACCAACCAAAGATTAATGGTCGGCCACACAACATATCGAGCATGTATTAAAAAGCACCCTCCCACATACATTGAGGAATAAAGGTTTAAGTCTTTATAATCTATTGAATGAGGACCCGCCATACAATGGACCGATACAGGGAGATCATTGTGGAAGGAGCAAAGGTACAGGGATCGAATATCGTAGACATCGTCCATGATCTGGTGAGAAAGTGGGATAGGCCCTCACCATCAGGATGGAAGCATATTAAAGCAAGACTACAACAAATAAATGTCCCCAAAACAATGATAGGAAATCTGAACAGGTTAAAAGACTTGGAACATGCGTCGCACGTGACACAATTGAAGACGCCATCACCCCGGCGGTAACACCTTGAAGAGGAGAAAGAAGAGGTTAAACAACGGTCAACCCTACCCACGTGCCTCTAAAATACGCAAATGGCTAACATATTAAGAAGACGTTATTATGACATTTCTAACCCAGCCTCCTACGGAGGCGTAGATAGACTGTACAGAAGTGTTTACGGAGTAGGAAAAAAAGATGTTGAGAGATTTTTGCGGGAGCAGGACGCTTATACACTTCATAAGCCTGTGAGAAAAAGGTTTAAAACAGCCAAGACAACAGCTGCTTCGATTGACTCTATTTGGCAAGCAGATTTAACAGACATGCAAAGATATTCTGTGTATAACGATGGTTACCGCTACATTCTATTCATAATAGATGTATTCTCTAGATATCTGTGGCTAATTCCTCTGAAAAATAAATCACCTGAAACAGTTGCTAAAGCCACCAAAACGCTGATGTTAAAAGAAAACAGGGTTCCTGGCTATTTTTGTACGGATATGGGGAAGGAATTTATAGGCCGTGCTTTTCAGAACATGTTGACAGAGTTTAATATCAGCTATTACACTACCAATTCTATACATAAGGCTTCTTTAGCTGAAAGAGTTCAACGTACCATAAAGGAACGCATGCACCGCTATTTTACACATAAAAACACATACAGATTTCTAGACATTCTGGAATCATTGGCCTCATCCTACAACCGCTCACACCATCGCACGATTGGGACAACACCTAACGAGTTTTAGAAAGAGGTACGCGCCCAGAGGTGAGAAGAGATGGAACACCACCACACTCTGCGCGTTTCAAAATCAATGATTATGTAAGGCTGTCGCGTTCGGGAAATAAATTCGCGAAGGGATTTGAGCAAGGATGGACACGTGAGATTTTTAAAGTTAGGGCTATGAGACCTAAAGGTGAGATAATGATGTATTACGTTGAAGATTTGAATGGGGAAGAAATCGCAGGAGGCTTTTACCGCGAGGAGTTGCAGAAAGTGGCATTTAATTTAGGAAAAAATGTGTTTAAAATTGAGAAAATTTTAGGAAGCAAAGGTTCAGGAAAGAGAAAAATGTACCTGGTGAAATGGCTAGGATACCCAGAAAGCTTCAACACCTATATAAAAGCTGATGCAATAATGAAGCTTAAATAGTATGCAACATGGCTCCTAACCATTTCTACGTCACACTCCCGTCCTCCTCGTCCCTGTCTGTACACCCTAACAACACACTAGCCAACTTTGTAACAGAGCTCCATGGACCCATTGAATTGGGTCGTGATTCGTATGAGGTGGGATATGTGAAATTCAGCTGGACACTCTTTTTAAATATTGATTATAAAGATACCGTTTTTACGATTCTTAGAGACTGTAATGAGTGTGAAAAAGCCGGGGTAACTCGGGATGAAACCATGCGTACCGCCCAGACTGGGATCAGTATTACAGTACAGAAGTAACACTAGGGCCGGGTCACTATGGTGAGGCCGAGGATGTTGTGAGAGACTTAAACGTAAGTTTAAAAAGCTCAAATCTTACGGGCGATTTAGTATACGAAATCGTAAACAATGATCCCCATGCATGCACTGGCCCTAAAATCGCAGGCTAACCGAAATATTAAAGACCAAAGAGTGTTCAAAATTATGACCGATGGACGATATCGATCAGCCTTCCAAAGAGACACATTTCACGAGGCACAACACGACTTGTCCAGCCTAATGTATCAGTTGAAATTGGAGAAAATGGTTGACGGCTATAAACCCCAGACATGTGCTATATTTACAGCAATATAGTGGAGCACCAGTTTGTTGGGGATACCCAGGCACGCCTGCTGCGCATTGCTCACATTCCCAACCATAGAGGAAGGAGTTTGAGTATTACATATGACAGACCCCATTATGTGAACGTCGCAACTAATCTAATAACCAATATCTCAATATATATAAGAACGATTGAGGGTAAAAATTTCCCATTCGGTAACGGGAGCTTAACAGTGAAGCTGCACTTTCGACGCACTGAGTTATAATGGACAGAAAGCCTTTCACCGTCTATCGAGGGGTGAGATACCAGCGTGGTAGTGGACTTGGGTCCATTTTTTCAACCATACTACGTACGGCTGTTCCTTTGCTGAAGAGGGGTGCCAGATACCTCGGAAGGAAAGCGCTACAATCAGGTCTTAACACTGCAGAAGACATATTGGCTGGGGCTAAACCTAAAGAAGCTCTAAAAAACATTAAAACGTACACGGGACGAAATCGTCAAAGATGCAAAGAGAAAAATGCGTGGTGGGAAGAAGAGGACTGGCCGGAAGAAGGGATTACCACCACGTGGCATTAAACGTAAAAGGATATAAAAAAGAAGTGTTCTAAGCGAATGAAACCTATGGTTGACCATTTTTTGACTGATATAAGCTAAGGACATTCTCATGAATCATAGTTTGTTTACTACTTGTCGAGAGAGGAGGCACTATTTCTAACTCGTCATGGCACGCTTCATCCATCCGTGTAGTTCACAATGCTGTAAATCGGAGCTGTCCCTCTTTGACATGCCCCAACTCAAGTTTCTATTGAACACAGTGACTTTATTACAATTAACCCTTTAAACACAATTAGTTCCCCGAGTGCCCCTATAGAATTCGTGATACCCAGCTCAGGCCCTTACTTTTTTGATCCAAGCTGTGTGCACATGTACGCTAAACTACGTATAGCCCATTCTGATGGAACGGACTGCGATGACAAATATGCTGTATACCCTGAAACAAACTTTCTGCACTCCATATTCAACCAGTGTGACGTATATTTAAATCAGGTCAACATATCGGCAGGCACGGGGTACTATCACCTACGAGCCTATCTGGAAAATGTCCTCAACTTTTCCAAAGAAGCGAAGGATACCTTTTTAAGTGCCGGGATATTATCAACTAAAGACGAAAGTAGTATAAAGGACAAATTTAAAAATTCTAAAAAGAAGATATACGAGTGTTTTGGACGCCTGCATACAGATTTCACATTCCAGGAGAAGTTGCTTGTGAATGGGGTGGATATGAAAATAAAGCTCACCCGCACGAATCCTGAGATCTGCTTAAATCTGGATGCTGATCAAGAAGAGGGAGCAAAACCCGTTGTGGTTCACATTATGGAGACATACCTCCGCGTACGGCGAGTGAAATTAAGTTCACCAAAACAACTAGAAATTGAGAAAAATTTACTAAACGCCACAGTAAAATACCCTATTAACAGAGTACAAATCAAACTATACACGGTGCCAGCAGGGTTGGCATCGAAACAGATAGAAAACATCGCCCTGGGAAATCTTCCTAAAAGGATATTAATTGGAATGCAGCAGAACCATGCTTCGGTGAATGGAAAATATAAAAAGAGTGCCTTTAAATTCGAGAATTTCGGACTTAAAAATATAACTCTATACGTTAATGGCATTGCGTTGGGAGGAACATTGATACGGACTATTCATCAGATACTGTGTTACCGCTTTGCGCGAGAGCATATAGTAATCTGGCCCATATTGCAGGTGATTGTGATGAGCTCGGGAATGGGGTAACGCAGAAAGAATTCATTGATCAATTTAACCTTTATCCGTTTGACATCACACCTGACTTATCTGCTAGCGTAAATACACATTTAAGTCCACAACAGAGTGGAAACATCTCAGTCAGGTTGGAATTCACCAAGCCTATAGACGCACCTATTAGTGTACTAGTATATCTCGAGTCACAAGCCCTAATAGAAGTAGACAGATTTAGGGGCGTTATCACTGACTTTTAAAATGGATGCGAATACACTTCAGAGAGTAATGAATAGTGAACGAATCACACGTTCCAAATTTATCGGTGTGTTTGCGAAGAATGAAACATTGAATTTGCCAACTACGCGAGATTGCGGTAGTCTTATTGTGAACACAGATGTCGTTGGTAATGAAGGGATTCATTGGTTTGCAATCTATTTTAAAAATAGGGACCGCCTGTACTATTTTGATTCACTCGGGACTCAACCCTGGAGTGACCCTGTTATTGTGAAATTTCTCGGCCAGTTGCATATCCCCGAAGTTGTATGGAACCCATTCCGGTTACAAGGATATTTTAGTAATACGTGTGGAATGTACTGCCTTTCAGTTCTCATGCATATTTCACGCGGTAAAATCTTTATAAATTTTTTAAAATTATTCGACCCGTGTCACACTCAACGAAACGATGAAATGGTATGCAGACAGATAAAAAGCCGCTTTCCAATTGTGCGTACTCGTTGTATAGTATGATGTTTTGTTCGTGTATATATATATATTTGTAACCAATAATGTTAGTTTGTATATTCTGTAGTTTAAGATAGTTATTGTACTAAAAACATGATTTCTTTCATTTAATAATCGGATCGTAAAGAGCATCATTGCAAATATCATCAACGGTTTCCGTTGGAAATAATCCACCCCGGTCAGCGGTGTTAAAAAGATTAATTGTGGACAATGCTACAATGTCGCCATCTTGATATAAATCCGGTAAACTATAAAGTTCTTGATTCATGGCGGAGGGAATGTTTATTCACTGGTGAAAATAATTACTGTGACTCCTAGCTGAAAATATTTCCTTTTATATGCACGATCCCCAAGCACCGCCCCAAAAGACTAAGAGCGGTTCGTAAGTTTAATGATTGGTTGTCAATGTAATTGGGCGGAACTATGATAAGTTTGTGTACCAATCGTAACACCTATATTATGGGTCCATGCTTTGGTCGACTAATGGTGTCTTTATCTTCTCTCCGTAGATTTAATGCTCACATCGTGTATTGGCACTTGCAAATCCCTACCACGAAAATATTTGCCTTTGCACCCATACTTTTCTCGGTTTTCCCCAACCCACCCATTTATGCAATATCCCTCGCGACATTGAACAACCATCTCTATCACAACATTATTTTACATTATTATTTTTGCGGCCATCCTAGTTGAGCCTCAATTTTTCGGAAGCAAGTCGTTATAGGAATATCTTCATCCTAGAGTCGCTCAGTCAGTACCGCTGGAAACAAAATTAGCGCTGCTACTCTTCATAATCCTGACATTACCAGAAACAGCAGAGTAACACAAAGATCCTTAGAAAATAAGAAATCTAGGATGTTTTTTGTGCATTATTATGTTTTGCGGTCATACTATTCGATCCTCAACTTTGATTAATGCATTCGGATTGACTTTTTACTTCTCGCGTAGGAGTGTGATTAATTTGTATTTAGTTCATGAATGTCTGCTTGGGTTGGTAGATAAATGGGCGCCCTAGGTATCCTAGTGGTTAAGACGCTGGGTGCTGTTGAGAGATCGGGCGATGACAATGTAATTTCTCCCCGCCCGTGCTGCAATGAAGTAGAACTTTTTTAATGCATGAAGGCTGGGACAGGGATAACAATGTAGTACGTTTTAGAAGTCGCTTGGTTTTTATATGAAGTTTAACACAGAAATTTCAACTATTACGGTACGGAAAAAAAAAGCAGGAGCTAAAATCTATGGTGTGTAAAAGAATATTAGACGCATGGTACAGAACAAGCCCCGATGAGTGGGGTATACCTATGTGAAGTGGAGAGTAAAAAAAGTCAACTCACTACTTCACCAGGCCAACTAGAGAGGAGGGGATAAGCTTGAACTTCGTTAAATCACCGCACGTAATAATAATAATACAAGAGTTAGGACAATTGTATGCATCATTTGAGTTGAGCGCTGCGTCTGACCGATTGTCTGATGCAAACCCTTTAAGTTGATTTCTGATAATTATCATTTTTAACAGTGATTTAAAATCAATAATGTGTGTGTGTGTGTGTGTGTGTGTGTGTGTGTGTGTGTGTGTGTGTGTGCCGTCCTCACTTTCTCTGACAAAAATCTGTGTGTAAGTAATTTTATTCAGTTGTTGAGTACTTCCAAAGTACATGTGTGTTAATTTTGAAAAAAAAACCTTTAAGTTGATTTCTGATATTTATCTTTTTTAACAGTGATTTAAAATCAATAACGTGTGTGTGTGTGTGTGTGTCGTCCTCACTTTCTCTCTTTCTCTATGTATATATATATATATATATATTGTTGCATTGGAAAAATGATAAGGAAACTTAGGCTAATTTAGTCTATTGGAAAACATTCACGTGATGCTTATGAATGTATTTACTGTATGTTGTTTTAACTTCATTATGATAATAACAGTAATGCTAACAATAATAGGAGTCGAGAGAGGTTTTCTTAGGTTATGGGATGAAACTGGGGCAAATGGTCCTTTGCGGTTAGGCTTTGCGGTCGGCCTGAGGCAATTTGTACATTGTTTCTTCCAGAGACGAGTTTCAAAGAAAGAAAGTAAATATACAGAATAACGTTCAAATAATTATTTCTTTTGATGTTCATTGGTTTTCTTTTATATATATATATATATATATATATATATATATATATATATATATATAAATGTGTACTGTCACTTTTCTGAAAGTAAATAGAGAGAACGACGTTTAAATAATTAATTCTTTTACTTTTTATTGTTTTCCATATATATATTACCGTGTATATATATATATATAATATATATATATATATATATATATATATATGGTAAGGAGAAAGTCAGTCAAATACAATTGTGTGTGTGTGTGTGTTTCGCCTGAACTATTATTTTGACGATTATACGTTTCGTATTTCTTATATTATTTTTTATTTTGTGCAGTGTATGTATTTATTTTCAATATATTTAATTATTTAACATAATTGTGTTATTTCTCCTGTACTGCTATATTGATGGTTATAATTTTTGATCATATATATTCCTCGTTCATATTTCTTATACTATTATTATTTTTATTTTATTTTTTGACCATTCCATCGTATATTTATTTCCTATATATTTCCAATATTTTGTCTAAATAAACAGAATGATGTAATGGTGTTTCATTTATTTCAGTTTAAATGTGTTTCTTTTATTGTTAATATTGTGTTTCGTTTTAATAATTAGCTCTCTTGTTGAATAACTTTAAGGAGAAAGTCAATCTTGCTTTTAATAAATAAAAACATTATTTGGCAACTCGTGTGAATTAAAATAAATGGCGGTATCTGCTAACTCTCCCTAATAACTAAAATTAAAATAAATGGTGGTATCTGGTAATCCCTCATATGAATAAAAACATTATTTGGCAACTCATGTAAATTAAATAAATGGTGGTATCTAGCAACTCACCCTAATAATGTATACCTGAACAATTAAAATAAACGCTATCTGGTAACCCCCTCCATATATAAAAAGTGATATCTGGCAACTCACCATCCTCTATATAAGACCTGCTTGGCTTCAGGACGTTCATAATGATGCAGACTCCGGCGGAATAAAGAACTCTCTCTCATTCCTTCTTAGGTTAAGACTTAGGTTAGGTTTCTCTTTGGGGGGGGTGAGGACATCCCACCTTCTCTCCCAAAGATCTCCTCCGTCTCTCCTTTCTCTTCCTCTCTTAGGTTAAGGCTACCCCTTTTGGGGGAGGTCATCCTCCCTTCTCCCCCCGAAGCTCCCTCCCCTCTCCCCCTTCATTGCATACCCTCGCCCCTTCATTGCAAACCCCACCCCCTTCATTGCATAAACCCCTCCCTATTTGCAACATTCCCCCACCCCCATTTGCGACATACCCCCACCCCTTTGCAACATTTATCATTATCTCTGCAACATTCTTGCACTCGTCCATTTTGCGACCATACTACTGGTGATATACAGGGTGGTACAAAAGTTCCTATTTTTTGCTGAAATAAAAGTATTTTAAGATAAAAATGTAATAACATAATTAGATGTATATTTATTTATGAAGATAAACCTCAGACTTTATAAAGTCCCACGCAAAGAGGTCTAATGGTGTTAAATCCGGAAATCGTGCTGCCCAGGGCCTGTTTCCACCACGTCCAATTTGGTCCGATTTGTTAAGAGCTCATCAAGGTACGCCCATGGAGTGACATGGAGTTCCATTTTGTTGAAAGACAACAGCGTCCAGAATGCCATCTGAACGAAGCTGGGGTTCAAGAAACTGATGAAGCATGTCAAAATAAATTGGCCCTGTTACCGTAGCTTCTGCAAAGAAAAAAGTCCGTAAATCTTCTATCTTGTCATACCCAACCAGACATTAACGTTAGAAGAATCTCTCTCCCATTCGTGGAACTCGGTTGGTTTCTCAATAGCCCAGATACGGCAATTATGTCGATTAACCTCATCGCTGAAGAGAATATTGTTTAATAAGTTTTCGGTATGAATTTTTTCAATCAATTCTGTGCACATGTCGACTCGTCTTCGATAATCCTCTTCGTGTAACTCATGTAGTACTTGAATTTGCTAACTTTTCTTTTTTAATGTTGATTTTAAAATCCTTAGAACAGTCGTTTTTGGTATACTCAGTCTACGTGATGTTGTGCGAGTTGACATTCTAGGATTTGTTTCAAAGGCCTTTCTTACCAATTCGACATTTTTTGAGAGGTACCTGGAAGTCCAGATTTTACCTCATCATGAACAGATCCTGTTCTTTTAAATTTATTGAGCAGCTCGTGAATTGCTTTGTCTGTAGGTCCTGGTTTGTGAAATCTTCTTTCGAATTTTTCTCGAATTTCTTTGCGCTTCTTCCCTTGGTTTGGTGTTACTACCATCACACGTTCTTGTACATCCATCATCATTATCATCTGTCCTGTAGAAAATAAAATAGAAATATCATTATTTCAGGAAAATAGATAGGGACTTTTGGACTACCCTGTATAACAATATACTTTTTGTTTATGCAGGAAGGAGGGTCAAGGGCAAATGCCCGTAAAAACGCAAATAGACAAGGTTTTGTTATTGTTATTATTTTGTTGTTTTGTTATTATTACTATCTAACTAACTAACAACCTTTTCAGAAGTAAAATGAAAGGCAGAAGGCTAGGTAGAAAGAACAACCTTATTTGTGTTATTTTTGTTTTTTGTAAAGAATACCTGGGGGTGTATGAATACTCATGGTCAAACTTATATGTCTATATACCAATAGGTATAAAGACGTGTGTGTGTGTGTGTGCAATCTCTTTCAATGACCTCCCAAATAACTCGGATACAAAACTAATTCCGAGTGATTTTCGCCCACAACCCCGATCTGTATGCGCAAGCACATCCGACAGATAATTTGAGACAAAGGCCAAAATGTCAGATTTTATGAGGATGCAGACAAGTAACACGTAAATTTATATTATCTTAATAGCTCATGTTTTTAACAGAAGTCCGGTTCTTTAACCTTCATTCTGAATTCTATATATAAAATATTTTAAAATGATTGCAGTTCCTTGTCCTAATTACCAAAAAAAAAAAAATAATAATAATAATAATAATAATCTCACATTTTGTATTTAAAAGTAAGCCCCACATATACGATACTTTAACTGGGTTGTTTTAGCACCATACATTGATTTATAACGAAAATATTATCTTAATTTTATTATTAAAAAATATTTTTATTTTTATATTGTTCTCATAAATCATCTTTAAAGTTATCTTTCTGCATTATTATGGAACAAAATTTTGTAATTACTCATTTCATTTCATCTTTGCTCAAGAACATGATTTTATAATCCTTTTGGATGTCATTTCGTGTTATTTTACAGGATGTAGTTCGATAATACTTGTCGAGCTTCATATAAGGTGTAGCTTATCGCATGCACAGTTCGGTAACGGACACAACAGTTATTTAAACTAATCATTATGAATGGCAGTGATTTCAAGAAAATGTAAAAACTTCTGACCAATCTCAACTTTACCGAAGATTACCAAACTATTTAAAAATTGTATACAACACATTATTAAACTTTCCAGATATGGTTTGGTTAAATCGTTATCAGTTTGGATTTACCCGGAGGGGAAGCATTCAGTATGCTAGTCAAAATCTTTCATTTGATCTGAACGAATCCTTAAACCATTGCTGCGTAGCGTTCACTTCAATGATTTTATTTTGGCTAACGCCAGACAGTTTTGTTCACTCTTAGAAAAGATCCCCGAACAGGAAAGGATTAAAAAAGTTCTACTTTAATTGATTTTCCTGAAACATTTGACCAGATCTCCTGTAACAAGTTTTGGAAATACGGAGTGAAAGGTTACACAGCAGAATTGTTTTCATCGTATATGAGTAATACGGCGAAATGAAACAAAACTTTTTATTTCAAATTTATTTGCCTCACTTGTTTTTTGGTGTATTAGAACATAAAAATGATGTATTCAGTCATTCAATGTTTGTAACTCAAACCATCTCTCGCATTTTTGCATAAAAGCAAAATGGCCATCAGCCGGTTGTCCATAAATAAAAATATGCTCATAACATAAAAACTAAGTGTTCTGTCAAAAAAAATAATTGAAGAAAAACGCTTTATAATGCAAAACTATACTTAAAAAACACCATTGTGCATACATTGCATTGAAATAAAATTGTATCTGGTCTCACTTGGTTGGATGCCGTAAATCAATTACATTTGAATGCGATATAAAACCTGCTCCTCTCAAATATTATTATTTTTTCAGGAGAGGAATCAGATCCATTTTGGTTTCAACTGAGGGAAGCAGAGAGCGACTTTTTATTCTTGACCTAATAAATCCGTCTCTTGATTCCTGTGATATTACTGATACTGATGCATCTGTAACCAACTTCACGGCTCTTTCGACGTACTGTGTGTGAATGGGGTATTGCTTAACTTTGAAACATTTTGTTTCGTACTCAAGCAATTCTTCATCACACAATTTAGAAGTGAGAGGTGGTTCACTAATATCAATCCTATCCCAGAAGATGATGTCTGTCCAATATGATGCTTTGAAGTTCAATTCTGGTACTCTAAATTCTCTGATTTTCCTTGTATTGGTTTCCTTACACTTTCTTGTCTGTATTATTCGATCGATTGCAACTTTGCGCAGCTTTTGCTCACTATATGACAACATTGATAGAAGAATATTTTCTGAGTGAGCAAAATAGGCATTCCGTGATATATAAGGTTGGACAACTTTTTGTATATCTTGGGGTAACAGGTTGAACCTCTTTATCGCATCAAAGATATGTTTGGGTCCATCAGCCAGATACGGTTTAAATTTTATATTGAACCAGTTAGGACCATAGTTGGTTACTATGAACAGAACAAGGCTACGTAACTCTCTGGAGGGATTCTTTTGGGAGACATAATAAGGACATAGTCTGTTAGCTAGAGTTAACCATCTAGAGTTGTTAAGGGGACCAGGCTTGAGTTTCTGTAGGCTTCCGTCAACATATCCTTCTTTCATGGCCCCAATTATTCTGAACATGTATTGTTGATCATTACTTAAATCTTCTATGAGCTCATCTGTGAGAACTGGGATGCTATCGGCCCCATCCGTAATTGGGGAGAACTTTACCACAGGCATCTCATGACAAGTCTTAAGAGCATTGCCAATAGATCCACTGAATGATCTTGTCCCAATTGTTTTTCCCGTCGTATCGCTCAAACAGATGCCTTAAGGGAAGTTCATTTGTATGTAACATACAAATGCTCCATTGCAATGGTCGGTTCAGCTTCTGCTCGATGAAATGGATTATGCCACCTTTAGACCCAGTGGTGTTGCCATTCGTACTGTCGCACCCATCATCTGGAGATTCTGGTCTAGTATCACTTCATTCAAGTAAGCGAACAACGATTCAGATACATCACTTGCTTTTTCAGATTTAGGACTCAAATGGTTAAGGTATTCTCCACCAGGCTCACTCAATAGTACATAATGTTCTTCAACAATTATATCCTGGTACCATTTACCATCTTTATTTGTCTTTACCAACGTCTTGTCTTTTCTCCCATCAAAATATAAAGCAGTAACATCACCATAACTTTGTGCAGCTTCAACTTGTAATGTTTTTCTCAATTTCTCTCTCTCTTCTCATCTTACTTCGATCAATAAAAAAGTCACTGTCTTTTTCGGTAATGATACCCAAATCCACCAAAGTAGCTGAAGCAATGGCCGATGCAGCCCTATCTCAAACACCAAATCTGTCGGATTCCATGGCGAGATTGGGTAAAGGGGCTCTTATTTGAATGTTGGAGCATTCATATTCAGACTCAGTTGTTGAAGTTTCTTCGGTACTAGAGAGATCAGTATTAGTATCAGGTGAAAGCACATCATCAATGTCTATCTTTTTGAATTCTTCATGCATGATTATTTTTCTTTGCTTACTTCCTTGTTGCTCCTTCAACTTTCTTGCATTTCTTTTTGCTATAGATCTTGAAAGGATAGCATCCACACCTCCCTCCAATCACCATATTTCGCATAGTCCTCTGATCCTCAAGGAATTCCAGTTCTTCTTTGGGTATTCTTGATTCTTTTGGACAAACACAAATAACATGTTTTTCTTTACATCCACTTTTTCGGCAGCAGAAACCTTGGTGCGAAACGAAGTTGCATTTACAGGCACAAATGTCAAAGAGTTCTACCAATGATTTTTTGAACAGTTCAATAAGCTTCGCACTGCTTTTGGATCGATTGAGTTGCGTAACCTTGTCGGTAAAGCGTTTCACCTTGGTAATTATGGATTTTTTACTCATTGAGGGTATTGATGAATGTTTCCACACTTCGACCAATGCTTCTGCTATCGTTTCGAGAATATCATTATTTGTCAATTTTGCAGATGAGCCTTCCTTTAGTAGAAGTAAATATCTCTCAACCTGCATATTAGAGGCAGGGCTGGCAGGTCGGACCCCGGACCCGGACCCAGACCCGGGTTTAACCCGAAAGTGAGATAAGACCCGGACTCGGACCCAGACCCGATAGTGAATTAGAAGAAAGACCCAGACCTGGACCCGGACCTGAAAGTGAATTTTAAAATTGACCCAGACCCAGACACGACCCGAAAGTGAAGGACCCGCATAGCCGGGTTTTTAGTTTACAAAATTTATGTGTGCGCCTTTAGATGTGGCAACAATGTATTGAATTATCATTCCACCCTCCAAATGACTGACTGGAAGTGGAGAGTTAACGGTGATGGAAGAATAGCCTAATCCTAATATATTTTATTGTTTGTTTGTGAGTTGTGTACTGTGTACATTGGTTGGTCTCCAGTGCTTCGTTTGCTATTTATATTTGCAATGCCTTTACAAGGTCTTTTTTCGGTGGGGAGTGGTAGCATAAAAACTAGCCTTACAAATTAATATTTTAAATATAATAATATTGATAAAACATCTACATGCCAAATTGAAAAGTGTGGAAAAGTATATAGTGGCAATCATGTGACAAACCTAAAGCGACACCTAAAATCGTGTCACCCAGACATATCGTAAAGTTGAGGATCATGATAAAAGCCTACCTAGCACTAGCAGTACTTCGAAAACTCAAATACAAAAAGGGAATGAATGTAGGCCAAACTAGTGTTAAAAACTTTTTGTAAACAAATTAAAGTTGGAGTTCACCCGCAACTTCATAAGAAAACTTTAGAAAATGGCATTATTTCATGGGTGACAATAGACGGGCGGCCTTTTAGTATTGTAGAAGATATTGGATTTAAAATTTTGGTTGAACCATTTCCATCTGCAATGAATATAAACATGAACCGAAAAAATCTTGCTACTTTGACTCTCGATAGAGCAATAGCTGAAAAAATAAGTTAAAAATACTTCTTAAAAAAAATGTTTCATTTAAAAGTAGATTGTTGCAGCCGTTTAGACAGGATTTTTAGGTATTCAAGCCCAATATGACTTTGAAAACAAAATTGAAGTGAAAACATTGGCTGTCAAGGAACTTCACTGCTCGCATACAGGTAAAAATTATTTACATTTCACGCAAAAAATTATTTTACATTTCACACAAATATATATACAGGGTGGGCCGAAAGACAGGATCCATAGGAAAATATTTATTTTAATACATAAATTACAACAAATGGTAAATACTTAAAATGAATATCAACTTTAACTCGTAAATGCGTATCCGTGATACTGTACAGTAGTTCGTACTCCAGTATAAATACTCAAATACTTTTTTTATTTCAGCCCAGAAATGGCTTCGAATCTAACAACAGAAGACCGGGTAGAACTTGTGCTCATGTACGCAAGACAGGGCGCTACACACAGAGAAGTTGCTACCGAATTCAATAGAAATCATCCTGATAAGCATCCAGTAACACATGCGACTGTTGGCAAGTTGTTTAAACGTTTCAAAGAAACAGGAAGTGTACATGATCGACGGCGTTCTGGTCGTCCAAAAACTGCAACTGATGAAAATACCTCTGCAATGGTATGTGAAACTTTAACGAATAGTCCAGTAAAGTCAACAAGAAGATTATCAAATGAAACACGCATCTCGAGAACGTCAATTCGAAGAATTACACTGGCCAACAAAATGAAACGTTTTTTCCTCATCACAAACATGATCACACTTTTTTAATGCATTTTTTCGCACTGATTCCGAATCTGGTTTTATTTTCTTTCTAGCACGTATAGTTATATAGATACACTGGTTTTGATATTTTTAAGTTTTTGATATTGCTATAAGAAAATTTATGGATGTATATATCACACTTAGGAATGCTAAACAACAAATACATCATATACCTTATTCAATGTACTTATAAATAAAGAATATATACATTATTTTATTAAAAGCGCTGTGAGTGTGAATTCCTTTTGTAAATTTGGCCTGGATTGTCACGATACAGCATCCAACAATGGTCCGCCATCATGCTTTCATTCCAATATCCTTGGTAGCGCTTCTCCATCATCTGAATATCTTGATGGAAGCGCTCTCCTTGCTCGTCACTCACTGCACCAAGGTTTTCAGGAAAGAAATCTAAGTGGGAATGCAGGAAGTGAATTTTTAACGACATTCGACACTCCATTTCTTTGAAGGCATCAAGGAGGTTCTTGACTCCATCCTTATACGCAGGTGACTTGTTGCTTCCAAGAAAGTTTTCACATATCCATTTGAACGCCAGCCAAGCCTTCAATTCCAGCGGACTTAGGACTTTTTCAAATTCAGTGTCATTCAAAACCTCCCTTATTTGTGGCCCAACAAAAATTCCTTCCTTCAATTTTGCTACAGTAACCTTCGGAAATTTCCTTGAAAGGTATTGGAACCCTTCAGAATTGACTTTACCCATTGCTTTAACAAAATTCTTCATTAAACCAAGTTTAATGTGAAGAGGTGGCAGATAGATCTTTTGGGGATCCACTAAAGGGACAGACTGGACATTGCTTATCCCTGGGACATATGTATACCTAAGTGGCCAGTCACTTTTGGTGTAATGTTCTATAGTGGCGCGACTGTCCCACAGGCAAAGGAAACAACAAAATTTTGTGAATCCTGACTGCATACCCATAAGCATTCCTATAACTTTTAGATCTCCACAAACATTCCATTGATGACTGTCGTATTTGATTGCCTTAAGTAGTATATCCATATTGTCATATGTCTCTTTTAGATGGACGGAATGGGCAATGGGGATGGATGGCATTATATTACCATTATGCAAAAGAACTGCTTTCAGGCTTCTCTGCGACGAATCAATAAAGAGGCGCCACTCAGATGCCACATACGTCTGAGATATGGCTGTAAATAGTCCATTGATGTCATGGCAATAACAGAGAGGACCGTCTACTGAAAAGAATGCTGTTAATTCAAAATTCCGCTTTCGGTAGTAACTAATACGAACATTGTTCTCAAGTAAATTGTTCTCCTTTAGTCTTGAGGCGAGAAGCTCTGATTTCTCTTTAGACAGCGATAAGTCTCTAACAAGATCATTCAACTGTCCTTGGGTTAACTTTTTAGGCTCTAAATGTCTACCTTCAAAAGTGTACTCTGGTTCTGTAGATGGTCCGGAAACGCCAGTTGCACCTTCATCACTTTCCATGTCATCTATGATAGAATCTAGCCTATCACTTGGGGGAATTGGAATGGGCAATGTTTCATCATGTTTTACTGGTCTACGTGCTGAATCCAAGTTTGGATATACAATCTGGTGTTTGTTCTTGGCAGAAAACCCCATTAAGTTCACACTACAAAAATAACAGTCTTCATGATGATCTCTCAGCTCCCTCCATATCATGGGTATGGCAAATGGCATTGAAGCTTTCTTTTTGTTAAGCCAATCACGTAATCCATTTGAACAGCCAGAACAGATTTGATGTGGCGCCATGGTTTATCTTGGTCACCTAGATGGCAACCAAAGTATAGCTTGTATATTTTCTTAATGTCGGTTGTAATACTTCGTCGCTGTGTTTTAGTTGTCAACTGGCCGCATACGAAACAGAACTTGTCGGGGTCATTCTTACATTGTCGAGGCATGTTGAATGACCTGAGCAAACTATAAATTAAAAAAAAATGTACACCAACTTGACACAACAAGTTCTTGGACTGGACTGATCTTTTGACACACAAAGCACGGCGTTGTTGCCTGAATCACAATGCTGCTAGACGTAAAAGCTCACACCTGAAATACATAAGATGTATAATTAAGATAATTGAAATAAATAAGATGAATAAACTAAAAAAACACAATAAAATAAACACAATCAAATGTTGAAATATTAGTATTTTGCCTATTTAAAATGGTTAAATCTGTGTAGTTATATATATGCCTTCATCTTGAAAACTATACGTGCTAGAAAAAACCTGAATGCAGTTTTGGAATCAGCGTGAAAAATGCTATCCAGCCACCACAAATTTTACTCTGATGAAAAATCTTTGTTGACCAGTGTTATTAAAAATCATAAATTCCATCCCTAAGTGTCTCGATGTCAGAGGCCGCCAATTTGAGCATTTGTTATAATTTGTTGTTTATACTGGAGTACAAACCACTGTACAGTATCACGGATACGCAATTACGAGTTAAAGTTGATATTCATTTTAAGTATTTACCATTTGTTGCAATTTATGTATTAAAATAAATATTTTCCTATGGATCCAGACTTTCGGCCCACCCTGTATATATATATATATATATATATATATATATATATATATATATATATATATATATATATCGTACAATATTACAGTATATGTAAAAGAATGTTACTTTAAATCTAAACCAGTAATAAATATTAATTTCATAGGAGGTGTTTTGAAACAAACCATTCAGTCTGTGTTACCCGAGTACGACTTGGGATCTGCACAAGTTGTATCCTTTGCAACAAACAACTGGTCCGATATGATCAAGTGCTGTCAGAATAAGGGGGCTGAAGAGAGCAATCATACATCGTACTTTGTCCCTTAGCAATGCATGTATAACTATACTCAGTTACTATTAAATATTAATACAATTAATACACCTACTTTCAAACATCTAGTGTCATCTTAGGAGGAGACTTCAACGCCAAAGACACTAGTTGGTACCTGCACAACCAAAACAACACCAGAGGCGCCAACATAGCCACACAACTAAACAGCCTCTTCATTCTTAACAATACAGAAGAACATACACAGATACCACATCAAGCAGGATACTCAAACTCCTCCCCAGACATAACGTTCTGTTCCCCCTCACTAGCAACACATACACAATGGAGAACAGAAAAACAACTGTCATCAGACCACCTGCCCATCATCATTACAACACATTCTACACTCTGCCCCAACAGCCTTAGGCACACTTACAGAAATTACAAGAAAGCTGATTGGGAACAGTTCAAAATACAGACTGAGGAGCAATTCACCACATTAAACAGCACACCCATCATAAACATCAATACAACACTCAAGACATTTAATCAGATTATCAATAATGCAAACAAATACATACCAAGGGCAACATTAGGAAATACAACCCAAATTACACTAGAGAAATAGCCCACCTCATAAGTCAACGTAACAACCTCAAATATAACACACAAACACCACACACAGAAGCCATAAAACAGCAGATACAACAGCTCAACACAGAAATAAACAACAAACTCAAAGAAAAACAAACAGAAACATTCAGGGAATTCACAACACTAAACCACTCCACAGATACATCCAGGCTATACAAGACTATAAACAGCATTACCCACTCTAACAGCGGCATTCACACCTCACACGCGGCTATCTGTCGCAGCCAAAATAATATCCCAACATACACACAACAAGCTAACATTCTAGTTAATCACTACGCAAAGATAAGTCACTTAAACAGAGACAACAACCAGAAACACGCAGACAGACAAACAGCCAGACACAAGAAAACCTACAGACTCGACACGACCATTACACCCTTCAATACAGACCAGACCACCAAGATCATCAAAAACATTAAGAATTCGAAGGCTACTGGACCAGACAACATATCTAACATACACCTTAAACACTTGGGCCCACAAGGAATACTAGCTCTCACAAATATCAGCACATATTCATACCGACACTGTATTATTCCTGACATATGGAAACAAGGTAAAATTATTACACTACTTAAACCAAACAAAAATCCAACAGAACCAGCTTCCTATAGACCCATTACTTTACTATGCCCACCTTCCAAAGTAACAGAAAGACTAATCTTACAAATCACCAACCCACACATTCCACTATCGCCTACTCAACATGGATTCAGACCTCACCACTCAACCACGACATTACTCACTAACCTCACGCAACACATCATGGATGGCATCAACTCCAGACGACCAGCTCAACGTACACTATTAGCAACAATAGACATTAGTAAAGCATTTGATGCTATCCCACGCTTCCCTCTCATAAACAAAATACTCAACACAAACATGCACAATAACACCAAAAGGTGGCTGAGCAACTATCTCTCAGGAAGATACTCACATGTCACATTTAATGGCAAGTCATCAAAAACAAGCTTTTTCCGAACGGGGTCCCTCAAGGCTCTGTTCTCTCACCAACACTCTTCAACTTATACATGCATGACATTCCAACACCCATAGATAACAAGCTTACCTTATCATCATATGCAGATGATATCACTCTAACATCCACCCACAACAACATCGACACCGCTACAAATAACCTACAAACATACATAAACAGTATACAAGACTGGCTCACACACAATAGACTCAAAGTAGCGCCCACAAAATCAACCATCACCTTGCTTACAAGCAACACAAAAGAACCCCAGGTAATTCCACAGCTTACACTAAACAATATCAACATTCCACACAATCACAGAACCAAAATACTTGGTGTCACATACAGCACATCATTATCTTTTGCAAACCACATTCAGGACATTAAAAACAAATGTACGTCAAGACTTAACACGCTTAGGGTACTAACAGGCACAAACTTTGGACACCAGCAGGAAACAACATCACTCATATACAAACAATATATTCGCTCAGTTATGGACTATGCTAGCCCATGCTGGGCACCCATTATCTCAAACACACACATAAACACCTTACAAACAATACAAAACAACGCACTTCGTATCATTACAGGATGCACTCAAACAACACCAATTGAACACCTGCACACAGAAACAAAAATACTAAAAGTTTCTGAACATTTAGACATGAGAACACAATTCATGGCAGCAGCGACAACTAACCCACAACACCCTTGCCACTACATGTACAATCATGCACCAACACCTCGCACCATTAAGGTAACACCAAAGAGACATTATAACCAAATACTCCATTCCATACCACGCCCCACAGACATCACACAGTACAGAAAACACATACACACACACCTAACCCACAAAGCACTGACACGACTCGGTCCGAATGCGGTCCTAGGTGCGAAGCCGCCACCCATTAACAGGTCAGAGATCAGCCTGAGCAGATCGGATCGAGTTAACTTAGCACGATTCCGATGTGGACATCACCCCAACTTACGGACATATAAACACAGACTAGACAACTCCATAGACGACACCTGCCACCTGTGCCAGGACACACCACAAACAATTGAACACATTATGACAGACTGTACCGCTCTAGCACAACAACGAACACAACACAACATCACTAGTGCGCTGAACCTCTGGTCCACTCCGGAGAGGGCGATCGGTTACCTGCGTGCCGCCGCTTGCTCGATCAGGGTGGGCTGATCGGCTAAACAACAACAACAACAACAACAACTTTCAAACATTTCCAAAATCGGATTAATTAATATATATGGTTAGGCTACTACCGTATAGCCATATAATGTTTTACTATGTTTCAGAAAACATGTTAATGAGCGACGGTAGCAGTCTTATTACCTATCCTATACCAGATTATAATTATTACATTTTTAATAATGGACCCGACCCAGACCCGGGTCATATACTGAAAGACCCGACAAGACCTGAAAGTGAACTTTCTGGTCCGACCCGGACCCGGACCAGGACCCGAAAGTAAATTAGAAAAATGACCCGGACCCGGACCCGAAAGTAAATTAGAAAAATGACCCAGACCAGGACCCGACCCGAAAGTATAGACTCGCACAGCCCTGATTAGAGGGTAACACATTATGTGGCAATTCACTTGGAATTCCGGACAGAAAATGTTGCTTCACCGACTGTTTAGTTAGTAGGGATTTTGGCATACTTAGATCTGAGGTTAAATTTCTACAGAAATATCACATTATGAAAATCTGAAAAAATACAAAACACGGAATTAGTGAAAACAAATTATATATAAGCTCTAAAACTAAAATGTAAACGTATTTTACTCAATAGTCTTTGTAGCCACCCATGCTACAATATGCAGCATGCGGCTCCTACCCGCCATCCCTTATCAGCCATATGCAAGATGTCATTGACCTCGAGTGAGACTGATTTTTAGATAAGCGTCTGTGTGTTCTTAAGTAGTTGGTGATTAGTAAGTATCGCTTGTGTTGTGTGAATATATTTACTCGTTATCATAGTTATAACCAAATAACGCACAATATGACGCGATATCTTCTCTCAAAGACCGATAGATATTATACTAGGGGTCTTTCGAAATATGAATTTCCGCCATTTTGTTTTCGGCAAAAATGTGGCGGGTGGAGGGTCCTAAAAAGAAAATATTATCTTTTCAGAACTTCTAGAGAGTCACTACACCAAATCATGAGTGAGGCAAGACGGTTTAATATTTTCACTCCATCCTAATATATATATATATATATATATATATATATATGTGTTGAAAACCGGTTTGTAAAATTCCCCTAAAAATCGAAAACCGAAAAAACCGGTTTTATCGATTGATTTTTATTTGGCTCAAACTTGCGCGAACGTGCAGCTACGCGCTACAGCGCACAAAAAATAACTTCGAATACATTACCTATTAAGTTAAATTGTGACAAACTGGCAACTGCTCTTCAGTATAATTTTTGCCTATCTGGCAACTCGATTTTCAGTTTGTCTCATCCTGTAGGCTGTAGTGTAGAATCAGTCGACTAAAGCCCTCTTCGCAGTATAAGACCCTTAATGCCCTTTGTTTCTTAAGATGTCATTTCCAAAATAGGGATAAAATCTAAATTAATTTATATATTTTTTCTTACACGAAGAGTAAATTTTCTGTTTTCTAGGTAAAGTTTTTTATTAAAAAATTTTATTTCAATGTTTTTTCCAAAATAGAGATAAATTTTATTTTTATTCTTTATAATTTTTTTACAAAAAGAAGTTTATTTCTTTCTAAGTATAGATGTTTTATTTTAAAAAATTATTTCAAATCTAAATTGTTTGAATAATGTATTATTTTGGCTAAAATAAAATATGTCAAAGTTGTCATTTTCTTATTCATATGCATACATATAATGCTGCATTTTTGCATTCTTTTGACCAAAAAATAGGCGATAAGCTATGCTTGTTAAGAGTTAAAGTCAGTACCTTTCAATTGTGGCTTTTAAAAATTACTATACTTTTCGGTCATAACCGGTTAAAACCGGTTTTCAAACAACAGATCGATTAAAAACCGGTATGTAAAGTTTCGATTATTTTTCAACACTAATATAATATATAATATATAATATATATATTATATATATATATAATATATATATATATATATATACTCTATATACAGTATATATCACTGACTGCAGATTCTAAGAGGCTCTTAATAATCTTTTGAGAGAAGAATCCCCCCGCAGTCCCGCAGTATTCGCACAGAGAGATCCTTTCTCACTACTAAAAAAAAAAAGGGTGGGAAAGTAATGGAA
>JAJOZX010000218.1:1412500-1480000 GCA_023014485.1 Bathynomus jamesi | reverse complement strand
TTCCTCATTTCACAAAGGTCAAGCTTGTCGCCCCTCCTCTCTCGAGTTGGCATGGTGAAGTAGTGAGTTGGTTTCATGTACTCTCCACCTCACATAACCAGGTAAGCCCAGCTCATCGGGGATTGTTCTGAACCAGGCGCCTAATCTTCTTTTGAAGATACTATATATATATATATATGAAAATTATTTCACGAAAGTAACACGTGAAAAATATTTATGATGAATAAAACCACGAAGGAAAGGAAACACAGAATGGTGCTCAAGCGCTTTCGTCTAATGATATCCTCAGGAACACTGAAGTACATAAAGGGTTACAGCCTATATATAGGTTACAGAAAAAAAAAAAAACTATACACACATATATACATATATATATATATAATAAACGGAGAGATAAAAAATTATTAAACATTAAAGGATTGTGGGAGGAGCATACAAATTTGTAAGGAAAAACTACCGATTTTTAGCAGAAGATTAGCACAAGATCAAATGAATTGTTTCCAACCAATGTTATAGAAAAAAAATAAATAAAAAAATACAAATTTATACTGGAAATCTGCCCGGGTTTTAGCACTTTGCCCTTCTTGTTTAGGTTCGATGTATATAAAAATAAATTTAAAAAAAATACAAGTTATTTGAGTAGCATACAAGTTTACCAAAGATTTAGCGTTCTACCCTTCTTATCTAAATCTGTTCTGAAGGAATTCAAAACAACAGGATCGAGTTGAAAAAGACCTTTGCTTATGTTGAAGTTATTTGTAAGTTGGATAATGGCAGACTCAAGAATATTTCTATTAACAATGTTGCTAGAGTGAAATAAAACTGAAGCATTATTCCAATCAATACAGTGGGATAACTCTGACAAATGGACAAAAAGGGCACTGGACGACTGTCCTGTTCTAACGGAATATTGATGCTGTTTTATACGTGTGTGCAAATCCTTTCCCGTCTGACCTATGTAAAAGGAATCGCATTGTTTACAACCAATTTTATAGATAATGCCTGAATTATTGGTAGGGCTATTTTTTACTATGATATTTTTCACAATATTGTTATATGAAAATACTACCTTAATATCCAAAAGTTTAAGTACATTAGCAATGCCTAAAAAGCCCGGAAAAATGGAAGTACTAAAATATTTTTTGACAAAGTATCTATCGGAAAAAAACAAACAATTTGTCCTACGTACATTTTTACTCGGGACATGACACCCCGACTAAGAAGGCCATTTTTTCTTCAATGTTTCTCCGCGCCCTTAGGATCGCCAGTCCGGAACACATCGATGCCGAATTGGAAAAAATCAACGGTATTGGAAGTGATCTGAGTTATCCATCTGCGTTTATGGAATCTTGTCTCAACAAGGCAAAACGAACTTTCTATCGTGTGAATAATAACACTCATACTTTGTAGTGGTTATCATATCTGACAGGCAATCGGAAGATCCCGGGTTCGATTCCCGGGTGGGTACCTCATTTTTTTCATTTGTTTCGTTCTTTCGCTCTCATCTTGCGCGGATAATTCTCCTATACAAAGCGTCGTTCTTTACGTTAATTATACTGCGTGTTTGCAGTTATAATGTATATAATGTTACGGCATGCGGGAGGTGCCCTTTTGGGGCATTGGTTTCTGCGCGTATGTAGAGGAATTACGACATTTGTTTGGGTGAGGCCTGTGGTGTAGTGGTTATCATATCTGATCGGCAATCGGAAGATCCCGGGTTCGATTCCTGGGTGGGTACCTCATTTTTTCATTTGTTTCGTTCTTTCGCTCTCATCTTGCGCGGATAATTCTCCTATACAAAGCGTCGTTCTTTACGTTAATTATACTGCGTGTTTGCAGTTATAATGTATATATATATATATATATATATATATATATGGGATTGAACTCAGAATGGTCCCATGAGGCTCTTTCCTGATACACACAAACCATACATGGAACAAGGAATTCTTCTGGGAAAATTAAATCCACTATAGTCCGAATAAGTAATGGTAAATAAAAAAACACTATAGTTTTTTCCTTTTTCATGATGTTAGCCGACGTGGGCAACGGGTCACTCGCAAAGAGGCCCCAAAAATATAGCTTCCCTCAGCAGCTATCTCCAAAGCAGATCGCATCCAGCTTTGGGACAGGATCTAGGGGTTACAGCTACACCTAGCCTACTCGTTGCATTTGCGTCAAAATGTATTCAATCTGACGTGAATGCAATGAGTCTTTTGCTTATATTGAGGTTCTGGAGATAGTAGGCTAGATGTAGCTGTAACCCCTAGATCCTGTCACAAAGCTGAATCCTATCTGCTTTGGAGATAGCTGCTGAGGGAAGCTATATTTTTGGGGCCTCTTTGCGAGTGACCCGTTGCCCACGTCGGGCTAACATCATGATAAAGAAAAACTATAGTGTTGGTCATTTTCATTTACCATTCTTTATTCGGACGATAGTGGATATAATTTTCCCAGAAGAGTTCCTTGTTTCCATGCACGGTCTGTTCTGTGTGTATCATATATATATATATATATATGAAAATTATTTCACGAAAGTAACGTGAAAAATATTTATGATGAATAAAACCCCGAAGGAAAGGAAACACAGAGTGGTGCTCAGGCGCTTTCGTCTAATGACATCCTCGGGAACACTGAAGTAAATAAAGAGTTCAAGACTATATATACGTTACAAAAAAAAAAATATATATATATATATATATAATAATATATAAATAAAATTGTGGGAGGAACATACAAATTTGTAAAGAAAACTACTAATTTTAGCACTTTGCCCGAATTCAATACAAGATCAAATGGATTGTTTACAACCAATTTTATAGATAATGCCTGAATGATATATAGGTCACGAAAAAAGATAAAAAATAAAAATAAATTGAAAATAAAAATTGTAAGAGGACTACAAATTTATAAGGGATAATTACCAAAGTTTTAGCACTCTGCCCTAATTGTCTAAATCCGTTCTGAACGAATTCAAAATAACGGGATCGAGTTGAAAAAGACCTTTGCTCATGTTAAAGTTATTTGTAAGTTGGATAATAGCAGACTCAAGAATATTTCTATTAACAATGTTGCTAGAGTGAAACAAAACTGAAGCATTATTCCAATCAATACAATGAGATAACTCTGACAATTGGACAAAAAGGGCACTGGACGACTGTCCCGTTCTAACGGAATATTGTTGCTGTTTTACACGCGTGTGCAAATCCTTTCCCGTCTGACCAATGTAAAAGGAATCACATTGTTTACAACCAATTTTATAGATAATGCCTGAATTATTGGTAGGGCTATTTTTTACTATATTTTTCAGAATATTGTTATATAAAAATACTACATTAATATCCAAAAGTTTAAGGACATTAGCAATGCCTAAAAAAGCCCGGGAAAAATGAAAATGGAAGTACTAAAATATTCTTTGACAAAGTGCGAGTGTTATTATTCACACGATAGAAGGCTCGTTTTGCCTTGTTAAGACAAGATTTCATAAACGCAGGTGGGTAGCACAGATCACTTCCAATACCGTTGAATTTTTCCAATTCGGCATCGATGTATTCCGGACTGGCGATCTTAAGAGCGCGGAGAAACATTGAAGAAAACATGGCCTTCTTAATGGGGGTAATTTCCAGAGTAAAAGTGTACGTAGGACAAATTGTTTTTTTTTTTCCGATAGATACTGAATTTAAAACCCGGGCTTTCCCTATGTACACGCACATCCAAAAACGGGATTGAGTTGTCTTGTTCCACTTCTAAAGTAAACTTAATGGAGGGGACTTGATCGTTTAACTGAAGGAGGAAGTCATCCAGGTCACGATTCATGGGCCAGATACACAAAATATCGTCGACGTACCGCAACCATAGGATGCCAACCCCCAGGATTCTCGGAATGTAAGTAATTTCGAAAAACACCATATAAATATTGGAGAGGAGGGGCGACAATTTTATTTCTATATTTATTATATATATATTTTTTTTTGTAACCTATATATATAGTCTTGAACTCTTTATTTATTTCAGTGTTCCTGAGGATGTCATTTGACGAAAGCGCTTGAGCACCACTCTGTGTTTCCTTTCCTTCGTGGCTTTATTCATCATAAATATTTTTCACGTGCTACTTTCGTGAAATAATTTTCATATAATGAACACCACGCGTTCCTTCGGCTTGCTGTTCCCTCTCTTGTCTCAGTTTGTGTCCGTGTTTTCTTCTACATTAATGAAGGGCATGCAATTCGTATCCGACGAAAGTTTCTTACGAATTGTCTTGAGGAGCAGGTCCTTCCGAAGTCCCTCCTTCCGATTTGCCTGAGACAAATTGACGACCATCCGTTCAACAACTTTAGCAAATTAATTTTAAAGAAACATATTGAAGTCACCAGACAAAATGAGGTGTCCACCTTCAAAAATGTAGGCATTGCCAAACGTAATGTCGTGACCGTTATTCCCCAACCGTGGATCCAACCCTTGTTTGATGAAATTTACAACGAGTTGCGTCGGAGAACTTCTTCACTTCGTAACATTTTGGATCGCAAAATTAAGTCTCATTGGAAATAGTCAGTGGAGTAAAAAAGCAAGCTAAAAATGTGTTGTGAACCTTTCTTCGAAAAACATTAGTGACGATTCAAAAAGTGCCCTTGGATTTGGTATGTCCTTTTTTATTGTTAAAAAACCTTCTGCTTTACAAATTTGTTATAGTCTTGCTTGTTTTGAAAAACAGTGTAATCTTCCTCAGTCTTTGGTTAACATAGTTAAAGGCCTTGTCTATAGTGCTGCGAATAGAACTTGCGAAACTAACTTTCCTAAACGTTTTCGCAATAGCCTCTCACAATTAAAAGAAGATGGTGAGCTCCATATTACTAAAGCAGACAAGGCTAACACCATAATTATTATGGACAAAGTGGACTACATTAGAAAGATGAACGAGCTACTCCAGGACCCCCGCCATACAGAAAACTTAGGAAGAACCCGCAGGATGACGTCATCAAATCATTCAATAGTGGCTTGAAACGCATTCTCAAAGATCATAAGGACTTAATTCCGCTTTTTATGTCCACTTCGCCTTCTCTTCCCTACCTTTACGGTCTTATTAAAACCCACAAACCTGGCAACCCTATGCGCCCTATTATTAGCTCGGTGGGCTTTATTACCTATAAACTCTCCAAATGGCTTGTCAAAGTCTTGTCCCCCATCCTCGGAACTATCTCTGATTCACATGTAAAAAATTCCATGGATCTTACTGAAAAATTGAACAATGTACGCATTGAAACCAACGATAGATTGATCAGTTTTGACATTTGTTCATTGTTTACAAAAGTGCCGATTGACGATATGCTTGACTTTCTCTCCCGAGAATTATATAAGTACGACCTGCCACTACCTGCACACATCGTTTTGGAACTTATTAAGCTTTGCATCAAAGACTGTAAATTCACTTTCAATAGCGAGTATTATCAACAGGTTTTTGGGATGGCCATGGGCAACCCTTTGTCGCCCCTCCTCTCCAATATTTATATGGAGTTTTTCGAAATTACTTACATTCCGAGAATCCTGGGGGTTGGCATCCTATGGTTCTGGTACGTCGACGATATTTTGTGTATCTGGCCCATGAATCGTGACCTGGATGACTTCCTCCTTCAGTTAAACGATCAAGTCCCCTCCATTAAGTTTACTTTAGAAGTGGAACAAGACAACTCAATCCCGTTTTGGATGTGCGTGTACATTGGGAAAGCCCAGGTTTTAAGTTTAGTATCTATCGGAAAAAAAAAAAACAATTTGTCCTACGTACACTTTTACTCTGGAAATGACACCCCCATTAAGAAGGCCATATTTTCTTCAATGTTTCTCCGCGCTCTTAAGATCGCCATTCCGGAATACATCGATGCCGAATTGGAAAAATTCAACGGTATTGGAAGTGATCTGTGCTACCCACCTGCGTTTATGAAATCTTGTCTTAACAAGGCAAAACGAACCTTCTATCGTGTGAATCATAACACTCGCAGTTTGTCAAAGAATATTTTAGTACTTCCATTTTCATTTTTCCCGGGCTTTTTCAGGCATTGCTAATGTACTTAAACTTTTGGATATTAATGTAGTATTTTCATATAACAATATTGTGAAAAATATAGTAAAAATAGCCCTACCAATAATTCAGGCATTATCTATAAAATTGGTTGTAAACAATGTGATTCCTTTTACATTGGTCAGACGGGAAAGGATTTGCAGACGCGTGTAAAACAGCATCAATATTCCGTTGCCCTTTTTGTCCATTTGTCAGTTATCTCATTGTATTGATTGGAATAATGCTTCAGTTTTGTTTCACTCTAGCAACATTGTTAATAGAAATATTCTTGAGTCTGCTATTATCCAACTTACAAATAACTTTAACATGAACAAAGGTCTTTTTCAACTCGATCCCGTTGTTTTGAATTCGTTCAGAACGGATTTAGACAAGAAGGGCAGAGTGCTAAAACTTTGGTAATTTTCCCTTATAAATTTGTATGCTCCTCTTACAAGTTTTATTTTTCAATTTATTTTTATTTTTTATCTTTTTTCGTGACCTATATATCATTCAGGCATTATCTATAAAATTGGTCGTAAGCAATCCATTTGATCTTGTGTTGAATTCGGGCAAAGTGCTGAAATTAGTAGTTTTCCTTACAAGTTTGTTTGCTCCTCCCACAATTTTATTTCTATATTTATTATATATACTAGCAAAAATACCGCGGTTTTTGCTATTTCCTGCGGAAGGCTTGGAGCCCTCGGCCAATTACTTCATCTGGGAAATGAATTTTCTTACCTCAAGGTATTATTTCCTGTTATAAAAACGAACACTTCATCATAAACTTATCTTTATTTCATTACTGAAGAATCTCCTTGTAGATATTATTGTCAACAAATACTCCCTTTTCAAAGCTGGGCACTTGCGGTATTTTTTGCGGTACTGCGGTACTGCGGTACTACCGCACTACCAAACCGGTACCGCATAACGCAGTACCGCAAAGGATCGCTGAAAGTACAGCAGTACCGCTACCGCATTCAAATTTCCCGCGGTACTTTCCGCGGTACCGACAAACACGACTTTTCAAAAAATTAACACTTTTTTTGAAGTAAACCTTATTACAGGAGTACAGTAAGACGAATGCTGCGTGTGTTGCATCAGCCTAACTCTAGACACGTTAAGTTTTCGTTCAGAACATGTTACGTTGCCATCCTATCACAACGCCTCAGTGCAGTGCTTGCTTTTGAGCCGGTTGCACGTGTGTTACATTTCTGTGACAAAGATCGATTTTTAGCCATTATGGCAGAAAGTTCAGGTGCGAAATCGCCGATATGCAATTTCTGAAAATATGTGCTATTACTTGTGTTGTTCTTGTGTGCAGTACCGCAGTACCGCAGTACCGCGGAACGCACCAGGGGGACCTGAAAAAGTACCGCAGTACCGCGTAACGCACTGGGCATGCTGAGGTACCGCAGTACCGCGTAACGCACCCCCAAATTTTGGTACCGCGCCCACCACTGTGGACCCTTTTCATTTCTTTCTGCCAGGACTTTCAGCAAAAGATCGACGCTACGCCCCGATTTCGCTAGATCTGCGGTACTTGGGCATTCGGCCCAAACCGAATCGAATTGTGGGCCTACGGCGTATTTTATTTTGAACATCATTCCTATCCCTCTCACCTTGGGCCTCAGTAATTGGGGTGCCTGCGGCGCCCCAATTACTGTCGGTTCAATTATTTGGTTAATAAAACTATAGAAAAGAACGCAGCTCTGAAAATCTAAAGCTTCACAAATCTTGATACAATGAGCTCAAATGTGAAGCTTAAGATTTTCATGATTGCGTTCTTTTCTATAGTTTTATTAACCAGATAATTGAACTTACAGTAACTGGGGAGCCTGCGGCCCCCCAATTACTGGGGGTTCAATTATTTTGTCAATAAAACTATAGTCACGAAAATCTTAAGCATCACAAATCTTCTTGACACAATGTGAAGCTCAAGATTTCCATGGCTGCCTTCCCAATTACTGTCGGTTCAATTATTTGGTCAATAAAACTATAGAAAAGAACAGCCATGAAAATCTAAAGCTTCACAAATCTTGATACAATGAGCTCAAATGTGAAGCTTAAGATTTTCATGATTGCGTTCTTTTCTATAGTTTTTTTTTGGTTACATATAGTACAGAGTGTCCCAAAACCATGTATACATTTTTAAAAAACTTATAACAGGCGAACCCACTAACAGATCCAGCTGACGAGGAAGCTTCTAAACAGTGGCTGCATCCTCCAGCGCAGGACACGTCAACGCGAAGAGGCGACGTCAAACCAAAACATCAACGCGCTGGTGGCCAAACTTCCTCAAATCTCCGTGCAGCGGGCTGTCTACGGTTGGCCAGACTGGCAGTCGACGGCCTGTTGCGTGGCACGGTCAGAGTGCCGATCGGCTCCCGGGGCCGGACCTATTCTCGCCGGCTTGCTCGATCAGGGTGGGCTGATCGGCTAAACAACAACAACAACAACAGATTCAGATGATTTTTATTTCTTTTTATAGCCTATAGCCTAAGGAGATACAACAGCGAAATTGTTAACAGCCTTGCCTAGCCTAAGGAGATACAAAATCGAAATTAGTAATAGCCTTGCCTGCCTACAGTAAACATGGAAAATGGAAGTGTGCGCTTATCATTTGAGCAACGAAAATGGATATTGAAGTCGTATTTTAAAGTTGAGAAGATATCAAAGGTTCAACAACAGTGGAGAGACAATTTTGGAACTAATCCTCCAACTCGACTTACCATTTCACGTATCTGTGAGAAATTTGAAGTATAAGGTACTGTGCATGATGTGTACAAGCAAGCGATTGGGCGTCCAAAGACATCAACAGATGCTAACACTTCTGATGAAGTGCTACAGGTATTCAACCGATCACCAAGAAAATCTGAGACAATGTGCTCGTGAAACAGGGAAAAGTAAGACAAGTGTCCACAGAATTCTGAAGAATGCTAAATGGAAATCTTACATCCCGAGATTATTACATGCCTTGAATGAGGATGATCCGGATCGCAGAATCCAGTTTTGCTAATGGTTTCGAGTAAAAAACACAGAAGATAGCCAATTTGCGGACAAAATTGTGTGGTCTGATGAAGCTACATTTAAGTTGAATGGTATAATTAATCGTCACATTTATGTGGAACGACATGTAAATTTACCGGGTATAACTGTCTGGTGTGGTTTTTCTTCCAAAGGTTTGGTTGGTCCATTCTTTTTCGATGGTACAGTTACCGGTCATAGCTACCTCAACATGCTTCGGGGAAAAGGTTTTCCTGCAATTCGACAGTTATACGGAGATGAGGACATTTACTTTCAACAAGATGGAGCACCTCCTCATTACCATCAGGATGTCAGGAACAACCTTGATGAAACATTTCATTATCGGTGGATCGGACGACGAGGTAGTATCGAGTATCCACCACGTTCACCAGATTTAAACCCACTTGACTTTTTTTTATGGGGTCATTTGAAAAATGAAGTATACAGTAGAAGACCTACATCACTTGAACAACTAAAGAGCACAGTTGAAGAAGCGTGTAGAAATATCCCTACAAACATTTTTGTTGAAGTCTGCCAATCAGTGAATCAAAGAGCGCAGTGGTGCATTGATGTCAATGGTCGACATTTCGAACACTTACGTGTTTAAAACAAATTAAACTATCTATTATTTCGATGTTGTATATTTTACCTATAAAAAGAAATAAAAATCATCTGAATCCGTTAGTGGGTTCGCCTGTAATAAGTTTTTTTTAAAATGTTATAATGTTTCAGACCAACAAAGACCCTAGGATCCACTCATGGCTGGTCTACCTAACTGAGTTCGTAATTGTGTATTGTGTATGTCCTCCGTGGTGGCGGAGGGGACCTACAATTTTACGTGGGTTCCGAACCACAAGAACATAAGAAATTTATGTAAAAACTGCCTGTACATTGGCAACGACCAATTTTTACAAAACTAAATAATTATCAATTTAAAACTAATTAATTATCAATTTAAAACTAAAGATAGAATCTCTGGATCCAGAGGATCAAGTCATAATAGACTACTATCCACAAATATGTTACACTCTATATCTATTTATAACCGACATGCAAATATATCAGATCCAAAGAATTCAGTAAATTTCATTACGGTATCCATCAATACTAGTACCTTGCCAACCAAAAATAAGTCACGGTCCATATCGATTGCGGACCAAGTCAAAATTTACAACCATATACATTACAATATACAGTATATACTTAGAAGGAAAAGTGTAGGTGTGGCTGTAAAGACTGTACAGTAATGTAGAAATGTGTGTGCACCCATTTTGGGTCTCCCATTTCAAGGTGTTTGAGGGGCAAGTGAAGATCATGAGTTTTTGAATACCTCACAGTACTATGGGGGGCACCGCTCGGCAGAGGAATCTCTTTAAATGGGGTGTGTAAGGACAGAGAGTATCCCCTAACCCAAGATGCTGCCTCCCTATATCCCACAACACTTGTGTTGAGCTGTGGGATCTATCACCACAAAGCCTTAATTTTACTACCTTAAACTATACCCAATCTATCAACATATGCGTCTAATCGATTTTTAAACATGTTTATAGACGTGCTACTAATTACTTCTACCGGCAAACTATTCCAGCTATTTACTATTCTATGCGTAAAAAAGTTTTTGGCAACAGCTGTCTCGAGCCTTCTACTTGTCAACTTACACCCGTTATTTCTAGTCCTATTATATTGAGATATTTCGAAAAAGCTATCTCTATCTACGTTATCGAACCCATTCGTAATTTTGAAAACCTGGATTAGATCACCCCTTAGCCTCCTAGTCTGAGTGTAGTCAATTTTAACTCCTTAAGCCTATCCTCGTACGACTTTGACCTAAGCGACGGAATCATCTTAGTTGCTCGTCTTTGAACTCTTTCGATTTTGTCTATATCTTTGCGCATATGCGGATTCCAAAATTGGACCGCGTACTCCAAATGGGGTCTAACTAATGATTTATAAAGAGGAACTATAATATCGCGCAATTTGTACTCAAAATTTCGAGAGCTATAAAACCTAACACTTTGTTCGCCTTATTGACCGCTGCTGTACCTTGTTTCGCTACTTTTAAATCACCAGTGACTATAACTCCTAAATCTTTTTCCTGCTCTACGCTTGTCAAATCTTTCCCTGACATACTGTACGCAAAATTACCGTTACGCGAACCTATATGCAAAAGTTTGCACTTATCAACGTTAAATTTCATTTGCCATGTGACTGACCAATCAAAGATTTTATTCAGAGCTTCCTGGATTTTACCTCTATCTTCGTCATTAATCGCCCTACCACCAGCTTCGTGTCATCCGCAAACTTTGAAACTGTACTGACTAGGCCGACATCTAAATCGTTAATATATATAAGAAAAAGCAAGGGGCCCAATACAGAACCCTGAGGAACGCCACTCGCTACATTAGCCCAACACGACTCCGCTCCATCAACGACCACCCTCTGTTTCCTACCTCGCAACCACTCTTTTAGCCAATTTATTACTACACCCCTGATTCCATGAGCCTTAGTTTTTTCAATGAGTCTTTTGTGCGACACGGTGTCAAACGCTTTTGAAAATCTAAATACACTATATCAACCGCCCGATGTCTATCGTAAACGTCAAACACGCTTTGGAAAAATTCTAAAAGATTAGTTAAGCAAGATTTGTTTCGCCTAAAACCGTGCTGCGTAATTCTAACTAGTTTATGCAATTCTAAGTGTTCGACTATACGATCCCTAATTATTGATTCCAGTAGCTTACCTATAACAGACGTTAAACTGATTGGCCTATAATTTCCTGCCGCACCTTTATCGCCTTTCTTAAAGGTAGGTGTTACGTTTGCTAACTTGAAATTATTTGGTATGCACCCCTCAGAAATAGACGCATTAAAAATATTTGTTAGCGGCACAACAATGCTATCTTTTAATTCTTTTAGTTGTATGGGATATATGGAATTCGGTCCCGGTGATTTACGCGTTTTCATTTTATCAATATAGCGCATTACCTCCCCTTCACTAACCATGATATTATCCAAAATATTACCATTATCAAAAGGAATTATGTCTATGACCGTAGGGATATTCGTTACATCTTCTATAGTAAAAACTGACGTAAAAAATTCATTTAGCAAGGTAGCCATTTCCTTGTTTTCAGAAACTAGATCTCCATTTACATTTTTCAAAGGCCCCAAGACACTTTTTACTGGATTTCTATTATTGACGTATTGAAAAATCGCTTGGGGTTTTCTTTACCGTCACGAGCTATGGAGATTTCAAATTCGCGCTTGGACTTTTTTATTACACTTTTCGCTTCACGCCTTAGAGATATGTAGTTGTTTCGTAACCACAAATTGTCTTTATCGCACTTATGTAGCCTATAAGCTCTATCTCTACTCTTTATAATGTCTCCTACTCTAGAATTGAACCACAAGGGCTTGTTGTTTACTTTCGCACGCTTAATTTTGTACGGTACACTTTCCTCATTTATAGTCCTAAATACCGTTTCGAACGATTCCCACATTAGTTTTGCGTTGGAGTTCCCCATTACGTTTTCCCAATTGACGTGTGACAATTTATTTCGAAATTTACAAAAGTCTGCGTGCTGGAAGTTAGGAATTTTAGTCGAGTTAGTTGGTTTCGAGTGACTTACTGAGAGGACAAACTCTACCATATTGTGATCGCTATTGCTTAAGGGTTCTATTACTTGAAGATCAGTAACTAGCCTATCATCCGTAGTCATTACTAAATCTAAAATACTGTCCAACCTCGTAGGTTCCCCAATCTTTTGAATAAGAAAGCTAGCCTCGAGAAAATTAACTAAACGATTACCTTCCGCGTCTCCCTGCATTGTATCGTAATTCACGTTGGCGCAATTAAAGTCACTTACCTCCATTATAATATAGATATATATTTTTTTTGTAACCTATATATAGTCTTGAACTCTTTATTTACTTCAGTGTTCCTCAGGATGTCATTAGACGAAAGCGCTTGAGCACCACTCTGTGTTTCCTTTCCTTCGTGGTTTTATTCATCATATATACTGTATATATATATATATATATATAAATATAATAAAAATATATATATAAATATAATGTATATCCTATAATCAACATTACACGAGTGATCAGATAACACACCACCCATTTATTGGTTATCTTATAAGTACATTTTTTCGAGGGAACAGAGTTGGCACTTGGTACTGTAGTTATAATGTTTGCATTATCTACATTTTAGTTCTGCCAAAAGAGAGTTTCTTGTTAAATATTCATTCAAGACACTTCATTCTAGTTCCTTTTCACGACGACTTTCACGAGATATCAATGGACACCGAACCATCTTTTTCCCTTCTCGTATCGATGCGCTTTATCACATCGATTTATTCAATGGGAAATATTCATTATTCATTATTCAAATTTCATTATTCATGTACAAAGCTAATGCCAAAGTCCTGAAAACATTTCACAAACTCTGAAAACTGAAAGTAAAGTGTGTTACCTCTCATGTAAATGCAAATTTAAGCGCAATAATCGCACTTAAATGAGGTGGAGAAGGGAAAGGCAATAAAATGGGAAACTAGATGCTCGTGGGACTCGAACCGCGTCGCGTCGTTTCATAGTGAGCGCTTCCGCCGATCACGCTTTCCAGGACCTTCAAAACGGTTCGTTCAAATTAATTGTTAGCTACGTTGACTCTGAAACCACTCGACACGGGTTCGAGTCCTTCGCTCCACGCTTTATTGCCTTTTTTTCTTTCCATTTTCTCCTTCCAATTTACCAATTAATTAAAAAAAAACAAGCGAAATATCTTCAAATGATATTTCAATGCCTTTTTTTTTCTTCTTTTTTTGACCTTAATCTGCCATTTCTTTCTTTTACACCTCTTTTTACCGCAACATTTAACACATTTTTTTTTTGGCATAGAATTGACTTTTATTTCAAAATTTATGAAAGACGAAAGTTAATCTTTACTTCATTCATATACGAATGATTTATATAAAAAATTACCATTGCATTAT
The DNA here is from genome assembly GCA_023014485.1 of Bathynomus jamesi. Classification (NCBI taxonomy): domain Eukaryota; kingdom Metazoa; phylum Arthropoda; class Malacostraca; order Isopoda; family Cirolanidae; genus Bathynomus; species Bathynomus jamesi. Next base: position 1,465,928 of record JAJOZX010000218.1, on the reverse strand, counting down.
GAAAACAGTGAAAGCAATTTTGTCTTTCTCTCCTTAAAGTATCCCCTGACATACTTCCCATATATATATATATATATATATATATATATATATATATATGGGATGTACTGTTGAATATACGAAAGACCTTGGACTCGCTTTTAATTTTTCCTTAGTGGGTGCAGGATATATATATATATATATATATATATATATATACACATGAGTATATATATATGTGTATATGTATATAATTATTATATATATATATATATATATATATATATATATATATATATATATAATATATATATATATATATATAATGTTTCTCTTTATGTATTCTACGAATAAATTATGAATTTTGTCAGATGCAGTTGTTGATTGGAGTGTTATAGAAAGTGTTGTTTATTTATACTGATTTTTTTTTTTTTTGTTGCGCAACACTTTCATTTACAAACATGCAACTCGTTGCATCATTGCCAAATTAATATTCTTTAAATATTTATATATTCATACCTTTTGTCAGTAATATTTTTCCTCCATATATATATATATATATATATATATATATTACCCTCGAAATACCCTCGACCATCGAAAGGAAAGAAACAGAAATAAAAATAAAAATAAATAAAGAATTTGTGTGGGTATTTCTTCTTAAGCTAATTAAGGAATATCATGGATATGGGTCCAAATTCTCACTTAATCTGTAATTTGTGCAATTTAGTAACAACGGAAAGCCTAGCGATTAGGTGTGATTTCTGCCAACGATTAAACGACTTTAACTGCATGAATTGGAATGATCGGGAAATAACTCTTGTCTCGAACGCGAAACAAGTCGTGGGGATCAAATTTCTATGTGGCGCATGTACACAGACTGTAAATTCTTTCGCGGTCTTTAAAGAAATGGAGATAGCAGACTCGAAAGTTACAAAAAAGAATGAAATAATGGGGACGCATGGTCCGAAATGGTCCCAACGAAAAACAGGGTGGATGAGAGAGAAGACGAAATAACGATTAACAGCATAATAACGAACAACAATTTAATAACAAATAACGATATAAACAACGTAATACGGAAGGAAGACATAGATGAAAGGAAAGAAATAAGTAAAAGTGGCGAAGTAGACAAACGGTCCAACGAGCGAAATGATAAAAAGATAATAACTAAAAACGTAGAAAATAAACAGCCAAAGAAAAATAATGATAATGCCAAAACTAAGAACTTGGTAAATAATAAGAAAGAAAGCAGAAGCGTAGAAAATATCGTATGCAAATACTACGCGAAAGGAAACTGCAGATATCGGGATGGGCAATGCATATATGCACATCCCACATTATGCAAAATGCATTACACAAGTGGATATTGCAAGTTTGATAAGAAATGCATGTTCCACCATCTTACGGTCTGCAACACTTATGAAAGATATGGGAGTTGCAAATACGAAAAAAAATGCCGATACCACCACCCTCAAAGGAACGCACGAGGGAACAAAAAAACGAACATCAAAGAAGAGTGGAAATTTTTTAGACGCAGCCAACACATTTCAGCTGCTAAATACTCTCCAGCAATTACAAAACCAGCTGACAAATATAAATATAGAAATCCGAGAGCCGGACAGAAGGTACGAACAAAGACACTTCATGCGTTATCGGGACAACAGGTACCGACAAAGATAAAAAGAGGTAAATTCTCGGAGGACCACAAGGCAACGAAACCGGCACCCCCATGGAAAACAAAGCGGAACCACCTGTATGCGAAAAAGAAAGAGAAAAAATAAAAATAATCCTAGCCAACATACAGGGCCTTAAATCAAACCAGTCCACGAACAAAGTTGCATACCTGAAAGGACTCATGCAAGAAGCCGGAGCAGACTTTGCATGCCTCACGGAAACTCATCTAAAGGACTGCCAGGCGAACTGTGAAAATTGTGAGTCCTGTATTGACAAAAAAGAAATACAAATTGACAACTATAACATCCTCCGAGCCGACAGAACAGTGAGACGTAAAGGAGGATGTGCTATTTACACACGCGAAAGGCACATAGCAGAAATGGCTATAAGTACCTCAAACAACTACGTAGAATGTGTAGCAGCAAAAATTGAAAAATTAAATATGGTACTAATTGTAATGTACAGACACCCAAACACGCCAACCTCAAAATTTTCAGATTCCATTACAGAGGTAAGAAACTTAGTAAAAGATCTACACTCTCCAACCCCAAATATTTTTCTCTGTGGTGATTTTAATTTCCCATTCATGAAATATAAAAGGATAGGAAAAAATATATGTATCCACCAGGACAAGGGGGGCACACGAGAAGACCAGGAGCAGGTAAAAATGCTACTAGCTTTAGCTGATGAATTTATGTTAACGCAAGAAATAACAGAAAACACAAGAAAAAACAACTGCCTAGATTTGGTATTCACAAACAACAGTAATCTAATTGATAATGTAGAAATCTCCCCAACTATGATATCAGACCACAATATCATTGAAATAACAACTAATATAAAGGCAACAGGAAAGGAAAGAACACGCACAACAGAACGAAGCAAATTCGAAATTTTTAATTTTCACTCCAAAGCTATAAACTGGGAAGATGTGACATCCAGCATGGAAGTAATAGATTGGAAAACCATTTTCGAGGCCAAGACAACGGAAGAGATGCTAATGACGTTAGAGGAGAAGACGTTAGAAATTGTGGAAAAACATGTCCCAAAGATACAACAAAGAGGAAAGAGAAGCAGGTTCGAAAGACAAAAGAGGGCATTGTTCCGAAAGAGAAAAAGAGTGACTGCAAAATTAAGTAATTGTAAAGATGACAACATCAGAAAAATATTAAATGATAAACTACAAAGTATCGATGTCGTCATACAGGAACAAATCGAGAAGCATACAGAAAAAGAAGAAGATGACGCTATAGAAGCGATAAAGGTTAACTCAAAGTACTTCTATAATTTCGCAAAAAGAAGTCGAAAAACCAAGCGACTATCGGACCTTTAAAAAATGAGAACAGTGATTTATCTGATGATCTAACAGAAGTATCTGAAATATTAAAAGCTCAGTATGAATCATCTTTCAGTATCCCAAAAACTGACAAATTGATTTGCGATAGAAACGCGTTCTTTGAAGAAGAACCACAAGGGAAAGTATAATGGATTTCGACTTTACGACGGATGATATTACACAAGCCATAGGGAAACTAAAAACACACTCAGCGGCAGGACCGGATAAATGGAATGCCACACTGATCAAAAACTGCAAGAATGCAATCGCTGAGCCCCTATACTGGATATGGAGACGATCATTAGACACGGGAGAAATACCGGGCATCCTGAAGAGCGCGAACATAGTCCCAATATATAAAGGAGGAGATCGATCCCAGGCCAAAAACTATAGGCCAGTGTCGCTTACATCTCATCTCACTAAAATATTTGAAAGAATAGTTAGACAGAAAATCTGACTTTTTGGAAACTCAGAAAAAATTCAATGATAACCAACACGGGTTTCGATCAGGCAGATCATGCCTATCACAACTAATGGAACACTACAACAACATTATTGATTCACTTGAAAGTAATGAAAACTATGATGTACTATACACAGACTTTGCTAAAGCGTTCGACAAGTGTGACCACGGAATCATAATACATAAACTGAAATATATGGGAATAACAGGAAAAGTAGGGAAATGGATATATAATTTCCTTAGTGAGCGGAGGCAAGTCGTTACAGTACAAGGAGTATCTTCATCAGAATCAGAGGTCCTAAGCTCAGTACCACAAGGAACAGTATTAGCTCCACTACTCTTCATAATCATGCTAACTGACATAGATGGACGTTACCAGAGACAGCACAGTAACATCCTTTGCGGATGACACAAAGATCAGTAGAAAAATAAGAAACCCAGAAGACATAGGATCTCTACAAACCGACATAAACAAAATCTACAAGTGGACTGAAGACAACAATATGAAGTTTAACACCGAGAAATTTCAGCTATTACGGTACGGAAAAAGAGAAGACCTAAAGTGCGTGGAATATTATACCCCAAATGGACAGGAAATTCAGAGAAATTCCAGAGCAAAAGATTTAGGGGTTGTAATGACAGATGATGCGAAATTTGAAACACAAAATAAGATAGCAGTAAACAGAGCAAAGAGAATAACGGGTCAGATATTGAGAACCTTTAAACGAAGGGATAGGAATGTAATGATTCCTCTACTGAAAACCCTGATCATACCCAAATTAGAATACTGCTCGGTCCTAACTTCACCCATATAAAAAAGAAGACATTAGACAGCTGGAGGGGATCCAAAGAAGCTTCACAGCCAAGATCAATGGGTGCAAAGAACTAAATTACTGGGAAAGGTTACGAGAACTAGACCTATATTCACTGGAAAGGAGAAGAGAGAGATACACCATTATTTACACTTGGAAAATAATGGAGAAACTAGTCCGTAATCTTACTCTGAATCCCATAACTCCCCAAACAACGATGGAAAGTAGAAGCGGTAGACTGTGTCGTATTCCCAAATTGAAGGCGAGACAGGGAACATCCTTAACCCTGAAAGAAAATAGTTTTGTAGTGAGAGGACCAAAACTGTTTAATCAGTTGCCCAAAGACCTAAGAAACACGAAGGGAGTTGCAGTGGAAATCTTCAAAAGAAGACTAGACGCCTGGCTCAGAACAATCCCCGATGAGCCGGGCGTACCTGGCTATGTGAGGTGGAGAGCGCAAGAATCCAACTCACTACTTCACCAGGCCAACTCGAGAGGAGGGGCGACAAGCTTGACCTTCGCGAAATGAGAAATCATCGCGCGGAACCTTTGTAAGGTTGTAAGGTAAGGTAAGGTATATATATATGTATTTCTGTGTATTTGTGTGTGTGTGTGTGTGTGTGTGTGTGTATGTCTACGCGTGAACAACAACTGGGTTAAGTGTGATAATTTACAGATGTAGTGAGGTACTTTTTTGTGAAATAACAATTTTGTACCGCAAAGCATAAAAATTTGTATGAAAAAATCTAGAAACATTTTTTAGCGTCGGAAAAATGTTATGTTGGGCCTGATTAGCTTAGGTTACGTTAGGTTAGGTTAGTTGAGGTTGGGTTAGGTTAAGTTAGATTAGCGAGTATTTCACTATTTAATGACTTTATAAAAAGCACCATTCGAGCTCTCAATTGCGTCAGAAACACTTATCACGCCCTTCCCGGTTCGATTTCACTAAGGTTAGGTTAGGTTACGTTAAATTAGGTTTGGTTAATTAGTTTTTAGATATATGGATTTGAAAAAGTAGGTACATTGCTTTGAAGAAGATATGCACAGGGTTTTTATTTTGTGTGTGTGTGTGTGTTCGTAAAACATGCATTCAGGAAAAATGTTAACAGACTTTTATAAATAAAATATTTGAGTTCTGATGCATGAGATTATACCACCCAACGAAAGAGAGAAGACTGAATGAGCAAGCGCAAAGCTCCCTTACGATATTAGCTTGCCCGACTTGTCAAAAAATGACGAGTTGGAGTAAAAAAACCCGGGTGGCCCCAGGGGCCCTCAGGAGTGGTGTTGCTCCTTCTTCCTGGGGCGCAGTTCCCGTGCCTCTATCCCCCTCCACTACCACCATCACCCGGAAAAATCAGGGATTATACTTACATACTACTTCTGATAAACGTTATCAAAAGCCATACACTGGCTTTTATTGTTATTACATACGTATGGACATATATTATAAAAATATTTTGTCTTATTTTTGCTTTTAAACTTTTAGCGTCAATATGATGTTCAATTTCAAATCAGTTACATATTTTCTTCTTAAAATTCACTTGGATTAAAAGCACTTTTTGACCTGATGCGCTGACCTACAACTGTTTGCATACCCAAATAATTACTACAGCCGGGCAGTCTCGTGAATCTATAGCAGAAGCTAACTTAGATCGGACATTACAGAAAACAGGATGAGTCTCTTGAAAAATAAATCTGAAGTATGTAAAACAAAATACATTTCTTCCTATATTTACACTATTTACACTGTAGAATTCAAGGAAAAACAAGACATAGTAGACATCTCTCTTTGAGATTAAGAATCTACAGTGGATAATAGCCCAGTAAAAATTATTAAAGAGACTTAGAACGGTTAGACTGAAAACACCATTTCCAAACAATGAAAATGCCTAGTAGTATGGCCGCAAACAAGACGAGTGCAGAGCAATTGCAATGTTGATCAAATGAATGCCAGTGCCACCCACTCGACCCCCGTTGTTACAAGGGGCCAAACCCCCTCCCCAGTTCCAACCCCTAGGGTGCCCCTCCAAAATGAGGGGAGTCCACCTAAAGCCTTTGGGGTAGAAAGTGGGACGACCTCACACCCCAAAGAGGTATACCTAACCTAAGAGAGAGAGGGAGAGCGAGGAAGAGACCATCCAGCGTCTACGAGATGCAGAGGCTTAATGAGAGCTCAGGTAGCATCAATTGGCTTAGAACTCGAAATCCGCCAGTTGGCTTAATCAGCCAGTTGACAGTTGGCTTAGAAGACTTAGAAGGCATAAATGGCCTGTATATATCAATAACCTTCGAACGAATTAAAAGCACACACAAACGCACATACACTCCCATAGATAGATCCCCTATTATTACACACACACACACACACACACATATATATATATATATATATATATATATATAGATATATATAAACAGATGCATGTAAAGCCCCAACAGCAAAATATATACAAGCAAAACCACAACAGCGCCACAACCACCAATCGTCTAAGTATAGCTTACCATAACCTAACTAAATCCACCTTACCCACGGCTTTTACTTACCAGCTCCTGGTAGACCGACAAGGTCTCTAAATACGACATAATAGACAGAGTTATTAAGCATAAACAAATATGTTTATGGGACCAGGAAGTAGACCGACAAAGTCTCAAACAAAGGACGACGCTAAGAGGGTAAGGCGGGGAGGTGATCTTTTATACAAAAAATCGAATAAGATAAACTAAGTTTAATGCCAAAACAAATTTCCACCATAATATACAATTTTATCCTTAAACTATAACATAAAACCATTAATATGATTTTATATTAAAAATAGATTGTATTTCGGGATAACTATTTCATTTCTTGTCTTTCGCCCAATTAGATTCTATTTCGGGGTAAATTATTAATTTTCCTCTTTTGGCCAATTATTTTGTTTCAATACAAATTTGTCTTTAAGACACCAATATATCCTTAAACCTTATTACAAAAAATGTTAATATGATTTTTAAAACAAAATAGATTCTACTTCGGGGTAACTTATTCCTTTTTCCTTTTTTACGCAACTAATTTGTTTCAATAAAAATTTATCTTTAAGGCACAATTATATCTTTAAACCTTATTACAAAAAAATATTAATATAACTTTTATAATGAAAATAGATTCTATTTCGGGGTAACTTATTCATTTTTCCTCTTTTACGCATCTATTTTGTTTCAATACAAATTTATCTTTAAGACACCAATATATCTTTAAATATTATTACAAAAAAATATTATGTACTTTCAGATTAACGGGGGCCACCACATATTGATGATTGGTTAGGTTAAATTGTAATATTTTCGTTAGTTGAAAATTTCTAATACATCATATTTTTTAAATAGCAATATTTTTTAAAATATTACAATGATTTATATTTCAAATATTTACAATGATTAATACATGTTATCGCATCTTCCTCACTTTTTGGTAGATCCCAAATTTTCATCATGAATAAGCCAACAAAATTTTTTTTTTTTCAGAAAATTGTATAAAAAATATTTAAAAAAATATTGCTATTTAAAAAATATGATGTATTAGAAATTTTCAACTAAGGAAAATATTACAACTTAACCTAACCAATCATCAATATGTGGTGGTCCCCCGTTAATATGTAAGTACCAAATATTAATATAACTTTATATTAAAAATAGATTGTATTTCGGGGTAACTATCCCTAGAATATCCATAGAATATTTGAACATCTTGTTCCTCAAGCTTCGCACGGTTCAACATAGCCTTAAAAGTCTCAAAGGAGGGAAGGCTAGGGCGTCTTTCAGTATTCGCCACATCTTCCGTCTCTACCAAATACCACTTCATAAACGTCGAACACGTAATATCAAAGGTAGCCATCACTATTTTTCTTCTACGTGAGAAATCTTCAAATATACGTCTGAGATCCAGGGCTTGCAGCGGTCAACTGAGCACGCAGGGTAGAGATATACCAAGGTAGTAGCAGGAGACACGTGACCTTTGATCGATCATACAGGGGCAGAGTTTAGGACTTTTCCTGTACATACGCAACTATTTAATTATTTGGAGAGATGTTACCCATTGAAGTTTAATTGACTTAGAAATAAAGGCTTAAACCTTTATTCCTTAAGGTATGTGGGTATTAATTAAATATGAAATAACTTTCCTTACCATACCAAATAAACTTCAAATATATAGCAGTGTATTTCAGGCTTTAATTAAAAGTCGCTGTACCGCTTAGAAGATTAATCCGTAAATTGAAATCTTACAACAATAAAGGAAAAATGCTGAACATTTTCTGGCTGATAGGCGCAAATGTGTGTGTCTGTTATTGATTCTAATGGAGTTAACCGTGATTTGGCGGTGTTTACATTCGCAATTCTCCCCCTGCCATCCCACCACAATGCGCCTCAGTCAGTGTCTCTCAGCGCCACCAAAGACAATATTAGCAATAATGATACCAGAGGGAGGGTTACAACAGTGCCTTACCCAGGAACTGAAATTGGAGGGGGCGTTCGAATTATTAACGGGGTGAGGGCCGAGGGGTGAGACCGTGAGGGCGAAGGTGGGCTTTGTGGCACCATAGTAAAAAACTGTAAAGTATATATATATATATATATATATATTATATATATATATAATATATATATATATACATAATATATATATATATATATAATATATATATATCAGACTACAAGATTAGGTACCAGACTGCGCTATTTATTTAATTTATATATATTTAATGGAGAAGCGCTGCTCTCCGTAAAATTAATTTCTTTATTATGTGCATATTATTAAGGGAAAAATATAGTTTGTAGACATTTTCCTCGTTCATGTCAGACGAATTTATTCAGCATCCGTCTTAATACACAAATTTATCTAAAAACAGTAACTACCTAACGCTTACAGTTAAAATTGTTTCCACAGTAATGTTATGAAACAGTATTTATAGCTGTATTTAGTAGGGTCTATCCAGTAGTGAAATTTTCTAGGCATACTTCATCGAATTAGTGTATACAACATATTTTATGTTACTGCGCTTCAACATTTCTAACACATATTGGGTCATAAACAGGGAAAAGATGGACTGAGGAAGATTCAGAACTCCAGAATGAATTGTCGACGAGATATATCGTGTTAATTTTATCTACTCTAGGAGTGATTCTGGCAAGGAGAGTGTATAACAGACTTTGATTTTATCCCAGAAGATGGAGGACAAATGAAACCACATTCAACGGCAGGTCCGTACAATTGAAACGCATTATTGATTAAAAACTGTGAAAGTGAAATAGCTACACCATTATACTGGATATGGAGAAGATCCCTAGACACGGGGGAAATACCGAGCATCTTGAAAAGAGCAAACATTGTCCCTATATATAAAGGAGGGGACAGATCTCAAGCAAAGAACTATAGACCAATGTCATTGGCGTCCCACCACCAAAGTATTTGAGAGAATAGTTAGAGAGAAAATTTATGATTTCTTGGAGACACTGGAAAGATTCAGCGAAAAGCAGCACGGATTCGAGTGTTTAGAAGGCCGTATATATATATATATATATATATATTATATATATATATATATTATATATATATTCAGAGAAGTTATAAGCAAAAGATTTAGGGGTTGTAACGACTGTTGATGCGAAATTTGAAACACAAAATAAGAGAGCAGTAAACAGAGCAAAGAGAGTAACTGGGCAGATACTGAGAACCTTTAAACGAAGTGATAGAAATATAATGCTTCTTCTACTGGAAATACTAATCATACCCAAATTGGAATACCGCTCGGTTCTAGCATACCCATATAAAAAAGAAGACATTGGACTGAAGGGAATCAGAGAAGATTCATAGTCAAGATCACTGGGTGCAAAGAACTAAACTACTGGGAAAGGTTACGCGAATTAAACCTATATTCACAGGAGAGGAGGAGAGAGATACACCATTATTTACACTTGGAAAATAATGAGAAATTAGCCCCTAATCTTACTCTGAATCCTGTAACTCCCCAAACAACAGTGAAAAGTAGAAACGTAAGACTGTGATGTATTCCCAATATATATATATATATATATATATATATATATACAGTATATATATATATATATATATATATATATATATATATATAATAGGACACATCACATGCTTCAAGTTGTACAATGTAGTATTAGTTGATACGTATTCATTTATTTCCACTTAAATGGTTTTAAAGTACCTCTGAGATTAACTGAATTTAATATTAAGTCAAGAAGGTCTTCAGTTATGCTAAAATATGTTTTGCTATGTGAACAGTGTAAGAGTTCCAAGGTGTGGAAATTATGTAGTTGTAGAGAGAGAAACCAATTGTGAATTAGACTTTGTCATATGAACTTAATATGCAATTACAATGTTTAGGGAGCATTTTAAAAGTTATTTAGCAATATGTTGGCTAAAAAGATTTCCCATTTTACCTCTGTGCTTTTGAAATAAACGTCTCACTACTGAATTTACATCACAAAATGGTTACGTACTGTTGTTAGTGGGCTAATAACATCTCCTTAATCTGCTTTGTGTAAATAATGTATCTAAATGGGGCTTAATTGCGTCTGTTGACTCATCATCTACCTTGAGAAAGCTTCTGCTAAGCATGATTCACTTTGTACAAAGGAATTTGAACTTAATTTGGTAGCTAATACAAAAAAAGAAATACTTTCTGAAGCTTCGAAGATATTTGATCCTATAGCCTTGTCCCTACTTTGCAACTGATAGAGCAAAAATATTTCTCCAAGAGCTTTGGAAGAGAAATGTAGGCTGGGTTGAAACAGTATCAATCAAAGATCAATCTAAACTCTTCAATGATTTGGGGAAAATAATTAGCTAGTAGGCTTGTATTCGGTCCTCACTTAATGTAGTGCAGTTATATGCATATTTATAGAACCTGAAAATAAATTTCTCCATATTTCTGATTTGTCTAATGAAATGGATAACAATGAAGTGATTAATGTAGGAAAGTGTAAAGAGTATGAGCTTAAATATAAGTTTAATTAGGAATTTACAATGTGGTGTTATGCTGTTTACTGTTTAATCAAATTATGTAAAGATTGTACCCTGCCTCTTACTGTCTGTTTTCATTCTCTCTCTCTCTCTTTGTTTTGGTTAAATTAGTCTGCTTTGTGATTTAAAAAGTCTGGTCTACAATAAAGGATGTAGTACGCTATATAAGAGCATGATGAAGCCCAATAAAACCTGTGTAGGGCCTACATTTCTAAGTTTAACCATTATAGCTACGCTCCTTGAAATCTTTTCAGCGTTTTTTATTTACATGAATAATCCAATGCAGATTCTAATCTAGCATTACACAAGAAAATTTGTTAATTTATATGTATTTGGGTAAATTAGATTGTTTTGTGAATTAAAAAGCCTGATGCTTGACTTTTTTATAAAGAGACAGGACCTACTACCCCCTCATCAGGTGGTGGTGCTTCAAAATAAATAGTTAAATTTATCACCATCAGAAATATAGGCCTATCCCTAATCAAACTAAACAATTCCTTCTAAAACCATTAAACCCCATACTTGGTTATGATCGACGTTTTCAATATATTAATCGTTATATTCCTTAGTTTAAACGCTCTCAGTATCTGCACAGTTATTCTTTTCCTCTGTTTACTGCTATCTTATTTTGTGTTGGAGTCTAAGTGAATACGTAACACAGGCCAATGGTCTGTGGAACAAGTTAACCTGACATTAAATTTAACCTTTTCAAATAAGAAGATTGAGCCAATCACTAATTATGAAGATCCTTCTGACTTCAGCAAGCTTGTCAGGGTCACAGCCTACTGTTTGAGGTTTGTTCACAACTGTTTAACTACAATTAACAAATAGCTAAATAAGAGCAAATACAATTATTTAGAGGCTGCAATCATGTACTGGATATGGTATGCAGAACAAAAAATATGGGGTCGCCTACCAAAACTGAGGTCAGACAGCTAGTTATTCTGACTCATTATTAACTGTAGGCATAGTAAATACGCTACTTTGCTTGTTATATATTGGCTTAAAATGTATTTAATTTATATGTGTTTGGATAATTAGTTTGCTTTGTGATTTAAATAGTGAATCACGGTGCCTGGCACCTATGATACCCTTTGGGTACCATAGTACTTGAATGTTATATATGTCTCTTGTTAACGATATGTTTATTTGTTACGTATATTTGAATATGTAAATGTTTCAATTAGGGTTTAATTTTCTCCTTTGTGTGTGTGTGTGTGTGTGTGTGTGTGTGTGTGTACAGGTAAAAGTCCTAAGCTCCGCCCACTGTAATTTAGGAGAATATTAAGAAAAAATAAACCCTAGATAGGAAAATGTCTACAAACTATATTTTTCCTTTAATAATACGCACATAATAAAGAAATTAATTTTACGGAGAGCACCGCTTCTCCATTAAATATATACAAATTAAATAAATAGCGCAGTCCGGTACCTAATCTTGTAGTCCGATATATATATATATATATATATATATATATATATATATATATCCTATACAAGCGTCGTTCTTTACGTTAATTATACTGCGTGTTTGCAGTTAAATGTATATAATGTTACGGCATGCGGGAGGTGCCCCCTTGGGGCATTGGTTTCTGCGAGTATGTAGAAGAATTACGGCATTTGGAAGAGTGAGGCCCATGGTGTAATGGTTATCGCATCTGACTGGCAATCGGAAGATCCCGGGTTCGATTCCCGGGTGGTTACCTCATTTTTTCATTTGTTTCGTTCTCTGTCTCTCGTCTTGCGCGGAATATCTCCTATACAAGCGTCGTTCTTTACGTTAATTATACTGCGTGTTTGCAGTTATATATATATATATATATATACACTTTTCAGTTTTTTACTATGGAGCCATAAAGCCCACCCTTCGGTCTTCACCCAATTAAAATTTCGAACGTCCCCTCTAATTTCAATTACTGGGTAAGGCACTGTTGTGACCCCTCACTCTGCTAACATTGTTGCTAATATTGTCTTTGGTGGCGCTAAGAGACACTGACTGAGACGCATTGTGGGATGGCAGGGGGAGAACCGTGAATGTAAACACCGACAAATCATGGTTAACTCCATTAAAATCAATAATAGACACACACATTGGCGCCTATCAGCCAGAAAATGTTCAGTATATTTCCTTTATTGTTCTAAGATTTTAATTTAGGGATTAATCTTCTAAACGGTACAGCGACTTTTAATTAAAGCCTGAAATACACTACTATATATTTGAAGTTTATTTGGTATGGTAAGCAAAGTTATTTCATATATTTAATTACCCCCCCCCACATAACATCCCTCCACGTAATTAAATAGTAGCGTATGTACAGGAAAAGTCCTAAACTCTGTCCCCTGTATGATCGATGAAAGGTCACGTGTCTCCTGCTACTACCTGGGCATATCTCTACCCTGCGTGCTCGGTTGACTGCTGCAAGCCCTAGATCTCAGACGTATATTTGAAAATTTCTCACGTAGACGAAAAATAGTGATTGCTACCTTTGATATTGCGTGTTCGACGTTTATGAAGTGGTATTCGGTAAAGACGGAAGATGTGGCGAATACTGAAAGAGACCCTAGCCCTCCCTCCTTTGAGACTTTTAAGGCTATGTTGAACCGTGCGAAGCTTGAGGAACAAGATGTTCAAATATTCTATGGATATTCTAGCGATAGTTACCCCGAAATACAATTTATTTTTAATATAAAAGTTATAGTAATAATTTTTTGTAATAAGGTTTAAAAGTATATTGGTGTCTTAAAGATAAATTTGTATTGAAACAAAATAGATGCGTAAAAGAGGAAAATGAATAAGTTACCCCGAAATAGAATCTATTTTTATTATAAAGTTATATTAATATTTTTTTTGTAATAAGGTTTAAAGATATAATTGTGCCTTAAAGATAAATTTTTATTGAAACAATTTAGTTGCGTAAAAAAGGAAAAAGTGAATAAATTACTCCGAAATAGAATCTATTTTGTTTTAAAAATCATATTAACATTTTTTGTAATAATGTTTAAAGATATATTGGTGTCTTAAAGACAAATTTGTATTGAAACAAAATAATTGGCCAAAAGAGGAAAAATTAATAAGTTACCCCGAAATAGAATCTAAGGTAAATTTGCAGTTTCGGCCCCAATTCGCTTTGAATTTGAAACTTATGTTTTTCCTATGTTTTTGGATGCAATTCATTCGAATTTGGCATCCGTTTCCGTCGCAAATCACTCGTTTTTGAGATACTCCCCGCCCCCAACATCAAAAGCCAAAAACGAGTGATTTGCGATGGAAATGGATGTCAAATTCGAGTGAATCATATCAAAAAACATAGGAAAACAGAAGTTTCATAACCCAACCCAACTCAATCTAACCTAACCTAACCTAACCTTACCTTAATGAGAAGTGACGGGTTGAGGAGCAGGGTCGGTCGCAGGCTCGTCAATGTCGTCGTCCTCAGACTCGCCGTCCTCGTGCGGAATAGAGACGCGTGGAAAGGCAGGGGTAATTCGTCGTGAGTGTGGAGGGTACAGTTTTGCTGCCTCTAGTAGGAAGGTATGGAGTTCACTTTCGCCAGCCTGATTCATGAACAAATACCTTCCCAAATACTGGCGTAAAAACCGCGACCGTATTCCAGGGCGCCTAAGCCACTCTTTTAGATCTCTCCACAACCGCTCAATGTTTTGCGTATGAGTCAATGTCGTTAGGGCTCACAAAGTTTTCCGAATGGTTCATCATGTGGTGAACGTAACCCTCGTCTTTCAGAGTAAAATAGGCCACCCACCCATCACGGTATATAATGGACCCTGGGCGGATGTATTTTTTAATGAGCGGGATAAGGGTAGCTCGATCCCGTTTCTGGCTGAGCGGCTCCAGAAGTGGAACCACAAACTGTTTCTTGGAAACCGCTCAATGCCACCGAAGAGCCACGTTTGATTGAGTAAACGTCCACGTTGGTATTTTCTACGCACAATCAGTGTTTCGTCTATTTCAACAACAACGTCTTGGCCGCCAATAGGCCCTTGATTGGTGAACCAATTTTCCGTCACCTCGCTACAAAAGTTGCGCCAGTCCACACTAGTGTGGCGAGAAAATTTTAGGTTACGAAACACTGCCTGATGGTCCCATTGTTTCTGTAGCCACTGATTAATAAATAATAGCAGTTTCCAAGGTTCTATGTGGGTGCCCTCCAAAAACGTCCCTTTGTAATCACTCGGGCAGAAATTGCACCACCTGCGTTTCTTCATTTTAGGAATCACATGCGACCTCCCGCAGCGCCACTGATGTCTGTCTTCACGATAGGTAAACGGAGAATTACACTGGGGGCAGTCAACGGAGGAAGGCAGAACACCGTGAGAACGAAAGAAACCGAGCGAGTCAATGTTATTCTTAAAAATATATGAATCACTTCAAACGGAGTAAGAACACAACCTTCACACACTGTAGCCATGGCTAGACTGAGACAATATGGCGGACCGAAATGAGACAATATGGCGGACCAAAAATTATTATATTTGTTATCTCCGTTATTATCCATTTGCGACGGAAGTGGTATTAGAAAAAGTTGTCCGAAATGAAGAGATACAGCTAAACAACACATCAAAATTGCCGAGAACCAATTGGGGCCGAAACTGCAATAATACCGAATCTAATTGGCGAAAGACGAGAAATGAAATAGTTATCCCGAAATACAATCTATTTTTAATATAAATCATATTAATGGTTTTATGTTATAGTTTAAGGATAAAATTGTATATTATGGTGGAAATTTGTTTTGGCATTAAACTTGTTTATCTTATTCGATTTTTTGAATAAAAGATTGCCCCCCCCCCTTCCAAACATCAAATTGGCTTCGTGGTGTCCACCATGGGAAGCATAATAGAAAAACTATTATCGTTGTTCTTTGAGACTGTCGGTCTATCTCCTGGTCCAATAAACGTATTTGTTTATGCTTAATATCTCTGTCTATTGTGTCGTATTTAGAGACCTTGTCGGTCTACCAGAACCTGGTAAGTAAAACCCGTGGGTAAGGTGGGTTTGGTTAGGTGATGGTAAGCTATACTTAGACGATTGGTGGTTGTGGCGCTGTGGTGGTTTTGCTCGTATATATTTTGCTGTTGGGGCTTTACATGCGTCTGTTTATATATATATATGTGTGTGTGTGTGTGTGTGTGTGTAATAGGGGATCTATCTATGGGAGTGTATGTGCGTTTGTGTGCGCTTTTAATTCGTTCGAAGGTTATTAATATATACAGGCCATTTATGCCTTCTCATTCTTCTAAGCCAACTGGCGGATTTCGAGTTCTAAGCCAAGTGATGCTACCTGAGCTCTCATTAAACTTCTGCATCTCGTAGACGCTGGATGGTCTCTCTCTCTCTCTCTCTCTCTCTCTCTCTCTCTTAGGTTAGGTATACCCTTTTGGGGAATGAGGCCGTCCCAACTTCTCCCCCAAGGCGGTTAGGTGGACTTCCCCAGCTTGCTGGGGGAGTTCCCCCCCTTTTTGTAGGCAACGTAGAGGCTGGAACTGGGGGAGGGGGTTGGCCCCTTGTAACAAAGGGGTGGGAGTGGCACTGGCACTCATTTGATCAACATTGAAATTGCTCTGCACTCGTCTTGTTTGCGGCCATACTACTTGCCTTAGGGATTAACCCCTTTTTAAATGATTACTTCTCACTTGGGGTAATTTCCATCTTCATTCGAGGTCCCAGAATAGGAAAGCTCGAAGTGAGAATTTTACATTTGGGAAAGGAGTTTCCTGGTTTGGAGAATGGTAAAAACAAGTTGTAACGCAAATGCGGACCCGCCGGATATTTTCTATGAAAACTAACTTAAAGTAGGGATGGGAATGGATCAGTATGAGAACTAATTCATTTGAGATTTCGACTTTCGGATTTCTTGTTCTTGGACCAAGACTGATATGAGAATGGTCGAAATTGGGAAGACATCGTATTATTATTTCTAGATATTTTCCATTTTGAAACATGAATATTTTTGCAGTCAATAGGACACTTTAAATCGCTTGAAACAACTTTTTACTCAATAAAAAGAGCAGCTACTATATATGTCGCGCGTGTGCGCAGGCCACTGCCCGCTTGCGACTTTTAGGATGAATGCACTTTGGACAATCCAACGAAGGTGGTCCTTATTTAGTTAAGCTCGGCCTTAGCCGTAGAGCATCCGAGTAACAATAACAGTTTCTACAAAGTTTTTTTCCGAAGGGGTGAATGGAAACACTTCAGTTCTCAATGGGAGTCTTCGTTCACTCATAATTTTTATTATACAAAGTATATACAGAACGAGCACTGATAGTCAGAAATTTACAGGGGGAGAAGTTTGACCTCTTGCAACAACAGCTCAAGCAAGAATTTAAAATGAGAAGGCTCGACCTCCTCGGCAAAAGCTATGGCAGGAATTTTAAAAGGTCAAGGGGTTCGACCTCTTTTGACAATGCTTAAGAGGGAATTATATGGTCTTAATCAAATGAAGATACAGGCAGCAATTTAAAGTGAGGAGGCTCGTCCTCCTCGAGTAGGGCTAAGCAGGAATTGAAAGGAGAGAGGTTCGACCTCTTTCGACAATGGCAGGCAGGAATGATTTAATTTACAATACAAGAAATAAATAAGTCTAAATTTTGGGGGAGTGCAGTTGAAGGTTAAGTTCCCACTTTAACTGGAGAGCTAAAGAATTCTTGACGTTAGGCATAATTTAAGCATGCAACGAAATTTAGAAAGATAAAAAAATTAACAAAAAGTACTAATTTTTGTAAAGTATACCATTTTTGGATGGCGACATAATGTCAGGGTGCCGACATCACCGAGTACATTAAGTACATTAATTACATTATATTAAATAATTACAGTTAATTACAATTTTAGCAAATTGTTAGTTGACATATCTATACTGAAGTAATCTAAATAGGTGATACAATTTATATAATGAAGAAGAGTTAACCGGTGTTCTATAATTTAAAGGGGATTAACAACAATGTTATATATTTTTAGTTAACAATGATTACACCAATTATGTCAAATATTATTAGAAAAATGATTGTTATCATAGTTTGAAAGTCTAAATAGCCAGCGATGAGGAAGCGGAGGAAAGATACGGTGTACTTTCATTGGAAGTACGCGAACCATTTATGGTAACGTAGCACATAAGTAACATAGAATTTGAATGACAGTTAGGTAGAAAGAATTTGTACGAGTAATGAGAACGTGGATGACTATTTGACGTAAGCAGATAACGAACCAGTGGTCTGGCATGGAAACAATACAGTATATTATAATAATCTAACATAACATCTTAATGTTATAAATTTGTGGCAGAAGCAAGAGAGAAGATTTCGGATTCAGAAGCTCGCTTTTGGCGACGTCATCAGAATTCGAACACTTGCTTCAGCATTAACGAGTATCTTGCGAGAAATTAAATAACTAAAAGAAAAAGTAAAAAGAATACATGTGAACGTATTTACATGTAATGTAAACTACGTACGTAATCATGATCGTCAGCGAACATGTACGAATGCATAATGTATTGTACACATATCGGTACGTCACACAATAGGTTGTGTGCGTAATATAGACGGACACGAGTAAACATGGACTGATAGGTTGATAGGGCATAAGTAGACATTAGGTAGATGAATGAATAATTCAATTAATAAAATTAATAAAGGATAGCGGTCAAGAAAGGACATGGACGTATGAATGAATATGGTCGAATAATATTTATACTGCATAACACCAGACAGGACACAACATATAAATAATGACTTATAGGGTGTGAAGTTGTTATTATTATGTCAAAGAATTTACCATATATTGAATACTAAAGATATCCACATACTAAAGACATGATTCAGTATTCAAGGTATGGAAAATGTGAAGGGAATTAAGTTACTTTATGACGTCATAGTTTATCAAATTATTCAATACGTTAATTCATAATTAATTCGTCATAGTTATTTAATTCGTACATACCGTACAGTATAAGTCACTATTGGGAGAAATTAGAGGAAACGAATTAGAGAGACAATAATGAATGGTTTACAGCCATGGTACCAGAGTGAGTGAAACTATTAATTAAATATATATACTTATACAGTAAATATTAAGGAATTGGGTACACTTGGGGAAGAATTAAGTAAACGAATAAAGAAGTACAAACAAGGGTTCAAATCATGCCACATTCAATATGCATGCATAATCTAATAAAATTTAGGGATGAGGGTTAGATGCAAGACAACAATAATTAATTATAATAAATTCTATAACAAATGGAAAATGGAGATATGGGTAATATTCTGATGGAAATGTTAAACGATCTAAACCGTCGATTGTCTTGTCTGTACTTTAAGGAGATGAAATTAAGGGACATTCGCTTCTCACAGTGAACTTCTAATGGCACAAACATGAATACGGCTAAACCATAGAAACGATAGGTCGCATGGTTGTGACATATTATATATATATATTATATATATATATATATATATATATATATATCTATATATATATATATATATATATATATATATATATATTATATATATATATATATATATATATATATATATATATATATATGTGTGTGTATATATATATATATATATATATATATATATGTATGTATGTAAGAACGACGCTTGTGTAGAAGAACGTTCCGCACAAGATGAGGAGAGAGAACGTTCGTTCTCCCTCCTCATCTTGTGCGGAACGTTCTTCTACACAAGCGTCGTTCTTTACATTAATTATACTGTGTGTTGTTTGCAGTTAAAATGTATATATGTGTACGGCATGCGAAGGTGCCCCCTCAGGGCATTGGTTTCTGCTCGTATGTAGGAGAATTACGACTTCTGATTAATCGAGGTCCATGGTGTAGTGGGTAGCATATCTGACCGGCAATCGAAAGATCCCGGGTTCGATTCCCGAGTGGTCACCTCATTTTTCATTTGTTCGTTCTCCCTCCTCATCTTGTGCGGAACGTTCTTCTACACAAGCGTCGTTCTTTACATTAATTATACTGTGTGTTGTTTGCAGTTAAAATATATATATATATAAATATATATATATTATATATATATACTTTAAGTGGAAGTATGAAGAATTAAACATCTTTTTTACATAGAGCGCCATTCCGCCCATACACTCATTTCAGGGTATGACACGCTCGCAGCATCATTGCCAAGCAAATAGGAGGTCAAATCACTGACGAGGCTTTCGTACGTGGTTCATCACAACTCAAAGCAACAATGCTGTGTTAGTCTAGTTCAAAGAACATCCATATCTGTATTCAATTTATTACAATTTTCGTTAGTTTCTATTGCAGACACCCTGAGTTATTATGAGTCCTCTTGCATGATTCTTTAGGAACAAGATGCACCGCAAGTTTGTATTTCCTTCCTAAGGCCGCACAAATTTACCTGGATCTATTACAGTCGCACTCGTACTACCTCAGGCTTGCTCTACACAAACTGAACCAGAAACCACACGTGTCAGTACTCGCAAACCGTCCGTGTATATATATATATATATATATATATATATTATATATATATATATATATATATATATATATACAGTATATAATACGAAGACTTAAATAAAGCGTGCAGCCCCAAGGAGGGTCCGTCGTCGCATCACAAGGCAACGCGAGGCGTTCATCTTACCACTAAGCCATCTAGGAAGCCTCCCAAAACTTCCTCTCAAGTTTAACTTTTGAGCAGAAATAATTTTATTTTGCGTTTTTGAGGGAAATGCACTAATTATCCCTTCAGTGAATTTGTATGATAAAAAACTAACCTTTATTTCAGTTTTCTTATTAAAATCATCCCGGATATATATATATATGTATAGAAACGACGGAAGTATAGAGGAGCGTTCTGCACACGAGGAAGAGAAATAACGAACGAATGAAAAATGAGGTGAACCGCCCGGGAATCGAACCCAGGATCTTCCGATTGCCGGTCAGATGCGCTATCCATTACACCACGGGCCTCGATCAGTCATAAGTCGAAATTCTCCTACATAGGGCAGAAACTAATGCCCTGAGAGGGCACCCTCGCAAATCGTGAATATGTACATTTAACTGCAATGACCACGCAGTATATTAATGTATAGAAACGACGGAAGTATAGAGGAGCGTTCTGCACACGAGGAAGAGAAATAACGAACAAATGAAAAATGAGGTGAACCGCCCGGGAATCGAACCCAGGATCTTCCGATTGCCGGATTCCGGCAATCGGAAGATCCTAGATTCGATTCCCGGGCGGTTCACCTCATTTTTCATTTGTTCGTTATTTCTCTTCCTCTGTGCAGAACGCTCCTCTATACTTCCGTCGTTTCTATACATTAATATACTGCGTGGTCATTGCAGTTAAATGTGTATATATATACAGGGCGTCCCAAAAAAATGTATACACACTTTAAATAATTATAAAGGCAGTGTTTATTAAAATACATTTCATTTTCAAAATGTAATAGAATCTACAGACATTATTTAATTGTTTTGTCAACGCCTGTTTTCAAACTGACGTCCGTTCTGGTCCAGGCACTGCTGATAACGCGAAGCAATGGAATCGCAAACATCACGAAACATTTCGTTTGGTATTTGTGTGCATTCTCGTTCAATGGCTGCTCTCAATTCAGCGACTGTTGCAGGTTTTATAGCTAGACTTTGTCTTTTAAGTATCCCCATAAAAAAAAGTCTAATGGTGTGAGGTCTGGTGAACGCGGAGGGTATTCTACGAAACCCTTCGTCCAATCCACATCCACATCGTGCCAAGTACCACTCGCAATACTCCACTCTTCGGTCCGGATCATCTTCATTAATAGCATGGACTAATCTTGGAATGTAACTTTTCCATTGACAGCGCTTCAAAATGCGTTGGACAGACGATTCTGAAATTCCTACCTCACGACTCGCTTGCCGCACAGATTTTCTTGGACTTTGGTGATACGTTTCCAGTACTCTTTCTTGCTTTGTGGGGCTTGTCGATGTCCGTGGTCTTCCGGAACGCTTCTTGTGGACATTCTGAACAGTTCCATCGGCTTCAAACTTATCTCTAATTCGAGTGATGGTAAGTCGCGTTGGTGGATCTGTTTGAAACTCCCTCCTAAACTGTCTTTGCACTTCAACTGCGTTTTCACACTTCCAGTAGCATTTTAGAATGAATTTCCTTTGTTCAAAGCTTAGTCTGACTGCCATTATTAATTCTAATGGGTTTAACTTGGAAAGAAAGAAACATCAATTGAGCTATCAGCTGTTAAAGTGTGTATACATTTTTTTGGGACGCCCTGTATATATATATATATATATATACACACTATTATATATCTAATATATATATATATATATACAGTATTATATATATATATATATATATATATATATATATATATATATATATATATATATAGGATGTCACTTATTTTTAAACTGTTAAGTTTCCGTGCTCTGATCCCATAAAAGTATGCCATATGATGTAAAAACACTGTGTAGAAAGGTTTATTGAGATATTTTAATATTTAGAGGTCGCTCAAAGGCTTCGAAGTATTGGATAAGAGATTCTCAGAAAGTGTGAATATAAACAATTTCCAAATGTATTTAAGCAATTTATTATGTTCCTACATTAGCAGGAAGTGCACAAGACATTATCATAATATTAAGATGAAGTACATTAACATCAGACAGTAGCGTAATTATTATGATTAATCATTATTTCCACTCAAGGTATGCTTTGTCCCCATGTCCAATGCTTGCGATGGTCTTCAACAACCTGGAGAAAAAACTGGAGTTGTTCTTCATCTTTGGTTAGGTATCCAGAAAAGTCCTGGATGAGAGCAACTCCACGTTCAGCGAAGTCATTTGTTACAGTTAGAGTTTTTACAGTCTCTTTCGCAGTCTGGTAATGGGTATCCTCTTCCCATCGCTCAGCAGTTTTCTCCAAGAATTCATCTGGGAGGTTGAGTTTCATGAACAATGATTTTTTTTTTTTTTTCAAAGTTTTCCAAGCTTTTTTCTTTCACAGTATCCAGGTCAACAACCACACGCTTTGGAGGGTTCTCTTGTCCATCAACACTAGTCATAGATATGACCATGCGATTTTTTATATCAGGGAGGACTAAAAGACTAAAATAACACACACTAATGCAAACACATCCTATCATTAAGGCGACTGAAATGATACTGGGGTGAGGCATGGAAAGGAAGCGCATTTCAATTTAGGACCTAGTAACGACGCGTCATCAAAATTTTAATGGCCTTGAGCGACCTTTAAATATTAATATTTTCTCATGAAAATTCATAATCAGCGTTTTTACATGCAATGTCACATTTCTAGAGGGTCAGACCGAACCTTCTTGATGGTTCAATTCTTACCATACAAATAAGTGACACCCTAATATATATATATTAGGGTGCATCGAACGTACAGAGGCCAAAAAAAAAATTTAATTGCCAATCGGCAGGGTGTGCGATCGTTGCATTTTAACATAATTATTCATCATGTGTAGGATGAACATCCTCTGATTATATCTTCAACTGCCACAAGCCGACGAAAGTTTGATAAAACAGCATCAATTTTTCACCGAGTGAAATTATTGAATTAATCACTTGATTCGGGTTATTTTACCAATCATATAAAAATTATTATTTTATATATATTAATTCTCAGATAAAACTATTGCATTAAATGAGTCATCATATCGCGTGATATATATGGTCCAAAATGTGTTCCGCAATGCTGCTGACAGATTCGAACTCTAGAGATACTGATGATGCTCATGTAGAATCATATGCTTAAGTATTCATTAAATGTATGCCTTCTATTATATTGTTATTGAATTTTACCCTTTTTGCTACGTTTTCACTGAAATAGATAGGGACTTATAAGCCCCCTGTATTATTGTGTATCTACTTTTGATCAGGTGTAATTCATTTAAATATATTACTGATAAATACAGCAATTTTTTTTTATGGTTTTAGCAATACAACGGCAAAAACTAGACAATTTGTTGTTTGCCCTATATTTGGAGATCCAAGTGAATTGAAGCTAAATGTTTTGCCACATTATGAATCCATCATGAAGTATTGTTTGCTGAGCAAACTTCAACCTAAAAGTGTACATACTGTTCATCCATTGTCCTTTGAATGTGCAAAAAGGTTGCTGAAAAGGTTGAGCAAGTATGGGAAAGTGCAAGCATACCTATAATATCACACAAGCCTGTTGTCGAAAAAATTCGATCATATCATGAACAATATCGTAAGTTGCTAAAACCCTACAAACAACGTAAGTGTATACAGACATACAAAGAAAGTTTAAAAAATTTAGAGATGAAGCCAAAAAACTATTTGATATTGCTGCTTGCAAATGCAGAGCAGGTACTATTTGTCATTGCCCAGCTGAGAAGAAAGTTCCCAAAGAAGAAAAAACATTTCTGAATGATCAGCGTCCTGATAGAAAAATGTTATTGGGGCGCATTGATGTAAAGAAATCAGAGAATTGAACAGAAGAAAGTAGCGTAGAGATCAAAATGAAGCACGTCTTTCAAAGTATTTAAGAGCTACGTCATCTTCACTGTCATCAGTAATGACATCAAGTTATCAGTTATCTGACAAAATACCAATTGGACAGGAAGACCAAGCTGATTCATGGTATCCAGCTCAGAAGAATCTGATATTGCTGATAGTGCACCTTCTACATCTAAACTACAACCTCCTAAAATAAATGAACAAATGAGGACACCTCTTCCAACGGTAGTGAAAGAAGCTGACAGGTATGGTGTTTTGGATAGATCTGTTGCAGCACTTACGTCAACTGTTTTGCAGGACATAGGTATCATTCACGAAGATGATAAAACTAAAATTGTGGATAAAAACAAGGTATGGCGTGAAAGAGAGAGATATTGACAAAAAATAATGATCTCTGATAAATCAGATGTATTAAATCTCTTTACTTTGATGGTAGAAAAGATAAAACTCAAGTTGTGGTTAAAAGTGGGCAAAAGCATTATAACCGTGTAGTTACGGAAGAGCACATTACTTTGGTTAGTGAACCTGAATCAATTTTCATTGGTCATATTCCTTCTGGAACATCAGAAGGAATTAAAGTTTTATAATTTAGTGGTTTGAAGAAAATAAAATTTCACCTGAACTTTTAGTCGCAGTTGGCTGTAATGGCACATATGTGAATACTGGAATAAAAGCTGGAGTTAGCCGGCTTTTTTGAATTACACTTAGGAAGACCTATTCATTGGTTTATTTGTTTAATGCACGCAAATAAGTTACGTTTGCGTCATCTAATTAAGCATCTTGACGGAGTAACTCGAGGACCATATTAAATGCAAAAAACTTCACTTTTCTACGTGAAGGTCAAAATATGATAATAAAAACCCACTCTAATAGACAGAGTTTATTTCCACAACAGTTTCGATGCCCACTGGCATCCTTCGGGTGGCTACAGAAAACGTTTTTTCTGTAGCCACCCGAAGAGGATGCCAGTGGCATCGAAACTGTTGTGGAAATAAACTCTGTCTATTAGAGTAGGTTTTTATTATCATATGAGGACCATTTTCTTTTTCTGGTCCTCTTGGAAAGAAACTGCAGAACTGTGAAACTTTGCCTTTAGTAAAATTTAATTCAGTTGAGATTAAAGAGCCATTACCAAGCATTAATAATCCTGAAGATCTTAGTACAGAGCAGAAATATTTATATGAAATGTGCAAAGCAATAGTCTCAGGTCATTGTTCAAGAGATCTGGCTTTACGTGACCCTGGTCCAATGAATCATTATTTGCTGGTTAACGGCAAACAGGATTTTGCGACTTTACATCGGAACTGATAATACAGGCCTGCGAATGAGAACTTTGTAAGAGTTGTTTTCTTATTAATAACTGATTTATATAATTCAACTACGCTGATTTCGAATAAGGTGTCCATTTTTTCTATCACGTAAGGATTTTCTGCAAACTGGAAGGGAAAAACAACATAAATAAATATTATTTATTTCAATTTACATTAGGTACCTATTTCGCTTTGTTATACGAATTACAAATGCAACAACTTTAAAAAGAAAAGACTATTAACGTCAATTACATATTCATCTTTATTTGTCCTGAGTTTTCTTGTGAGATTTATGCCTTTTAGTCTCGAATGTACGCGCTGTTCCTTTTCTTTTATGTAATAATTCTGAAGTATCCCGTTTCAACATCCAGCAGTAATCAACCATCATGCTGATGTCCCACCGTTCTCCTTGTTCCTCGCTGAGTGTTCAGAGATTCTCAGGGAAGTAATCCAAGTGTGAATGTAAGAAATGTAATTTTAAACTTATATTACAACCCAACTCTTTGAACTTATTTAGCATGTTGTTCACAATGTTTTGGTAATTTGGGTCCTTGTTCCTTGTTGTTCCCCCAAAATTTGCCGATAACATCCTTTAAAGCAATCCACGTTTCTTTTTCAAGATTGTTCATTGTTCTTTCAAAGTGTTCATCCAAAGTCAGTTTTCTAATCTGGGGACCAACGAAAATTCCTTCTTTCAATTTTGCTTCCGAAAGAGTTGGGAATTTACCACACAGATACTTAAAACAATCTCTATCTTCATCCAAGGCCTTAACAATTTCCTTCATCAAGCCCAATTTTATGTGAAGCAGAGGTAAAAGGACTTTCTTCGTGTCAACCAAACTTTCACGTTGAATGTTTTTAGAACCAGGTGTTAGGTTGACTGTGCGTGGCCATTCCTTTTATATCCAGTGCTGAGTTCTTGCTCGGCTATCCCATTCACACAAAAAACATGGAAACTTCATATAACCTGGTTGTTGACCTAACAACATACAAATCACTTTTAAGTCTCCACAAAGTAGCCAACCGTGTTCTTTGTATTTAACCTTAGCTAGAAGAAGCTCAAGATTTTCGTACGTTTCCTTCAAGTGAACCGAATGAGCCACAGGAACGGATGCATACAGGTTACCGTTCTGAAGGAGGACGCCTTTTAGACTTCTTTTGGAGGAATCAATGAAAAGTCTCCACTCATTTGGGTCATAGACTGCAGCGCCTAGCTTAAGTATTAGTTCCGAAACATTGTTGAAATATACCAGTGAATTTTCTTGAGAAAAATATTGGATGAATTCTTTTTCTCGAGTTCTGTACCAGTAAAATGACGTTCCGGGAGAAAGCAAGTTCTTTGCACGAAGTCTGGATCCCAAAATCTCTGAAGAATCCTTCGGGAGACACAAATCTCTCACCAAATCATTAATAAATGCAAAAAACTTCACTTTTTTCTACGTGAAGGTCAAAATATGAAAATAAAAACCCCACTCTAATAGACAGAGTTTATTTCCACGACAGTTTCGACGCCCACTGGCATCCTCCTCGGGTGGATACAGAAACACGAATGAACCAAAACAAGAGGGAAAAACAGTCCAGGGACAGACCGTTAAGAAATTCGCACCTAGGTTAGATCCCATTCTCCCGACACCAGAAGGGCATTTTCATTAAGTACATTCGCGCAAATTTAAAACTATCTTCCTGTTCTAAACATACAGATTCTATAATTTTTTTACATAATTATTACATTTATTATTAAATTTATTACATTTAATATTGCATAATTATTTATTACAGAAATTATAAATTTATTATTACATTGGTTATTACATTGTTGTTTATTATACAGAACTTATAAACAGAAAAACGAATGAAAAAAGCCGATTAGGAAACAATCCAGAGACCATTGAGAAATTCGCACCTAGGTTAGATACCGTTCTCCCGACACCAGAAGGGTATTTTATTACAGGGTCCGCTTATAAGTACATTCCCACAAATTAAAACTATCTTCTTGTTCTATACATACAGATTCTAATATTTTGACATAATTACTGCATTTATTATTGCATTTACATTTTTTAACATTTATTATTATTACCTTTACCCTAATTATTAAATTTAAATATTGCCTGTGTCTACAGCATTCCCTGTAAAAGTTGTGATTTAGTATACGTCGGAGAAACTGGAAGAAATATTGAAACCCGTATTAAAGAACACAAATATGCCTTCAGAAGTTGTAATACTAATAATGCCATTTTTTATCACGCCAGCCAAAATAATCATGCTATAGATTGGGAATCAAGTAAGGTACTTTATAAATGTAATAATTATGTCAAAAGAAAAATAATAGAATCTGTGTGTATAGAAAAAGTAGATAATTTTAATTTGTGCGAAGGTACTTATAAGTTAGACCCTTTAATGAGATTCTTGGTCAAAAAATCCCTTACGGAGTCGTGGGAACGTGTTCGAACCTAAGTGTGAATTTCTTAAATGTCTCTGGATTGGATTGCTTCCTTACTCGCTTTTAGTAAATGTAATAATGGAAGTATCTGCAATCCGTTTTTCTAAATCAGCTCAGGTTATCCGGCTATGGCCTCATAAGTAAAATAAAATTTTTCGTGATTTTGTCAAAGCGGAATTGGAACAGTAACATCTATCATCACTTGTTTCACTTGTATAATATCTTTTTTTACTTTTCAGGCATATAGATAAAATATTTCATAATGAATAGAGCGTGTAAAAATGATCCCAATAGATTCTGCTACATATGTGGGACGGTTACCATGCCAAATAACCAGTCCCAAATCACTAAATTTGTGAAGACAATGTATAGAGCATACTTTGGAATTAAGCTAGGGGACCAGGACAAAAATTTCGCCCCTCATATGTGCTGCAAGACGTGCATTGAAAATTTGAGAAGATGGCGCAAAGGCAGAGCGAAATCTTTGCCTTTTGGAATTCCCATGATTTGGAGAGAAGGAAAGGATCACGTGACAGATTGCTATTTCTGCATGACAAACCTCCAAGGTGAGCTTATAAATTTATTTTTCTTAAATATTTTGAAATCCTCGTATGAAACTTGACATAATATTCACCATAATGTAATATTCACCATATATAACATAATATTCACCATAATGTAATATTCACCATATATAACATAATATTCACCATAATGGTAATCATACATTTACATATACATATTGTTATAGAAAATACATTTACACATACATATTGTTATACAAGTTACATTTACATATACAATGATTGTATATTTTCTTTCTTTTTCATTCATATTGTCCCCGAAGGGACAATATGAATGAAAAAGAAAGAAAATATACAGACTCCATCGACCTATTTCATATCTTACAGACCGCAGCCTTCCCTCACGAGCCGCCACTGTCTGAATGCTTCTTCTATTTCATATGCAAGTTTTATATCCATGTTTCTGTGTTTCTATTTTCAGGAGTTAACAAGAAGAATACACACATTGTTGTATACCCTGACATTCCTTCTGCTATGAGACCTGTACCCCATGGTCCTGGAATTCCAATACCGACCCACCTCAAACCCTGGACTTCGATGATTCTGATGATGAATCAATGACCAATGCCAATGACCAGTCCCAGTCGTATATACCTCAAAATACCGCTTCAAATGAGCCGAGGCCTCTCAACCAGGCCAAACTTAATGATCTTACCAGGGATTTAGGACTTTCCAAATTAGCTGCCGAGATCTTGGGCTCACGACTTCGAGAGAACAACTTGCTGGCTCCGGGAACAACATTCTCCTGGTATAGGAAACGAGAGGAAGAATTCCGCAAGTTTTTTGCAGTGCACGAAAATACCTCTTCTTTAGTGTACTGCTGCAATGTTGAGGGGCTAATCGAATCCTTGGGCCTGCCATATAACGCATCGGAATGGAGGCTATTTATAGACTCGTCTAAACGAAGTTTGAAAGCAGTACTTCTCAACATTGGGAATAGGGTTGCATCAGTCCCTGTAGCACATTCCGTACAACTTACTGAGAGCTACGATAACATGAAAATTTTACTGGATGCTCTTGTATACGACCAACATAACTGGAGGATCTGTGGAGATTTGAAGGTAATACTAATATCATAAGTAAACTATTGCTATTGACTATGTTGTTTTTCCAAAGGTTATTTGAGAGCGTATAAGAACACTTAACTTCCCCACAGAAGTGATACAGTCCAATGCATAGATTTTTTTATCTGATAGAACAAATTCTCTAAATTCCTTAAATATTTTCATTTTTTTTCAGATTGTGGCATTTGTATTGGGAATGCAAGGGGGATACACGAAATACCCATGTTTCCTCTGCAAATGGGATAGCCGAGCGGATGAGAAGAACTATGCACAGCGTGAATGGGCATCCAGAGAGAATTTTGAACCTGGGTCGCATAATGTCGTTTCAGTGCCCCTTGTACCACCAACAAAAATTTTGCTCCCACCACTTCATATTAAGCTGGGCTTGATGAAAAATTTCATCAAATCAATGAATAAGGAGGGTTCAGCATTCCGATATCTCGAGAGTAAATTTCCTCATATATCTGATGCTAAACTAAATGCTGGGGTTTTTGATGGTCCTCAAATTCGAACTTTGATCAAGGATACTCAGTTCGAAAACGCAATGACTCCAACTGAGAAGAATGCCTGGCAGGCATTCAAATCAGTTGTCACTGATTTTCTTGGCAAGCGTAGAAGTCCAGAATACGAGTCCGTTGTCGAAAACTTGATGGAAGCTTTCAAAGCTCATGGGTCGCGCATGTCCATAAAAATGCACTTTTTGTGGTCCCACTTGGACTATTTTCCTGAAAATTGCGGGGTTTATAGTGAGGAACAGGGTGAACGATTTCACCAAGATATCAAAATAATGGAAGAGAGGTACCAGGGAAACTGGGATATCAATATGCTGGCGGACTATTGCTGGTGTTTGAAGCGAGACGTGCCCGAAGAAAAACACAGACGGAAAGCCAAAAAAACTTCATTCCTTCCTCAATAAACTTTTTTCCATATTCATTGTATGAATAAAAGTATTTATTCACCCAATGTTTTCATTTTTCACGAGTGTTCTTATAATATTACTCGTATCTACAGTGTTTAAGCTAAAAAAATCAATAAATTTGGGGATAAAATTGGACTTATAATAAATGGCCAATAGAGAAAAAACCTGACCTGATTGAGGAAAACCAATGTCATTTTCGAATTGAGCATGGTCGAATTATATAATATGAGTTGAAAAAACCCTCACAGCAGACAAAAAAATTTCATATGCATACCAGTGTAATCCATCCAAGAAGCTTAGGTTGTTAGTAAAATATGTAATTGATGTGTATGGAACAGTTTGGTTTAATATTAAAAAAAATCCTCATGTAGTCGTGGCTCACAGCACTTTTATCGACTCGTAAAAAATTCACGTTTTCTTCCTGAAACAGAAAAATATGTGGTGGATAGTGTAATTCAGCGAAATTTATTTTGTTCAGCCGGAGAATTTGCTGCTTGCAATGCTTGAATGAAAATGAAAGAGTAGAGCCAGCGCTTACAAAATTTCTAAACAATGAACAGTTGATATCTTCATTAATCAAAATGACACTCCACTGCTGTGGACGATATATATATATATATATATATATATATATATATATATACGTTAGTTATGAGATAAAGGAAACTGTTTGAAGGTTGTAATATAAACGGATAAACTACGCCTACAATAAATAGATTAGGTAAAATTTAGTAAACGGGGATCACCTGAAGATCCGTCACCCCAGCCCTTTTTTAGTTAGCTTTATACGGCTAACTAACGAAAATATCACGACCTAACCTAACTAATCGTCAAGGGCGTACAGTTGACCTAACGATTGTTTAGGTTAAGTCGTGATATTTTCGTTAGTTAGCCTTATAAAGCTAACTAAAAAAGGCTGGGGTGACGGATCTTCAGGTGATCCGTAAATTGTAGCTACCCATGTATTTAAAATGATTTAAAGAATGATAGGTTTACAGTACATAAATTCATTAATATATAAATAATTTGAGTAGCATCAGAACTTTATAAAAAACGTTTAGGCTGCTTGCATTATTTTTTTTATTTTGGCTTAATTGGCACCTCTGACAACTTGGTGGTGGTGGTCGTCGTCGTAGTACTGGTGGTGGTGGTAGTGGTAGTAGTGGTGGTGGTGGTTAGTTGGTGATGTAATAGTACCGATGGTTTGGGAGTTATGCATGAGGGGCTATGTATGAAAGGAATTGTGAGGTGGCCTAAGGAAGGCATGTTCGCATGTAAGTATAGTATATATATATATATATATATATATATATATATATATATATATATATATATATATATATATGCGTGTATTTTGCTATTTTTCTAGACAGAGCGGTGTTAATTCTCCTTTACGTGCATACAAGGAAATAACTGTACGATTAAGTCATATACGATGTGTGTGGTGTGGGTGTGTGTTTGTTATTTTTCTGAAACAGAGTGATGTAATTGTGCGTTTAATCCTTTACCCTCATGATTGATTGCCTTCTCAGCCGTGCTCCTAAAGGTTGTATGTATGTGTAAGATTATATATATATATATTATATATGTGTGTGTGTGTGTGTGTGTGTGTGTATCTAAGCGGTCTGTCTGTATCTCTGGCTGTGTTCCTCTAAGAAAACTGGCTGTGAGCCGTTTACGCCATACGATTGGCTGGATCTTATGCCAACTGGCTGTGATGCTAAGCCTCCCAGGAAGGCTTGTAAAGACACCATTATGCGATGGTGTTTTATTACCATTGATAGGTTAGGTTACCCACTCTACCTTTGAAACGGTCTAATCCGGCCCTCTTCATGCATACACGTCTTAATAAAGAAGTTTGTTTTACTTTTTCCTATATATATATATATATATATATATATATATATATATATATTATATATATATATATATATACACGGTGAACCAAAAGTAGGGGACAGTAGGTTGAATACGGTTTGTGTTTATATTATATTATAACTATGGTGTTCATTATAACTATGGTGTTTGTGTGATATTATATTAAATATTATAACTAAATTTATTTAAATTTTATTTTGTATTATAGTATACAAAAAAATTAAATATGTATTCTCAAAATAAACGTTATCATTTACTGTCCACCTACATTTGGTTTACCCTATATTATATACAAAACACATAAACACACATAACATGCCTATACAAATACACTACAGATATATACACATACAATTCATATATATATGTATACTTTTGTGTGCCTGACTACCTCCCTCTCCCCCTTGGAGGGTCTAACCCCCACTCTCCCCTTTGGAGGGTCTAACCCCTCTCCCCCCTTGGAGGGTCTAACCCTACCCCTCCTGTCCCCCATTGGACCAGTATTGATCATCCTGCATGCAATTGATTTGCACTCTAACTTTTTGCCATCATACTTGAATTTAATGGTGATGTAGCAAGCGATGCCATCTTTGTGCGTGCGTTTGATTGTATTCTATCCGTATTTAAAGAGCATGATAGTTTTACTCATTTGTAAAGTGGGTAGAAAAATAGTGTTAAAAATGTTGAAAGCTCTTTGTATTGAATATAGACCACCGAATACTTTGAGTGGTGAATTAATGTTAAATCGCATTTATTGCGTAGTAGAAAGCAATGAGAATGTAAATGTGAACTCGATTACGTGTGAGTTTACTATTTTATTTAAGCGTGGTAGAAACTGAACTTAAAGGTTGTATTTCAATTTTCCCATTTTTTATGCATATATATATATATATATATATATATATATATATATATATATATATATTATATATATATATTAGTTAGGGGCACTCAATATATTTTGCCACACCGTTTTTTATGAGCTAAATAATAAGCCATGGAGCTGAAATATCTTTTGGGTCGTAAGTTTCAACTTTCTGCGCTTCACATAACCGGATTTTTCCAGTTTGAACCTCCCCTCCTTGTATAAACCGCTTTCAAACGCCCTTGTATAAAACCGATGGTTAACACAGTTTCGAAAACGAAGTCCGACAGTGATGTGCGTCGTAAACAGAGAGCTGTTATCGAGTTCTTAACCGCAGAGAAGGGAACAGTTGGTGAGGTCTGAATCCATGTTGAGTAGGCGATAGTGGTATGTGTGGGTTAGTGATTTGTAAGATTAGTCTTTCTGTTACATTAGAAGGTGTGCATAGTAAAGTAATGGATCTATAGGAAGCTGGTTCTGTTGGATTTTTGTTTGGTTTGAGTAGTGAAATAATTTTACCTTGTTTCCATATGTCAGGAATAATACAGTGTTGGTATGAATATGTGCTGATGTTTGTGAGAGCTAGTATTTCCTATGGGCCCAAGTGTTTAAGGTGTATGTTAGATATGTTGTCTGGTTCAGTATCCTTCGAATTCTTAATGTTAGAGTGGGTAATGCTGTTTAGTCTTTTATAGCCTGGATGTATCTGTGGAGTGGTTCAGTGTTGTTATGAATTCCTTAAAAGTTTCTGTTTGTTTTTCTTTGAGTTTGTTGTTTATTTCTGTGTTGAGCTGTTGTATCTGCTGTTTTATGGCTTCTGAGTGTGGTTTTTGTGTTATATTTGAGGTTGTTACGTTGCCTTATGAGGTGGACTATTTCTCCCGTGTAATTTGGGTTGTGTTTCCTAATGTTGCCTTTGGGTATGTATTTGTTTGCATTATTGATGATCTGATTAAATATTTTGAGTGTTGTATTGATGTTTATGATGGGTGTGCTGTTTAATGTGGTGAATTGTTCCTCAGTCTGTATTTTGAACTGTTCCCAATCATCTTTCTTGTAATTTCTGTAAGTGTACCTAAGACTGTTGGGGCAGAGTGTAGAACGTGTTGTAATGATGATGGGCAGGTGGTCTGATGACAGTTGTTTCTGTTCTCCAATGTGTATGTGTTGCTAGTGAGGGGGAAAAGAACGTTATGTCTGAGGAGGAGTTTGAGTATCCTGCTTGATGTGGTATGTGTGTTTGTTCTTTGTTAAGAATGAAGAGGCTGTTTAGTTGTGCGACTATGTTGGCGCCTCTGGTGTTGCTTTGGTTGTGCAAGTACCAACTAGTGTCTTTAGCGTTGAAGTCTCCTCCTAAGATGACATTAGTGAGAGAGGCCAGATTGTGTAACTGTGGATTGTATCATAATTGGCTGGCACCTGAGGTGAACTATCTGGTGGGATGTAAATGTTGATAAGTGTGGTGATGTGTTTAGCGCGTGTTTTAATGTTAACTGCCTGTATTTCTATCGTGTTATCTGCTTGGATTGTGTTTGTAATAGTTTGGGTGGCATCAGTGTAGCTAATGCTTTTACGTATGTAAGTGATGAGTCCAACCCCTTGACCCCCAGTACGATCTTGACGGATCGCCGTGAAGTCAGGGATGATGGGTGTTTTGTGTGTGCGTTTTAGTTTTTTTCTTCTTGTATAAGTGCTATCTGAATGTTTTGTTTGTATACAATTCCCTAAGCTGCATGATTTTGTTTGTGAGGCCATCTACGTTGTACTGTAATATGTTAATATTATACTTCTGTATGCGTCTCATGGTGCTATTGTGTCTATGTCTTTGTGTATGGTGACATGTGTAAGTTGTAGTGGGGCCTGGATTAGTCTTAATGTCGCCGGAGAGTAAGAGTAGTCCGGGGAGCACGCAATTGCTCCCCGTAAATGAAAAAATAGCACGCTGAGAATAGGTCCGGCTTCGGGAGTCGATCGGCACTCTGACCGTGCCACGCAACAGGCCGTCGACTGCCATTCTGGCCAACTGTAGACAGCCCGCTGCACGGAGATTTCAGGAAGTTTGGCCACCAGCGCGTTGATGTTTCGGTTTGACGTTGCCTCTTCTTCGCGTTGATGTGTCCCGCGCTGGAGGATACAGCCACTGTTAGAAGCTGCCTCGTCAGCTGCTAACACTTTTTTGACGTTGTTCTAGCTAACTGTTCAGAGGTTTTTTATAAACAAATCTCAGTTTTCTGCTGGAAATGGCTCTTTCCAATTTTAAAATTGATTATTCAAAGAAGGAAGATGTTGACTTCTATTTTGCGGCAACAACAGTAGTTATAGTGATTAACAATTATATAACGGCATTTATATTATGCTAATGACAACTGAAGCTTAGCAGATGAGGAAATGGTTATACAGCTTCATTGTTAATATATGTGTATATATATATATATATATATATATGCTAATGAGTTGTGCACAAATGGAACGCAGCATGAAATATGAAGCCTGTTGATAACAGATGCTGTTGTTGATCGAAGCACAGTTGGACGTTGGTCTAAACGTGTGAGATCATCGGAGAGAGGGAGAGCCAGCCTCGACGATGAGCCACGCAACTGTCGCCCGGCATCGGCTGTGACATCTCACACTGTGTAACGTGCTAACACCATCATTCGATCAAATTGGCGCGTCACATACAAGGAGCTATCACTGGAACTAGGAATTAGTGAAGGAAGTGTGAATACGATAATTCACCAACTGGGATACTCAAAAGTGTGTTCATGTTTGTTCCTCGCAAACTAACTGAAGATCACAAAGCTCAAAGAAAAGAAATTGCTTCTGAGTCGTTGGTTCGGTACGAGACAGAAGGGGATGACTTCCTTTCACGAATTGTGACTGGGGATGAGATTTGGGTACACCACTTTGAACCTGAAACAAAATGCCAATCTATGGAGTGGCATCACGCAGACTCCCCAAGCAAGAAAAAGTTCAAAATGGCTCCCTCTGTGAGAAAGGTTATGGCCACCATCTTCTGGGACATGAAAGGGGTGATTCTGGTGGACATTATGAAGAAAGGACAAACAATCAACTCAGAGGCATATATTGCTATTCTACAGAGACTCCAGAGACGTATAAAGCGAGTTCGACCGGACGATAACGCAAGACCACACAACAGTTTGCAACGTAAGAACCTCAAATATAAGACACAAACACCACACACAGAAGCCATGAAACAGCAGATACAACAGCTCAACACAGAAATAAACAACAAACTCAAAGAAAAACAAACAGAAACATTCAGGGAATTCATAACAACACTAAACCACTCCACAGATACATCCAGGCTATACAAGACTATAAACAGCATTACCCACTCTAACAGCGGCATTCACACCTCACACGCGGCTATCTATCGCAGCCAAAATAATCCCAACATACACACAACAAGCTAACATTCTAGTTAATCACTACGCAAAGATAGGTCACTTAAACAGAGACAACAACCAGAAACAAGCAGACAGACAAACAGCCAGACACAAGAAAACCTACAGACTCGACACGACCATTACACCCTTCAATACAGACCAGACCACCAAGATCATCAAAAACATTAAGAATTCGAAGGCTACTGGAGCAGACAACATATCTAACATACACCTTAAACACTTGGGCCCACAAGGAATACTAGATCTCACAAATATCAGCACATTTTCATACCAACACTGTATTATTCCTGACATATCGAAACAAGGTAAAATTATTACACTACTCAAACCAAACAAAAATCCAACAGAACCAGCTTCCTATAGATCCATTACTTTACTATGCACACCTTCCAAAGTAACAGAAAGACTAATCTTACAACTCACCAACCCATACATACCACTATCGCCTACTCAACATGGATTCAGACCTCACCACTCAACCACGACATTACTCACTAACCTCGCGCAGCACATCATGGATGGCATCAACTCCAGACGACCAGCTCAACGTACACTATTAGCAACAATAGACATTAGTAAAGCATTTGATGCTATCCCACGCTTCCCTCTCATAAACAAAATACTCAACATAAACATGCACAATAACACCAAAAGGTGGATGAGCAACTATCTTTCAGGAAGATACTCACATGTCACATTTAATGGCAAGTCATCCAAAAACAAGCTTTTTCCGAACGGGGTCCCTCAAGGCTCTGTTCTCTCACCAACACTGTTCAACTTATACATGCATGACATTCCAACACCCATAGATAACAAGCTTACCTTATCATCATATGCAGATGACATCACTCTAACATCCACCCACAACAACATCGACACCGCTACAAATAACCTACAAACATATATAAACAGTATACAAGACTTGCTCACACACAATAGACTCAAAGTAGCCCCCACAAAATCAACCATCACCTTGCTTACAAGCAACACAAAAGAACACCAGGTAATTCCACAGCTTACACTAAACAACATCAACATTCCACACACTCACAGGACCAAAATACTTGGGGTCACATACAACACATCATTATCTTTTGCAAACCACATTCAGGACATTAAAAACAAATGTACCTCAAGACTTAACACGCTTAGGGTACTAACAGGCACAAACTTTGGACACCAGCAGGAAACAACATTACTCATATACAAACAATATATTCGCTCAGTTATGGACTATGCTAGCCCATGCTGGGCACCCATTATCTCAAACACACACATAAACACCTTACAGACAATACAAAACAACACACTTCGTATCGTATCATTACAGGATGCACTCAAACAACACCAATAGAACACCTGCACACAGAAACAAAAATACTGAAAGTTAGGGAACATTTAGACATGAGGGGAACACAATTCATGGCAGCAGCGACGACTAACCCACGACACCCTTGCCACTACATGTACAATCATGCACCAACACCTCGCACCATTAAGGTAACACCAGAGAGATATTATATCCAAATACTCCATTCCATACCACGCCCCACAGACATCACACAGTACAGAAAACGCATACACACACACCTAACCCACAAATCACTGACATGACTCGGTCCGAATGCGGTCCTAGGTGCGAAGCCACCACCCATTAATAGGTCAGAGATCAGCCTGAGCAGATCGGATCGAGTTAACTTAGCACGATTCCGATGTGGACATCACGCCAACTTACAGACATATAAACACAGACTAGACAACTCCATAGACGACACCTGCCACCTGTGCCAGGACACACCACAAACAATTGAACACATTATGACAGACTGTACCTTTCTAGCACAACAACGAACACAACACAACATCACTAGTGCGCTGAACCTCTGGTCCACTCCGGAGAGGGCGATCGGTTACCTGCGTGCCGCCGGCTTGCTCGATCAGGGTGGGCTGATCGGCTAAACAACAACAACAACAGTTTGCAAACAAGAGAAACCATCCCAAAAATGCGCTTCACTATGTTACCCCACCCTCCATAGAGCCCTGATCTGGCACCTTCAGACTTCCATTTGTTTGGGCCAATGAAGGCTGCTATTCGTGGAAGAAAGTTCAGAGTGACGATGAGGTTGTTGAGGAGGTTAAGAGGTGGCTCCAGCAGAACCCAACGGACTTTACCAGCAAGGAATAAAGGCCCTCGTTTCGAGGTGGAGGAAAGCCATAAAAAGGATGAAGATTCTGTGGAAAAATAAAAACTTGTAAAAAAGGTATGTAATTACTTGTGTAAAAAAATTTTGGAACTTACAAGGAAACTTGGAAAGAAAAAAAGAGGTGGGACAAAATATACTGAGTGGCCGTCGTGTGTATATATATATATATATATATATATATATATATATATATATATATATTATAATATATATATATATATAGTAGGCCTAGTATTAGCCGAGTGAGGTGATACTGATTAATTTAGTGCTAATGATTAATTGATGGAATGATTTATTATTAATGGCAAGGCTGGGGTCAACAATTTATGATGTCCTACGGTATCACCGGTTTTATGTGACTAATCAAGTAGGCTTACTATAATTGCTTTCTGGAATGCCACGAATTGATTCGAGGTCACCAGCTTGGATTACACCCAAGCAAATAATATTAATAAGGTTATAAAAATCACTTGTTGTTTTGTGTTTAATTAAGAAAATAAATCAGTTATTTGTTCACAGTGAAGAACAAATGCAATGGCAGTAGTTATAGTGATTAACAATTATATAACGGCATTTATATTATGATAATGATAACTGAAGCTTAGCAAATGAGGAAATGGTTATACAGCTTAATTGTTAATATATATATATATATATATATATATATATATAATATATATATATATATATATATGCTAATTAGTTGTGCACAAATGGAACGCAGCATGAAATATGAAGCCTATTGATAACAGAAATTATGTATGTACGTTGGTGCACTGAATGGATTACGTAATACAATGATTTAGGTAGGCTAGAGAGTTACGCATAAATGGAATATAGAATTGATGATGCAGCCTATTAATGATATAAATACTGTATGTACGTTAGGTACACTGAATGGATTACATAATAAACTGATTTAGGTAGGCTAAAGAGTTATGCATAAATGGAACATAGAATTGATGATGCGGCCTATTAATGATAGAAAGACTGCACTTACGTTTAGTACACTGTAAGTGGATTAGGCCGTCATTAATGAAATGCTTAAAAGGATCACATAAACAAACGGATGCAAAAATAAAATGAATTACATGAAAGAACACAACAGCAGGATAATACACGATTACGGTATTGGAATGACACTTGAACTGGGCGTACTGCAGTTTTAACGAGAAAGTTAGTTTGAACGATTATGGAGACACTTTCAGTATAGCCTAAATTGCGGTTCTGCGATTACACTACGTAGGCTTCGCGTTAATTGTTTAAGACGAGGCAAAAAGGAGTAGGCTTACCGAAATACTGAATACCTCTGGATGACCTTGAGACCGGTAGCGTGTCCTTTTGAAGCTTGTTGAACGAGCGCCGTTCGTACAGTGGTGGAAGATGAAAGAAGGGAAGTGATTTGGGGCTTGTAGCTTCGTAGAAAGTTCACGGACCTTTTCCCGAAGATGTTTCTGCAGCGAGGTGAACTTTGCCGGTGCCCCTGAGTATGAAAGTTGAAAAACGGTCGAGATTGTTGTGAAGACTCCAATGATGGAACGCCTACAGCAATGGTGTCCTTTCTTGCAGGAAGGATTTGTAGCGTACTTCAAGTGATGCTTCGCTCTTGCACAATATACGGTTGAAGTGGGACTTGATTTGATGCCGGTTAAAGTCGATGATGGCACTGCGTGGAGAGTAGACGTTCGAGATGTACGCACGAGTGGAGTGAGAGTACAAATATATATATATATATATATATATATATATATATATATATATATATATATTTATTTCACGAAAGTAACACGTGAAAAATATTTATGCTGAATAAAACCACGAAGGAAAGGAAACACGGAATAGTGCTCAAGCGCTTTCGTCTAATGACATCCTCAGGAACACTGAAGTACATAAAGAGCTACAGCCTATATATAGGTTACAGAAAAAAAAAAAATATATATATATATATATATATATATACAATAAACGGAGAAATAAAATTAAAATTAAAAATTAAAGGATTGTGGGAGGAGCATACAAATTTGTAAGGAAAAACTATCGATTTTTAGCACAAGATCAAATGAATTGTTTCTAACCAGTTATATAAAAAAAATACAAATTTATACTGGAAATCTGCCCGGGTTTTAGCACTCTGCCCTTCTTGTATATAAAAATAATAATAAATAAAAATAAATTGAAAAACAAAAGTTATTAGAGTAGCATACAAGTTCTGTAACCTATATATAGGCTGTAGCTCTTTATGTACTTCAGTGTTCCTGAGGATGTCATGAGACGAAAGCGCTTGAGCACCATTCTGTGTTTCCTTTCCTTCGTGGTTTTATTCATCATATATATATATATATATATATATATATATATATATATATATATATATATATGTTTAAATAACTCCAATGTGTATTATTCCTGTTTTCTTCTAATGTATATACAATTCTTCTCTACTAGTTGTGTTATTTTTATGTTTGATGTAAACGTATGTGTTAAATAAATCATGTATGTATTTTCCCTGTTTTGCACCTAATGTATATACATATTTACCGAATGTATTTCATGAATGATATATATTCAATAGACAGAACGACATAGTTGTTTTTTTATTTCTCCTTTATACCATATAACAAATATTAATGGAAATGAAGGGTGTATATATATATAAACGATAATTGTGTGGGCGGGGGGGGGGGCGCCTGGATGTATTCCCTAGCTTTTTCGACTGGCGGGGGTTCGTGAATCGACAGGTTGGCTATATTTTAGTTTAAGAATTTATTGTGAGTGGTGGTGCCCACTCCAGTTAGCCTATATATATATA
Organism: Bathynomus jamesi; assembly: GCA_023014485.1. Lineage (NCBI taxonomy): Eukaryota > Metazoa > Arthropoda > Malacostraca > Isopoda > Cirolanidae > Bathynomus > Bathynomus jamesi. The sequence continues at coordinate 1,423,616 of JAJOZX010000218.1, read as the reverse complement.
TATATATATATATATATATATATATATATATACACAGTATATATATATATACACAGGGTGTTTCAGGAGGAAAGGTCAATACTTCGGGAGGTGATAGTATCGGTCATTGTGAGAAAAAAGTTCATATGAATTTGTGTCTAATTCTAAATGGTTACGGAGATAGAGCTGTTTGAATCTACAAATACAAAAGCATTGTTAATGGTAATCAAGAAAGAGAAACCAATTACTGTTTCTAGCATTTAATGTTTAAACATTGGCATTTTGAATGGTATCAGATACAGAAATGACAAATTTGTTACAGTTTACAATACGTTTTCGAAAATCCCACCGTCAACCTCAATGCACTTTGCAAGTCGTGTGCGAAGATCGCGTGTTGTTTGTCTGAGTTGATCTTGACGTTCCTTTATGCGGGCAGTAGCAGCATCCAAAATGCGCGCGAGCAATTCGTCTCGTGTATCCACCTTTCTTTTGTAAACTTGACTTTTCATCCACCCCCACAAACAATAATCTAACGGAGAGAGGTCTGGAGACCTTGGTGGCCATTGAATGGGACCACCGCGGGGGAAGGAAGAGCTGCGCGCGCATCAGATTCAAACAGCTCTATCTCCGTAACCATTCAGAATTAGACACATGTTCATATGAACTTTTTTTTCTCACAATGACTGATACTATCACCTCTCTCTCTCTCTCTCTCTCTCTCTCTCTCTCTCTCTCTCTATATATATATATATATATATATATATATATATATATATATATATATAAGTCACTAAACTAAGGCGACTGGCTGCTTATCCTCTAAAGAAACTGTCTGACAGCCGATTACGCCATACGATTGCTGAATCTTATGCCAAATGGATGTGCGAATAATTTTTGTTTTAGAAATTTGCAAATCAAGCTGGTCAGGCTGGAAGCTGGTTCCGCTTAAACTATTTGAAAATTTGCAAAAAAATTACAAAAAAATTACAAAAAATTTGCAAAAAATTTGCAAAATAATTACAAATTTTTTTTTTAATAAATAAATAAATAAATAATAAATAATAAACAATAAACTTTAATTTTTGCAAACAATATTTCAATATCTACGAATATCTATAAAAAATGGACTCAATAGTAACTGTTCTCCACACTAAAACCAGTGTGCAAGTTAACATGGCAGAGGAAGGAAACAGAAACCCATGTATAAAATGTGCATTGGACTGCATCCTACATGCATCAAGATGCGATGAGTGCAGACTATGGATACACTACAGTTGTAGTAAACTACCTATTTATTTCCTACTCATCCTTCAAAATTCAAAAAGAAAATTCTCATGCTTTAGATATGCTCGTGAAATTTGCAATGACTATGATAGGCAATTTGAAGAGTTTGAAGTAGAACTGGCAGGAGAGTTACAGGAGGAGGAAATTATCATTGCCAATGCAGAGCTTGCTGAAAAAGTGAGAAACCCTCAGGATGAGACCCTAGAGAGAGGGAAACTGCAAGCAAAAAGGGCACCAAAAGAGACAAAACAAGAATAGGAAATAGACATTAAGACCTTCAACAAAGTGAACAACCCCACTGTACACATTCACCAAAAAGCCAAAAGTGAAAACGAGAAGCCAGTGTGCAAGTATAGGGTGTTCCACAAGTCATCACCCCATCTGAAGTAGCTGTAACCTTAATTTAATTATTGTTTTTTTTTCCAGATTGTAGAAGATCAACCCCAATAATTTGAAGATGGAACACTACACACCACAACATAATTCTAACATAATTCTAAATAAAATAAATTATTTCCACTTTCTACAGTATTTGTTGTTTTATTGGTTCAAAAGTTATAAGCAAAACAAATGGGGTGATGGCTTTTGGAACACCCTTTAATACATGAGGGGCTTGTGTAAATATGGACTTATGGGAAGAGAATGCCCATTTGCTCACCCACCACGCTGCAAAAAATTTATAAACGATGGTAATGGCATTTCTGGATGTAGATCCAATGCAAGATGCCCCTATCTTCATCCTCAAATTTGCCAGAGCTCATGGTGGGAAAGAAGTTGTTTTAAAGAGAATTGCAATTTGGCCCACCTGAAGGGAACAATACGAATGCAACCACATCAAAATCAATGGAGAGAATACCAGGATAGTGAGCCTGCTGTCCATCAGCACTATTTGGCCCAAGGGATGCAAGAAAACCCAAGATCAAATACCATTCCTGCACCCAGATCTTATGCTGATGTTGCGGGTCCAGGTAAGCCCACTGGTGACAATAGTACAGCAAGCAACCATGAAACCCCATTGGGGTTTTATCACCTCATGAAACAAATACAAGACATTCAAAGCTCACTTTGGCTCCTCATACAAAAGCAAATGAGAACCCCAGCAGGAACCCTACAAATACCCTACATGTGGGAGATGAAACAAATGGCTCCACAAATGTATCAATAATTTACTTAAACATCCAGGGCCTTTACCCAAACTCAACTCAAACCACACCAAAGTACCTTACCTAAAGAGCCAAGTGGAAAACACTACTAGCACAGTTATAGCCCTCACAGAAACACACCTGAACCCCATGATCATGAGTAGTGAAATTGCAATCAAAGGGTATACCACCCATAGATGTAACAGAGAAGTCCGTCTAAATGGTGGTGTCCTGACGTAGATCCCTGAAAACATTCAAAGTGAACTGCTCACGGCATACTCAAAATGAGCCTGTGGAACTCCTAATCATCATGCTCAGTATAAATAAAGAAGACATATACTAGTGAATATCTATAGCCCCCCCCCCCAGATAGCTCCCTTTAGAGATCACTGAAGTTCTGGAAAAAATCAGGCAATGCCCAGCTATTGTAGACTCAACAAGAAATTTAATCATTACAGGAGACTTTAATCTCCCAAAGTGCACCTGGAACCAATATGGTGGTATGAATTAGGGACAAAAAGGTCCAAATCAAAACACCTGAATGAGTTTATGGAAAAACTACTCCTAGTACAGCATGTTCACTGCACAACTAGAAAAAATAATATCCTAGATTTAGTGCTGACAAATAATGCAACTACAATTGACCACATTGTTATAACAACTACACACTCTGACCACAATGTCATGCACATATTCACAAACTTGTCTCTCCAGAAATGTAGGCAAGACCCATGCCAAATGGACTTGCCATACTCTGACCTAAACCTGCACAAGTCAGACTGAACATCAATAAATAACTGTCTGGGAGAAATAAACTAGGAAGATGAATTAGAAAACCTAGAACCAGAAGAATGCTGGAGTAGAATACAATACCTGCTATCATCAGCATGATACAAGCACACACCAAAGAAAAACGATAATGCAAAGAAGCACCTGACAAAAGAACATAGATACAGAAGGACACTTATGAGAAAGAGAACAAAGCTTTTCTAAACAACTGACAAAGCAATTAAGTGATACAAGACGTAGTAACATCCGGAAACAGATACTGATGTTAGAACTTAAAAAAGGAGTCAACCATAAGAGAGAATATTGATAATGAATACAAAGCTATTGGCACTATAAAGGAAAATAGCAAATTCTTCTTTAGCTCTGCTAAACGCAAAGCAGTTATCAAAACGAGCATTGGCCCATTGCTTGCTAAAGATGGGCTAACTCTCACATCTAATCCACAGGAAATGGCAAACATTCTACAATCTCAATATGCTTTGAGGCCTAGTGGTGGACCGGATGTCAGTTTTTCAACATCTGCGGCTGCGGATTTTTAATTTCAGTATCCGCGGATGCGATGCGGATGCGGATGCGGATATTTAGTTAATCTATCAATATAATATAGAATTATGAATATATGACAATTTTTAAAATTTCGTGATATTACTATTATGGCAGGCAATGCATAAGAATTAAAATTAATATTAATGTTTTCATTATGATAAAAAAATAACTTTCTCAAGAGTTTCAGCCACAGAAATTCAATGAAACAAGTTTCATTCAATTTTCTGTGTTACCAGGTATTTATATTTTGAGGTTTATATATTTGTTTGTTCATTAATAATTAATACTTTACATGAAATGTGCATGATTGAGCCTTATAAGCTACTTTATAAGCTAAGTTAATTGTAAATTGCATAATTTATTAGATGTAATATCCGCATAACATCCGCAGTCAGAAGTGCGGATGCGGATGCGGATATCCGGTCCACCACTACTTTAAGCTGGAGTACCCTGTAATAGCTAAGAAAATAAAAACTACAGCATTTTTTGATTGAGAAGAAAATGACCAAGACAGACCATTATTGGAAGATATACAAATAACCACTAGAGATATACAACAGGCAACAGAGCTACCGGGGAGTTCAGCCCCTGGTCTAGATGGAATTGGAGCCAAGATTCTTAAGGAATGCAAACATACTTTATCTCTGCCTTTGAAAATCCTGTGGAGATCCTCACTAGACACCAGTAGAATACCACCAATCATGAAACGAGCAAATATTACCCAATCTACAAAGGAGGCAAAAGAAAGGAAGTCAAGAACTATAGACCCATATCCTTGACTTCCCATATTATCAAATATTTGAGAAGTCTGAAAAGGCACATTGTCAGTTTTATAGAAATGAACATCTCTTAGAAGACTTTTCAAACATGGCTTCAGACACAAGAGATCCTGCCTTACTGAACTTATAGACCATTGCAATACAATCCTACAATATTTGGGAGAAAACCACAATGTTGATGTCATCTATCTAGACTTTGCAAAGCTTTTGACAAGGTTAACCATGGTATATGTTCGATAAACTAAAAGAACTCGGTATTTGTGGAAAAATAGGAAAATGGATCCATGTCTTTCTCTCTGACAGAAAACAAATAGCAATTGTAAATGGAGCAAGATCTATAGAAAAAGAAGTGATCACTGGAGTACCGCAAGGTACAGTACTGGGACCAATTCTATTCATTACACTGTATGCATCAATTTTGCTGTCAAGGGTTTTGTAAGTGATTCTTATAGAGTTTTTCCTGCTGATTTCGAATCTGCAATCCGTTTTTCTCAATCAGCTCAGGTTATCCGGCTATGGCATCATAAGTAAAATAGAATTTTTCGTGATTTTGTCAAAGCGGAATTGGAACAGTAACATCTTCATCACTTGTTTCACTTGTATAATATCTTTTTTTACTTTTCAGGCATATAGATAAAATATTTCATAATGAATAGAGCGTTGTAAAAATGATCCCAATAGATTCTGCTACATATGTGGGACGGTTACCATGCCAAATAACCAGTCCCAAATCACTAAATTTGTGAAGACAATGTATAGAGCATACTTTGGAATTAAGCTAGGGGACCAGGACAAAAATTTCGCCCCTCATATGTGCTGCAAGACGTGCATTGAAAATTTGAGAAGATGGAGCAAAGGCAGAGCGAAATCTTTGCCTTTTGGAATTCCCATGATTTGGAGAGAAGGAAAGGATCACGTGACAGATTGCTATTTCTGCATGACAAACCTCCAAGGGGCTTTATAAATTTATTTTTCTTAAAATTTTGAAATCCTCGTATGAAACTTGACATAATATTCACCATAATGTAATATTCATCATATATAGCATAATATTCACCATAATGGTAATCATACATTTTACATATATACATATTGTTATAGAAAATACATTTACACATATATATTGTTATACAAGTTACATTTACATATACAATGATTGTATATTTTCTTTCTTTTTCATTCATATTGTCCCCGAAGGGACAATATGAATGAAAAAGAAAGAAAATAGTACAGACTCCATCGACCTATTTCATATCTTACAGACCGCAGCCTTCCCTCACGAGCCGCCACTGTCTGATTGCTTCTTCTATTTCATATGCATGTTTTATATCCATGTTTCTGTGTTTCTATTTTCAGGAGTTAACAAGAAGAATACACACATTGTTGTATACCCTGACATTCCTTCTGCTATGAGACCTGTACCCCATGGTCCTGGAATTCCAATACCCGACCCGCCTCAAAACCCTGGACTTCGATGATTCTGATGATGAATCAATGACCAATGCCAATGACCAGCCAGTCGTATACCTCAAAATACCGCTTCAAATGAGCCGAGGCCTCTCAACCAGGCCAAACTTAATGATCTTACCAGGGATTTAGGACTTTCCAAATTAGCTGCCGAGATCTTGGGCTCACGACTTCGAGAGGACAACTTGCTGGCTCCGGGAACAACATTCTCCTGGTATAGGAAACGAGAGGAAGAATTCCGCAAGTTTTTTGCAGTGCACGAAAATACCTCTTCCTTAGGTACTGCTGCAATGTTGAGGGGCTAATCGAATCCTTGGGCCTGCCAATAACGCATCAGAATGGAGGCTATTTATAGACTCGTCTAAACGAAGTTTGAAAGCAGTACTTCTCAACATTGGGAATAGGGTTGCATCAGTCCCTGTAGCACATTCCGTACAACTTACTGAGAGCTACGATAACATGAAAATTTTACTGGATGCTCTCGTATACGACCAACATAACTGGAGGATCTGTGTGGAGATTTGAAGGTAATACTAATATCATAAGTAAACTATTGCTATTGACTATGTTGTTTTTCCAAAGGTTATTTGAGAGTGTATAAGAACACTTAACTTCCCCACAGAAGTGATACAGTCCAATGCATAGATTTTTTTTATCTGATAGAACAAATTCTCTAAATTCTTTAAATATTTCATTTTTTTTCAGATTGTGGCATTTGTATTGGGAATGCAAGGGGGATACACGAAATACCCACGTTCCTCTGCAAATGGGATAGCCGAGCGGATGAGAAGCACTATGCACAGCGTGAGTGAATGGGCATCCAGAGAGAATTTTGAACCTGGGTCGCATAATGTCGTTTCAGTGCCCCTTGTACCACCAACAAAAATTTTGCTCCCACCACTTCATATTAAGCTGGGCTTGATGAAAAATTTCATCAAATCAATGAATAAGGAGGGTTCAGCATTCCGATATCTCGAGAGTAAATTTCCTCATATATCTGATGCTAAACTAAATGCTGGGGTTTTGATGGTCCTCAAATTCGAACTTTGATCAAGGATACTCAGTTCGAAAACGCAATGACTCCAACTGAGAAGAATGCCTGGCAGGCATTCAAATCAGTTGTCACTGATTTTCTTGGCAAGCGTAGAAGTCCAGAATACGAGTCCGTTGTCGAAAACTTGATAGAAGCTTTCAAAGCTCATGGGTCGCGCATGTCCATAAAAATGCACTTTTGTGGTCCCACTTGGACTATTTTCCTGAAAATTGCGGGGTTTATAGTGAGGAACAGGGTGAACGATTTCACCAAGATATCAAAATAATGGAAGAGAGGTACCAGGGAAACTGGGATATCAATATGCTGGCGGACTATTACTGGTGTTTGAAGCGTGACGTGCCCGAAAAAAACACAGACGGAAAGCCAAAAAAACTTCATTCCTTCCTCAATAAAACTTTTTTCAATATTCATTGTATGAATAAAGTATTTATTCACACAATGTTTTCATTTTCACGAGTGTTCTTATAATATTACTCGTATCTACAGTGTTTAAGCTAAAAAAATCATAAATTTGGGGATAAAATTGGACTTATAATAAATGGCCAATAGAGAAAAAACCTGACCTGATTGAGGAAAACCAATGTCATTTTCGAATTCAGCATGGTCGATTTATATAATACGAGTTGAAAAAACCCTCACAGCAGACAAAAACATTTCATATGCATACCAGTGTTATAATACTAAACAATATAACTGTAACCTAGGAAGCTCTCTCCTGTCATTCGCGGATGATACCAGAATACTAAGACCAATTACAGAAAAGAAGACTGTGTAGAGCTACAAAAAAGTTCTACAAACTATATATGCATGGGTAGATGCAAAAAATATGGCCTTCAATGAAGACAAATTTGAACTAATTAAGTATGGATCAAATAAATACCTGAAAGAACAATTCAACTACACTGGACCCACAGGAAAAGATATTGTACAAACTGATCATATCAGGGATCTAGGGATTATATTATCTGAAGATGCAACATTCAACAGGCACATTGACAAAGTAACCTCATCATGCAAACAACTAATAGGATATATACTGAGGACATTCAGAACTAGGAACAGTATGACCATGCTTACCCTGTGGAAATCACTTGTTCTTCCATGCATTGACTACTGCTCTCAATTATGGGTTCCCCACAAACAGAATGAATTGCAAAAAATTGAGGGCCTACAAAGAATCTTTACCTCATATATTAAACAACCTGATGGGCAACAGGTGAGTAAAAACAAATTAAACTACTGGGATAGGCTCAGAGACCTTGACCTTTATTCCATAGAGAGGAGGTTTGAGAGATACATCCTAATCTACACCTGGAAAATTCTAGAAGGGCTTTTAGTTGCCCCCCAATACTGAACCAATTGTGCCACCTTGACAAGAACTGTCAGAATGTGTCAAAAGCATCACCTCCCACCAAACAGTCTGAGAAGGATTCAAACCCTTCAGTATAATAGTATCTCTAGGCAGGGTTCTCGCCTGTTTAACTTCTTGCCTCAGTACTTTAAAGATATAAGTGCAGTCCTAGTAGATACTTTTAAAAAACACATAGACATGTTTTTAGCCAACATACCCGACCAACCCCAGTTCCAGGGTATTCCTCTGCCAGACCAGCCCCCACAAATTCAATAAGGGACCAAATCGTATGGCAGGAGCAAGAGAAAAGAAGGGTGGCGACCCCGTCGTGGCCCCACCTCAGGAGGCGCTGAGCGGACTTCGTGGGAGCAGTGCACCCTTGAGGCAGAAGCGCTTCAAGGTAAATTCAAGGTAAATGATGCTAAACCCCTCCAGGATGGCTTGTGAAGACTCCATTAAGCGATGCGTTATGCCTACGAAAGGATTTTCTCTCTCTCTCTCCTCTCTTTCCTTCTTGTGTTTTATTACCCTTGTTAGGTTAGGTTACCCACCCCACTTTTGAAGGGGCTAGTCTCAGCCTCTGTTCATGCATACACGTCTTAATAAAGAAGTTTCGTTTTACTTTTTCCTATACATATATACAAACATGCACACACATACATGCTAGGGTATGGTTAATTAATCATTTTTAGGAAAAAGTGATGAATGATGAAATTTTCTAAGTAATCAATGATTAACTGATTAAAAATTATTAAAAATTAAATACTTCTGAAAAGAGTAAGAAAGAGCTTTATTGTTTCTGTTGCGTGAGATAAGACCGAAGAAAACATTTTGTTCAAACATTTAGTTTGCTTTAGTTCAAGAAATCAGGCATGGGCGGATTAGACAGTTTATACATGCAAAAGGTGCCAAATTCAAATGGTACATTACAAAATTTAAGTAAAATGATGGTGAAATTATGAGGAAAATTAATAATTTCCCATCATTTTCTAAATTTTTTTTTTATTAAATAATGATTAAATTCGAAACAATGATTAACTGATTAATCAGAACCATGCCCTAATACATGCATACACACCTACATATGTACACAAACAATTCATATATAATACACACACACTTTTGTGTGCTTGACATACCTCGCTCTCTCCCTTGGAGGGCCTAACCCCACTCTACCCCTTGGAGGGTCTAACCCTACCTCCCTCTACCCCCTTGGACCATTATTGATCACCCTGCATGCAATTTGCGGTCGGCTCAGCGATAATCTTCCTTTCCTCGAATAAAAAGAGTTGTTTTAACGAATGCCTTCCTTGTCTTTCGAATTATAGGTAAAATGAAAAATATTCTTATAGAATATTTCTCATTTAATTATTTTATCAATTACTTTGATTTCGCGAATTTTGTGTTTTTAAAAAATATAGAAGATATATAGAAAGGATTGCCAAAAGTAAATAGACACAGTATACTTTCTAAGGTTTTAGAATAAATGAAAGTGTTTCATGAATTATAGGTGAAATGAATATTATTCTTGTAAAGAATGAATTAATATTATGAATTAATATTATGAACGAATTTTTCATTCATTTCGGATAATCTATGTTTTCCACTCCACCTTAGACCTACAGTATACACAATAGGCAGACGGGCTGGGGGAGAGGGGTTATGTTTGAATGTAATCTACGTTTTCCACTCCACCTTAGACCTATAGTATACACAATAGACACACTGGGGGCTTATGTTTGAATGTAATCTAATTTTTAACAGTGATTTCGAAATAAAGTCAATAATTTGTGTATGTGCATGTGTGTGTGTGTGCCGTCTTCAGTTTTTAGAGCATTAACTCTCTCTCTCTCTCTCTCTCTCTCTCTCTCTCTCTCTCTCTCTCTCTCTCTCTCTCTCTCTCTGTATAAATAGAAATTAGATTCAGTTAGATATATAGAAAGAATTGTCAAAAGTAAATAGACACAGTATACATTCTAAGGTGTTAGAATAAATGAAAGCGTTTCATGAATTATAGGTAAATTGAATATTATTCTTAGAGAATATGTTATTGGAATGATTTCTTTTGCTAAGCCAATTCTCTAGTGTATTTCTTTTATTATTAATATTAAGTTGAACGAAGTTTAAATAATTAGTTCTCTTGCTGAACAACTTAAGGAGAAAGTCGGTCTTGCCTTTAATAAATAAATAAATAAGTGGAAACTTGTCTAAATAAGTTAAATAAATGGCGCAACCTGGCAACTCAACCTAATAAGGTATACCTGAACAATTAAAAAACACTCTTTGGAAACTCATATAGATAAATTAAAATAAATGGTGGTATCTAGCAACTCACCCTAATAAGGTATACCTGAACAATTAAAAAACATTATTTGGCAACTCATCTAAATAAATGTTCTCTGGTAACCCCTCCATCTATAAATAATAAGTGATATCTGGCAACTTACGATCCTCTATACAACAGCTGCTTGGCCCCTGGACGCTCATAATGCGTCTGGCTCCAGTCAGGCGAACACCTCCTTCCTTTTTAGGTTAAGGCTTAGGTTAGGTTTCCCTTTGAGGAGTGAGGACATCCCACCTTCTCCCCAAAGACCTCCTCCTTTCTCTTCCTCTCTTAGGTTAAGGCTACCCCCTTTGGGGGGAGGTCATCCTCCCTTCTCCCCCCGAAGCTCCCTCCCCTCTCCCCCTTGGCAGCATTGAGTTGTTGCATAACCCTTCCCCTCTT
>JAJOZX010000218.1:1325000-1407500 GCA_023014485.1 Bathynomus jamesi | reverse complement strand
ACATTCAATTCCTGCACCATCGCTAACTTGTATGGGTGAAAATGTAATTCTTCATGCAAAATCCGTCTAACAGTACGATTGCTGATTCCGAGTGCAGCTGAATGTCTCCGAGCAGAGCGGCCTGGGCTTTGCAACATCGCTTGTCTGACCCTTTCAACGTTCTCTGGAGTACGCACAGTGCGTTGCGGCCCCTTCGGTTTGGTTTTCATTATTGAGCCTCCTGTTCGAAGATTGTTAACCCAACGTAAGATTGTGTCACGAGCGGGAACAGAGTCATTTCGATGAATGTTGAATCTGCGGCGAAACGCACGCTGAACTGCTGTCACTGACTCGCCACTCCTAACAAAATGATCATACGCGAACATGCGGTGTTCTAACGTCCACTGCTCCATGATGGCACCTGAAAGATAAAGGTGAGTGTTAGTTAAAGTTAAATGCTATGAACCCAGGAATGGAATGCTACCTACCGCACGCCCCTCCCATTCCTACTGGCCGATTACTAGCTATTCAAAAAACACTTGATTCCCGTGCCCCACCCTATATATCGGATGGGCAAAAACAAAGGGAGACCTCGAACTTTGGCTGTAAAATCAAAAGTTATGGTCAGATTTCAATAGTTTTTTCCACACCACACAACTAAGTAAATTTCTTATACGGTGACCGGATTTCAATGAAAACTAATGAAAATTACGGATTTATTGAACATTTCTTTATGCCACTGGAAATTCTCCATTTACATACTACTGCATTGTATCTGGAGATAAAAAGTTACAAAGTACTCACATATGGTGCTACCTTGATGTTAAAAAAACTGCTCAATATGTTTACCACGAACTTCTACAACCTTTTTCAGTCTAGGACGGAACTCATCTATGGCTTTATTGATTTGTTCTTGTGGTAGCTCATCCCATTTTTCCAGAAGAAGCTGTCGTAAATGAGCGACATTTCTTACCTTGACCCGATAAATTCTCTGTGACAAATTTTCCCAAAGGCCGTAATCGACAGGATTTAAATCAGGACTGTTTGGTGGCAAAATTTAATACCGCTACCTGGAATTGTTTTGATATCTCCTGTTTCATCGATTTTCTTGAGAAGCTTGTCCAAACCTCCTGCAGTTGGCTTACGTTAATTGAAATCGCTTTAATTATCAACTTGAATCTACGATTAGCAAGATTTTTCTGGAATATTCGCCATAAATCCAATTTCTCAGCTAAAATGCTAAAAGATAGCAGACAAACCATAAAATTACCTAGTACTAACATATTAAAATTTCATGGTTCTATGTACCGTATTTGCCGATATGAAGGATTTCAAAGGTCTCCCTTTTTTTTTGCCGACCCGATAATGCAGTAGTAGTGTAAATGGAGAATTTCCAGTGGCATAAAGAAATGTTCAATAAATCCGTAATTTTCATTAGTTTTCTTTGAAATCCGCTCACTGTATAGGAAATTTACTTAGTTGTGGAGTTTGAAAAATATACTGAAATCTGACCATAACTTTGGATTTTATAGCCAAAGTTCGAGGTTTCCCTTTTTTTTGGCCCACCCGATATATATGATGCAAACCCACAAGTGGGTTTGCATCATTCACTCATTTCACGTATTTAAGTGTGAAATTCATCACATATATATATATATATATATATATATATAGCTAAATGTAAAAAGTGAACAATGAACAATTCCTACACCATCATTATATGAATTCATTGTCCATTTTTACATAAAAAACCAAAAATCACATAAGCGAGTTTTGGATAGAATTTCGATTTGTACGTCTTTATTCATTCCTGTATTTTTCTAATTCATCTTTCTAATAATGACTTATACACTATGACGTCACAAAATAACTTTATTCTCTTTACGTTTCCCACTCTGTGTCTCTAATTCGTTCTTGTAAATCTTCCTAACAATGATTTGTACTATACGTAAAAATTCAATAACTATGACGTCACATTTTCCCGTCATTTATTTCCCTAAGGACTAAACACTCTATAGAAGTCATTATTTATATGTTATGTAGTATAAATATAATTATTATTCAACCACACTCATTCTTACATTCATATCTTATCTTGACCATTATCCAATATAAATTTTATTAAATATTCATTTTTACTCGTGTCGGCGCGAAACTTTAGGTTCGTTCGAGAACGCGAAAAAAACGTTCTCGTATTATTTTTTTCATTTTTATTTTTAATTATATGACCTCCCGAGGTGAACTCAAAACAATGCTTAGTAAGTGATCGAATTCCGCTGACCGACAGAATTGAACGCTTCTAAGATAAAAAAAAGTCTCCTTTCGCTTTGATTCGAATTTATAACATTATCATGCGTTATGTCATATCATGTGTGTTATGTGCCCATGTACTTGTATTATATTTCTAACATCTTAATTGTCCATTAATATGAAACACTGTCAAAACAAGACAAAGTTATAGGAACTGTTTAATTGTAATTAACTGTAAATTAACAATAACTTGTAATGTACTTTAATGAAACTGCAATGAACAATAACTTGTAATGTACTTCAGTGAAACTAATTAAATGTAATGATTTAATTTATAATGTAAGAATGTACTTTAATAGAACTATAATTAAACAACAAGTGAATGTGAATTAATTGGTAATTGTAATCGTAATTGTAATGAACCAAAATTAATACGTACTCAGTCATGTACTCAAAATTGTGCTTATGTGCTAATACGAAATTATATCGCTTTCAGGAATGTAGAATCAGCGATACTGTTCTTTTTTTATTTTTATTTTTTTTATTCTTTTTAGTTGAAATCTTTCAAAAAAACATCTGATCATGTATTTAAAAAGGGGGGAAACTTAACCTTCGATTGTCTCCCCCAAACATTTAGACTATATTATACTGTACTTATAAAATTACTTCACTTCTGATTAGCACTTCATCGTTGTACTTCTGATTAGCACTTCATCGTTGCACTTCATCATTGTACTTCAGATTAGCACTTCATCATTATACTTCAGATTAGCACCTCATTAGGAGGGGGCAGAGGCCCCTTGCCTCCTTAATATATTTTTAGATTCCGGCCTGAGCCATGGTCGAAAGAGGTCGAACCTCTACCCTTGTAAATTCAGAGCAATACCTGTAATTTTAAGAAGTAAACCACAGTAAAAGAAGTTTTTTATCTTTTTCCTTCGAGCCGTGCTCTCTGCAGGAACTCAGTCAGTCAAGTCGACAAGTTATAAAAGAGAAAAGTCGATAATTTTAGTATAAGAGAAAAGATCAGAGAATTATAAAAAGAGAAGAATTAATAAGCGAGAGAAAAGAATTAGAAAGAATTATAGAAAAGTATAAAGAAGAAACATCCGTTGCAGCGTCCGAACCAGAACCCCCCCGTCGAATCCGAACCGACTCAGGGCCATAAAGGGGGGGTTAACATATATATATATATATATATATATATATATATATATATATATGAATAAAACCACGAAGGAAAGGAAACACAAAAGGTGCTCAAGCGCTTTCGTCTAATGACATCCTCAGGATGTCATTAGACGAAAGCGCTTGAGCACCTTTTTGTGTTTCCTTTCCTTCGTGGTTTTATTCATCATAAATATTTTTCACGTGTTCTTTCGTGAAATAATTTTCATATATATATATATATATATATATATATATGTAAAGAATGACGCTTGTTAGAAGAGTGTCCGCACAAGAGGAGAGGAGAAGACGAGCAATGAAAAATCAGGCACCTCCCGGGAATCGAACACGGGATCATCCGATTGCCGGTCAGATATGCTAACCATTACACCAAGAGCCTCCACGAATCAAATCTCGTAATTCTCCCACTTACCTACGAGCGGAATGAAATGCCCTTTGAGGGGGCACCTTCTCATGCCGTATATACTAGGGGCACTCAATATATTTTGCCCCACCCTTTTTTCTTAGCTAAATAATAGGCCATGGGGCTGAAATGTCGTTTGGGCCTTCCTTTTGACCGGATTTTTCCAGTTTGAACCTCCCCTCCTTGTATAAAACCGCTTTTAAACGCCCTTGTATAAAACAGATGGTTAACGCAGTTTCGAAAATGGCGTCTGACAGTGATGTGCGTTGTAAACAAAGCTGTTATCGAGTTCTTAACCGCAGAGAAGGAAACAGTTGGAAATATTCACAAACGTTTACAAAACGTTTACGGAGATGCTGTTGTTGATCGAAGCACAGTTGAACGTTGGTCTAAACGTGTGAGATCATTGGAGAGAGGGAGAGCCAGCCTCGATGATGAGCCACGCAGCGGTCGCCCTGCATTGACATCTCACACTGTACAACGTGCTAACAGCATCATTCGATCAAATCGGCGCGTCATATACAAGGAGCTATCACTGGAGCTAGGAATTAGTGAAGGAAGTGTGAATACGATAATTCAGCAACTGGGATACTCAAAAGTGTGTTCACAGTTCACAAAGTCCAAAGAAAAGAAATTGCTTCTGAGTCTTTGGTTCGATACGAGACAGAAGGGGATGACTTCCTTTCACGAATTGTGACTGGGGATGAGACTTGGGTACACCACTTTGAACCTGAAACAAAACGCCAATCCATGGAGTGGCATCACACAGACTCCCCAGGCAACAAAAAGTTCAAAATGGCTCCCTCTGCAGGAAACGTTATGGCCACCATCTTCTGGGACATGAAAGGGGTGGTTCTGGTGGACATTATGAAGAAAGGACAAACAATCAACTCAGAGGCATATATTGCTACCCTACAGAGACTCCAGAGACGTTATAAAGCGAGTTCGACCGGAGAGAAAACTGGAAGACGTGCTTCTTTTGCACGATAATGAAAGACCACACAACAGTTTGCAAACAAGAGAGGCCATCACAAAAATGCGCTTTACTGTGTTACCCCACCCTCCATACAGCCCGGATCTGGCACCTTCAGACTTCCAATTGTTTGGGCCAATGAAGGATGCTATTCGTGGAAGAAAGTTTCAGTGACGATGAGGTTGTTGAGGAGGTTAAGAGGTGGCTTCAGCAAAACCCAGTGGACTTTTACAGGCAAGGAATAAAGGCCCTTGTTTCGAGGTGGAGGAAAGCCGTAGAAAAGGATGAAGACTATGTGGAAAAATAAAAACTTGTAAAAAAGGTATGTAACTACTTGTGTACAAAATTTCTGGAACTTACAAGGAAACTTGGAAAGAAAAAAAAAGGTGGGGCAAAATATATTGAGTGGCCGTCGTATACACATTTTAGCTGCAAACGACACACAGTGTATATATAATGTAAAGAACGACGCTTGTTAGGAGAGTGTCCGCAGAGGAGAAAATGACGTCCTTCTTTACATTATTATATATAATATATATATATATATATAATATATATATATATATATACACACAGACACACTGTGTCGTTTGCAGTTAAAATGTGTATATATATGGCATGAGAAAGTGCCCCCTCTAAGAGCAATTGAGTCCGCTCGTAGGTACGTTGGAGAATTACGAGGTTTGATTCGTGGAGGCTCTTGGTGTAATGATTAGCATATCTGACGGCAATCGGATGATCCCGGATTCGATTCCCGGGAGATGCCTCATTTTTCATTGCTCGTTTCCTTCTCGCATCTTGTGCGGACACTCTTCTAACAAGCGGCGTTCTTTACATTTATATACACACTGTGTCGTTTGCAATTAAAAAAAAAAAAATAAAAAAATAAATATATATAGGGTGGCACAAAAGTCGCGCACAATAGAATAAATTACATTCAGCATTCGAACTGGTAGCCATTAATTTGAAAACACTCCCATTTGCTGTTCATATGATGTTTGTTAATTGTTAATTACTATTTCTTTGTCGTCTACGCAGTGGTGTAGTGCTGTGGGAACGCGTGGGAACGGCGTTCCCTTACTTTTTTTGGTAGACGGAACGGCGTTCCCTCACTATTTTAAATAAATCCGAACTTACAAATCTCTAACGTCATGAAATTTTAATTCCCACCCCTAGAAGAAATATAAGAAAGAATCATTAACTGTTTCATTTCTTTTAGCTTCGACTGAGGCAATGCTAGCCTATAAAGATCTGGTGAAGCAGTCACCACGGCGTACCAGTTGTTAACTTTTTTTAGTTAATCATTCCAGTTGTTAGCTATTTTTATTGATCGTACTGGATGTCATATATCTAATGACACTGGAAATACTGCATCTTCAACCTTGGAATATATCCTAATATCCAGTGCATATGACCTCAAAATATCCCTGAAATTGGTCAGATTTCAAAAGATTTCCGGGGACTTACAGTGCCCCCGGACCCCCAGCTGTATGGGCTCGCCGCGCTCGCCATTGTCCCCCCTGCATCTGAGTAACACTTTCAAAATGCGTTCCCTCACTTCTTTATTTAGCACTACACCACTGCGACTACGTTGAATGACTCGGAGACATAGATCAATTGAAAGAAAAAATTAGATTTTACTGTTCCATGATCAACGTTAGCGTGCTAAGAAGTGTTCAGGCATCATGTGTACAGCAAATCAAAAATTGTTTTCAACTTAATAATTATTATTTCGAATAATGACTAGCATGTACCCTGTGGCGCACGACTTTAGCGTTTTACTGTAAGTTACCCTATGGTGCCCGACTTCTGCTCCACCCTGTTTCAAAATGCAGATATTTTGAGTTTTAGGTTCAGTTTGACTTTAGAACAAGTGCCTGAGTTTATAAGAATGTATTTTTGATTAAAAGACTTAAATTTGTGTAGCATCTGAAAGCATGTGCCTGAGCGCGTTCTATTGTTCGACTACCCCATTGGCGAGTGGTATGGGCGCAAAAGGGTCGAGTGCATTTGCAATGTTGATCAATGTCGCAAAGGGGTGGGTGGGACAATGTTGCAAATTGGTGGGGGTAATGTTGCAAAGAAGGTAGGGGTGGGTAATGGGGCAGGGGATTATGCAACAAGAGGGTAGGGGGAACCCCCAAGTTGCATGAAGGGGTGGGTAATGGGGCAGGGGATTATGCAACAAGAGGGTAGGGGGAACCCCCAAGTTGCATGAAGGGGGAGCTTGGGGGAGAAGGTGGGACAGCCTCAACCCCAAAGGGGTATCCTAACGTAAGAAGGTAAGAAGGACAGAGAAGAGAACACATGTTTTCGCCTGGCTCGCCAGACGCATAATGACAGCTCAAGGTACCAACATCTGTCATATAGAACGTCGGGGTTGCCAGAGTACTATTTATTTTAATTATTTATATATGGAGGGGTTTCCAGATGTTTAATTTATTTATTTATATATGGAATTTTTTCAAGAGAAACGCGTACCATTTTGCAACACGATTAAAATGAAAAATTTTAGTGAAGGATTCCATACCATCTGAGAAAAAAAATTTAACAAACGTGGTTCGGATTTCATGTTAAACTGTAGGTCTAAGATGGAGTGCGTACAGTTCTAACTGTCTACTTTCTCTGACAAAATTCATCCTCTGATTTTGCTAAGTCAGACATTGAATGAAAAAACAATTGACAGAAAATAAATATACAAGCAAAATAATAATATAAGAAATACACAGGTTGTAACATAAATTCTGCTCGATTAGAAAACGGACGATAGATAATAGAATAACCTCAAGATAATGTGAAATAGTTTTAGAAGTGTTGCAAAATACATGCGGCGACAGGTTCGCACATGTTTTATCACGATACAGAATAACTTAGGCTAGTGTAGGCTTAGGCTAGTGTAGGATTAGGCTAATGAATATTTTCTCTGGTGTTTCTCATACAGTTACAACGACACCCCTTCGATATTACAGTAATTGAAACAATATGGGCCCACTAAAGAGCATATTCGACATGTGATGCTGTTTGAGTTCCATAAAGGATCTAACGCTAGTGAAACATTCAAAGAGTTTATGGAAATGATGTTGTGAGCGAATGGATATGAAGGAGATGGTTTGAGAAGTTCAGAAATGGAGACTTCAGTCTGAAAGATTATCAACGAACAGGACGACCAAATGAGTTAGATGAAGAATTGCTGAAAGCAACAGTGGAGGAAAACCCAACTGTAAATGTAAGAGAACTTGGCCTGCAACTCGGCGTTAGCCATATGACCATTCATCGTCATTTGAAGCTGTTAGGAAAGTAGTGAAAGTTGGAAAATGGGTTCCGCATGATTTGTCACAAGTGAATCTTCAACATCGAATCGATATTTGCACATCACTGCATTCTCGGCAACTGCAGGCACCGTTTTTGAATCGGATCGTCAGTGGGGATGAAAAATGGATCCTCTATAACAATATTAAGCGTCGACATCAGTGGCTTAGCCGAGAAACAAAGCCTGATCCTCAGCCAAGGAATGGACCCCATCCAAAGAAAATTTTGCTATGCGTTTGGTGGGATGTGCAAGGAATTATTCATTTTGAGCTTCTGCCAGATAACCAAACAATCACAGCTGAAGTCTACTGCCAACAACTCCAACGATTGAAGATGGCATTACAAGAAAAACGTCCTGCAATAATTAATCGCAGGGGTCTTCTATTCCACCAGGAAAACGTGAGCCCTCACACTGCTCGAATCACCACTGCCCAATTGGAAGCATTTGGTTGGGAAAAAATGCGTCATCCACCTTATTCTCCGGACATCGCACCTTCAGACTACTATTTATTCAGAAGTTTGCAACACCACCTAGATGAACAAAAGTTGCAATCCAGGGAAGCTATCGAAAACGAAGTGATCGCTTTTTTAACTCGAAACCAAGGGATTTCTTCGAACGTGGCCTAAAAAACTTTTCTATAGGTGGGAGAAGGTTATAGAAAAAGAAGGTAATTATATTGATGATTAATTTGTCATTATGTCAATTCATTTTTGTTGTGAATAAACTAAAAGTTCGAGCAAACTTGTCCTATAAGTCCTTTAATTTTTGTTCTGAATGAACTAAAAAATCGAGCAGAATATGTTACAACCTTATATATATAATATATATATATTATATATATATATATATATATATATATATATATATATATTAAAATACTAACTAAATTTGTTCAAAATAAACGCGTACTATTTTCCAACACGATTAAAATGAAAAATTTGGGTGAAGGAATCCATACCATCTGAAAACAACACACACACACACACACACACACACACACACACTGTACAAATTCCAGGAATGAATCTGATCCGCTTGACCTACATTAGAAGTAGGTGAGTTGGTAGCCGAAGGCTATACCAATGCCAGGGAGTCTGATCCTGGAAGTTTGGCTTTAATTTTATATAAAAGTCTGTTTCGTATTAGCCCTTCGATTTAATTAACATCACACACACACACACACACACAGACACACATATATATATATATATATATATATATATATATATATATATATATTCCAACTGGGGTCTAACTAATGTGTTATAAAGATTTATATATAAAGATTGTCTCTAGGGCTAGTCTTTCTTAGGAACCTAACCCAACCTAACCTAATCTAAAAGCCTAAGAAAGAATATAAAGACAATCTAACCTAAAAAAGTACCTTTCTCTAACTAATGGTTTATAAAGATTTATATATAGAGATTGTCTCTAGGTCTGGTCTGAGGAACCTAACCTAACCTAATCTAAAAGCCAAAGAAAGACTATAAGGACAATCTAACCTAAAAAATTACCTTTCTCTAATTAATGGTTTATAAAGATTTATATATATTGTCTCTAGGTCTGGTCTTTCATAGGAACCTAGCCTAACCTAACCTATCCTAATAATAATACAATAAAAGTTAAAGATAAGTAAATTTTTGTATGAGAAATTATATTTTTTATTTGAAGAAGGATTCCATGTTAAACTGTAGGTCTACGGTGGAGTGAAAAGCTCGACCCTCGTCAGAATGAGCAATTCGTATGAGTTGCAAAGAGACCAACAATATAAACCTCTTTATTTATTTTAAATTACAATACTCTATGTCGATGTTTTACCTGAAGGAGATATGGAACGTGGTACGGATTTTATGTTAAACTGTAGGCCTAAAGTGGGGTGAAAAGCTTGACCCTCGACAGAATGAGCAAATCGGGCGGAAGCCAACCAAAGGATGATATATATATATATATATATATATATGAAAAAACCACGAAGGAAAGAAAACACAGAGTGGTGCTCAAGAGCTTTCATCTTAAATATTTTTCACGTGTTACTTTCGTGAAATAATTTTCATATATATATATATATATATATAGAGAGAGAGAGAGAGAGAGAGAGGATGAAGCTGTTAGTCGTATGAGGTGCAAAGAGACCAACAATATAACCCTCTTTATTTATTTTAAATTACAATACTCTATGTCGGTTTTACCTGAAGGAGATATGGAACGTGGTACGGATTCCATGTTAAACTGTAGGTCTAAGGTCGGGTGAAAAGCTTGACCCTCGTCAGAATGAGCAAATCGGCGGAAGCCAACCAAAGGATTATATATATATATATATATATTAATGGTGGACCGGATGTCAGTTTTTCAATATCTGCGGATGCGGATCTTTAATTTCAATATCCGCGGATGCGGATGCGGATATTTAGTTAATCTATCAATATAATATTGAATTATGAATATATAACAATTTTTCAAATTTCGTGATATTACTATTATGGCAGGCAATGCATAAGAATTAAAATTAATATTAATGTTTTCATTATGATAAAAATAATAACTTTCTCGAGTTTCAGCCACAGAAAATTCAATGAAACAAGTTTCATTCAATTTTCTGTGTTACCAGGTATTTTTATTTTGAGGTTTATATATTTGTTTGTTCATTAATAATTAATACTTTACATTAAATGTGCATGACTGGGCCTTATAAGCTACTTTATAAGCTAATTTAATTATAAATTGCATAATTTATTAGAGGTAATATCCACATAACATCCGCAGTCAGAAGTGCGGATGCGGATGTTTACAATGAATCGGATGCGGATATCCGGTCCACCACTAATATATATATATATATATATATATGAGAGAGAGAGAGAGAGAGAGAGGATGAAGCTGTTAGTCTTGTGAGGTGCAAAGAGACCAACAATATAAACCTCTTTATTTATTTTGAATTACAATACTCTATGTCGATATTTTACCTGAATAAATTATAGTTATGAGCCTTAAGGATTAATAAAAGGCTACTCATTTCAATGTTGCAGTTTGCTGAATAATATAATAAAGAGATGTGGGCAGAGCAGTGAAAATAAATCTGCGGAGAGAATAAGCCAAATTTGATAAAGACACTATTATTCCTGCTGGTGATTAATCGGGACTACATTGCCAAAAGCGTGCGTGGGTATGTTACATCGGTGTTAAAACAGCTTATTAGCACACACGTATAACATAGTCCAGTTATATTGACAACCAATCAACAAACTTGCGAACCGCCTATTAGTCTTCTGGGGGTGGTGGTTACAATTGGGATTCATGCATATAAAAGGGAATATTTTCAGGTGGAACTCACAACAGATATTTTTACCAATGAATAAACACACGCATCATGAGCCAGTCAGAAATTTACAGTTTACCGGCTTTATATGAAGAAAACGACACTGCTGCGGTGGCTAAAATTAGTCTTTTTAACGCAACCGATAGGGACGGATTATTTCCAACGCAAACCGTTGGTGACATCTACAATGATGATCCATACGATCCGGAGCAGGGGATTGCAATTGAAATGTAGGTATAAAAATTTATGTACCTGTATTTCTATTGTATTTTTTTTGTGGCCTATATTTAGTCGCGAACTTGTTATTTATTTTAGTGTTCCTAGGCTGTTATTAGGCGAACGCTCTTGAGCACCATTCTGTTTCCTTCGTGGAGGCTGTAGTAATTTATTTTCAGCTCATTACATTTTGTTGTAAAATGTTTCATCAAAATAGTAGGTATCCTCAATTTTAATTATAGAATAGTTTGCATTAGTAATAACTAATTAATAATTAATATTATGGTAAATTCCTGTAACTCCTTGTAACTCTCTTCATAATATATATATATATATTATACACCCCTTGGGAGAGTTGGGTAAAATTTACTTACTCCAAGAGGGTATAATACGGCACTCTTGGGTCGACAAAGGTCTTCTCAATGTCTTACTTTGCCGTGACCACAGAGTGCGCCAACAATTTCTTCGTTGCTTACGGAATCCGGGAAGATTTCCTTAACCCGTATTTCCGCCCGTCGAGAATGGATTAACTGAGAGTGAAAGTTGAATTTTAGGTACTTTAATTAAATTCAGGCAAGCGGATTACAAGCAAATATTTCTTCACAGAACAGGATCTGATTATAAAAGTATTTCTTCTGCTCAAGTTTATAAAAGTTATAATGAAGTAATTCTTAAGTCTATAATTGACCTTTAAAGTCACGTTAAAGTAAATAAGATTTGAGTCTATTGGCGTTTCCTTCAGTCAGATCCTCAATCCCGATATTCCGAGATAAAGCGAATTCCCTACGGGGTGAACTGCTCCCAATCGTCCAGGGTAAAAGATAAAAGACCCCTTTCTAAGGCGCTAACCGGCCCGTTCTAAGGTCTCAACCACAAGCTAATGACATACGGGGCAACTCGCTAAGGTCTATTCTTTAATCTTTCCAGATGAGCTCTATTCTAGTACCTGATTTTCACATGCTGGACCCCTCCTTATATACGAAGGAATCCATTCTCACATGAGACAGCTAGGCGCGTGACCGTGAGACAAAGAGAGCTCGAAGTTCTCAAAGTCAAGGTTTCCATGCGGAGTTCCTAAGTGGATGCAAGGTCACGTTAAGGCTGGTTGAAGGGCAAACACGAGAACAGCGAGTGCATGATATCGCATTGGTTCGTCTGAGTGCTTGGGATTAAGGGGGCGACTGCTCATATATATATATATATATATATATATATATATATATATATATATATATATATACTCTGTATGTGTTTTTGATGAAAAGCAAATGGGTTTTTATTAAAAAAGATTCAGAAAAATGTATGCACTAATCAAATTAATTTTAAATTATCCTTTCTCGTTAACCCTTATCTGACGGGATAAAGAAAATCCCCCCGCCATGAAAGACAAAAAAAATATATATTTTGCATTTTTTTAGCTTTATATTTATAATATATTGCAGACTTATGTAATGCGCAAATATGAAGTACCGTAATGTTAGACTTGGATACAGATTACTCACTCATTAAAATCCTTTCTTGACCATCTGTGCGGCTGGGAGAATGGAGTAAAGGGGGAGGGGTTTAGCAGCTGTTCTGACTCTTGCGCAGCGTCACACAATTCCCAAATCGTTAGTTTTTGTTTTTTCATTTTGATGCAGAACTACTTGAAAACTCTTATGTCTTATCTAAAAACACTAGGCAACTATTCTTACCTTCTGTCTCCCACGAAAGCGAGAAACAAGAAATGAAACACTGCCAATCAAGATTTCAAAGCGGAGGGATGCGCGCTTGCCTCATATGAGGCTTCCCGTCGTCCGCCAATCTGGCTCATTTGAGTCTCCCCGGTGGATAAGGGTTAAAGAACCGATAGTTTTGAAGAAACGCATGTTGTGGACCTGTGTACGGAGGTGGAAGTTTTGCCGCGCAGTCATCCCAGCGATTGCCACATCATCAACGAAATAATGTAAGCTTTTTCTTTTCTTGTGTTTCGGGTAAGAGCTTTTCTCTTTTTTATATGTTTCGGGTAAGAAGAAGACGTAGTGTATTTTCATCAATTTATTAAATGATAGAAATCATGTTTATAAAATAGTGCAATTTTTATAGCCATCTTAAATTAGTTACAGAATTAGTTTCCGTTACATTTTAAATATTTAAATAAGCTACAGAATACACAAACTAATATTATTGGAGACAATATTGATGCAATTATTCATTTTATATATACGAGCAAAACATCATACAACACATCGAGTGCGCACAAACGGGAACCTTTGTTTTATCTGTCTGCATACTATTTGATCATTCCGCTCAGTGTGACACGGGTCGAATAATTTTTAAAAATTTATAAATTCCTTTCCACGTGACATGTGCCAGAGAAATGAAAGGCAATACATGAAATACGTTACTAAAGTATCCCCTGGGAATCTGTAGGGTTTACAAATAAGACGCCGATTTTCGTAGTTAGTAATTTCAATTTTTATTCTTCGCAAACACCAATAAATTTGGAGCACGTGATTCATTCACTATTCATTACTTTCTGAAGTGTATTCGCGTCCATTTTAAAAGTCAATGACAACGCCCTAAATCTGTCACTTTCTATTGGGGCTTGTGATTCGAGGTATACTAGTACACTAATAGGCGAGTCTATCGGCTTCGCAAATTCGAGTCTGACTGAGATGTTTTCACTCTGCTGTGAACTTAAGTGTGTATTTACACTAGCAGATACGTCAGTGTGATGTCAAACGGATAAAGGTTGAATTGATCGATGAATTCTTTCTGCGTTACCCCAATCCCAAGCTCATCACAACCACCGGAAATATGGACCACATTACTATATGCTCTCTCGCGCAAAGCCGGAACACAGCGTCTGATGAATAATCCGTATCTAATGCCCCGCCGAATGCAACACCATTGACATATAGAGTTATATTTTTAAGGCCGAAATTCTCGAATTTAAAGGCGTTCTTTTTATATTTTCCATTCACCGAAGCATGTTCCTGCATTCCAATTAATATCCGTTTAGGGAGATTTCCCAGGGCGATGTTTTCTATCTGTTTCGAGGCCAACCCTGCTTGTACCATGTATAATTTGATCTGTACTCTATTAACTGGGTATTTTACTGTGGCATGTATTAAATTTTTCTTAATTTCTATTTGTTTTGGTGAACTTAATTTCACACGGCGTACGCGAAGGTATGTTTCCATTATATGAATCAAAACGGGCTTTGCACCCTCTTCTTGATCAGCCCCCAGATTTAAACAGATCTCAGGATTCGTGCGGCTGAGCTTTATTTTCATATCCACCCCATTCACAAGCAACTTCTCCTGGAATGTGGTCTGTATGCAGGCGTCCAAAACACTCGTATATCTTCTTTTTAGAATTTGTAGATTTGTCCTTTATACTACTTTCGTCTTTAGCCTGACATTTCCCAGATAGACTCGTAGGTGATAGTACCCCGTCCCTGCCGAGATGTTGACCTGATTTAAATATACGTCACACTGGTTGAATATGGAGTGCAGAAAGTTTGTTTCAGAGTATAGAGCACATTTGTCATCGCAGTCCGTTCCATCAGAATGAGCTATACGTAGTTTAGCCTACATGTTCACGCAGTTTGGATCAAAACAGTAAGGGCCTGAGCTGGGTATCACGAATTCTATAGGATCACTCGGGGAACTAATTGTGCTTAACGGATTAATTGTAATAGTCACTGTGCTCAATAGAAAACTTGAGTTGGGGGTATGTCAAAGAGGGCAGCTCCGATTTACAACATTGTGAACTACACGAATGGATGAAGCGTGCCATGACGAGTTAAAAATAGTACACCTCTCTCGACTAGTAAACAGCCTATGAATCATGAGCCTATGAATGGTCAACCATAGGTTTCAGGTGCTTAGAACACTTCTTCTTTTTTGATATCCTTTTACGTTTAACGCCACGTGCTGGCAATCCCTTCCTCCGGACAGGCCTCTTCTTCTTCCCATCACCACGCATCTTTGATAATTTCGTCCCGTGTACGCTTTATGTGGTTTTTTTAGAGCTTCTTTAAGTTTAGTCCCCACCATTATGTCTTCTGCCGTGCTAAGACCTGATTGTAGCGCTTTCCTCCCGAGGTATCTGGCGCCCCTCTTCAGCAAGGGGACAGCGATGTGTAGTATGGTTGAAAAATGGACCCAAGCCCACTCCCACGCTCGTATCTCACATCTCGATAGACTGTGAAAGGTTTTCGTTCCATTATAACTCACTGCGTCGAAAGTGCAGCTTCACTGTTAAGCTCCCATCACCGAATGGGAAACTTTTTCCCTCAATCGTTCTTATATACTGTATATTAAGATATTGGTTAATAGATTAGTTGCTACATTCACATAGTTTTTTTTAGAGCTTCTTTAGGTTTAGTCCCCACCATTATGTCTTCTGCCGTGCTAAGACCTGATTGTAGCGCTTTCCTCCCGAGGTATCTGGCGCCCCTCTTCAGCAAGGGGACAGCGGTGCGTAGTATGGTTGAAATATGTAATGCTCAAGCTCTTCCCTCTATGGTTGGGGATGTGAGCAATGCCCAGAAGGCGTGCCTGCATATCCCCAACAAACTGGTGCTCCGCTATATTGCTGTAAATATAGCACATGTCTGGAGGTGTATAGCCATCACTCAATTTCTCCAATTTCAACTGATACATTAAGCTGGACAAGTCATGTTGTGCCTCGTGAAATGTATCTCTTTGGATGGCTGATCCATATCTCCCATCGGTTATAATTTTGAACACTCCTTTGTCTTTAATATTTCTGTTAGCCCGTGATTTTAGGATCACAGTATATGCATGGGGATCTTTGTTTACGATTTCGTATATTAAATCAGTCGTAAGATTTGAGCTTTTTAAACTTACGTTTAAGTCTCTCACAACATACTCGGCCGCACCATAGCGGCCCGGGCCTAGTGTTACTACTGTAGTGTAATGCATTGCAACCGCACTCAGGACGGTACGCATGGTTTCATCCCGAGTAACTCCTGCCCTTCCACACTCATTACAGTCTAAGAACCGTAAAAACGGGTTCTTTATAATCAATACTTTAAAAAAGGGTATTCAACTGAATTTTGCATATTCCAACCTCATACGTATCACGATTCAATTCAATGGGTTCATGGAGTTCTGTTACAAAGTTGACCAGAGTGATGTTAGGGTGTACAGACAGAAAAGAAGAGGACGGGAGTGTGACGTAGAAATGCATCGGCACCGTGTTGAATACTATTTAAGCTTCATTACTGCATCAGTTTTTATATAGATGTTGAAGCTTTCTGGGTATTCCAACCATTTCACCAGGTACATTTTTCTCTTTCCTGAACCTTTGCTGCATAAAATTTTTTCAATTTTAAGCACTTTTTTTTCTGTAGCTCCTCGCCGTAAAAGTCTCCTGCAATTTCTTCCCCATTCAAATCTTCATCGTAATACAGCATTATCTGGACTTTAGGTCTCATAGCCCTAACTTTAAAAATCTCACGTGTCCAACCTTGTTCAAATCCTTTCGCGAATTTATTTCCCGAACGCGACAGCCTTACATAATCACTGATTTTCAAACGCACAACGTGTGGCGGTGCTCTACGAATATCTCTTCGCACATCACGCTCTGCGTGCGTACCTCTTTCTAAAATCTCGTTAGGTGTTGTCCCAATCGCCCGGTGGTGTGATCGGTTGTATAATGAGGCCAGTGACCCCAGAATGTCTATATATCTGTATGTGTTTTTATGTGTAAAATAGCGATGTATGCGATCCTTTATGTTACGTTGAACTCTTTCAGCTAAAGGCGCCTTATGTATAGAATTGCTAGTGTAGTAACTGATATTAAACTGTGACAACATGTTCTGAAAAGCTCGGCCTATAAATTCTTTCCCCATATCCGTACAAAAATAGACAGGACTCCTGTTTTTTTCAACATCAACGTTTTGGTGGCTTTAACAACTGTATCAGACGATTTATTTTTCAGAGGAATTAGTCACAGATACAGTATCTAGAGAATACATCTATTATGAATAGGATGTAGCGGCAGCCATCATTATATACTGAGTATCTTTGCATGTCTGTTAAATCCGCTTGCCAAATAGAGTCAATCGATGCCGCGGTTTTCTCACCGGCTTATGAAGTGCATAAGCGTCCTGACCCCGCAAAAAACCTCTCAACATCTTTTTTCCCTACTCCATCATTCTAAACACTTCTGTACAGTCTATCAATGCCTCCGTAGGAGGCTAGGCTAGAAATGTCATAGTAACGTTTTCTTAATATGCTAGCCATTTGCGTATTTTAGATATACGTGGAGAGGTTGGTCGTTGTTGGTTGTTCTCTTCTTTCTCCTCTTCAGAGATGCTACCGCTGGGGGTGGTGGCGTTCTCAGTTGTGGCATATGCGAGGCATGCTCCAAGTCTTTTAACCTGTTCAGATTTCATATCAATGTTCTGGGGACATTTATTTGTTATAGGCTTGCTTTAATATGCTTCCATCCTGATGGTGAGGGCCTATCTCACTTTCTCACCAGATCATGGACGATGTCAACGATATTCGAGCCCTGTACCTTTGTTCCTTCCTCAATGATCTCGCTTGTATCGGTCCACTGTATGTTGGGATACTCATTCAATAGATTATAAAGACTTAAACCTTCATTCCTCAATGTATGTGTGAGGCTGCTTTTTAGTACATGCTCGATATGTTGTGGCCGACCCGTTATGCTTTGGTTGGTTAGCTCTAACGTCGGGCCCAGGTCCCATGTCGCCATGCTCATCGTTGCCGTGTTGTGCCTAATAACCACGGGGCGGATCTCTGTAGGGTTCTTATAATTTTCGTATTCGTGAAAAAATTTCTGCAGAGCTTCTTGGTATAAGATTCTTTTCTCATCATGTGATTTTCCACTGATTAATAGGGCTAACAATTCGCTCTCCATTCTTTTAAGCCAGCTTTAACGGGGTTCTAGAATCGTGTCTGGACTCTTTGAACTTTGCTGTGAAGCATACACCTCGTGTGGAATCCCTACCACTTCGTTCATTATATTAATCTAGTCAGTAACGGCCCCAAAACTGAAAATAAGATGGAGAGGAATGATCCCCCTCTCTGTACAATAATTCGTTTTTCTTCCCCACAGTTTGACTTTTACGAACGGCGTAGGCTAGCCTTCAGAGCGGGTTTCATTAATACATTGCAATTTATAACATTAAGACAAATTTCACAGATGCATTTTAAAAAGTCGGAGTCGATATTTTTAACAAACATCTGTTGCATTGCCCGGGGCAGTTGACGATATATTTTTATTAATTCATGGTATTTCTTTAGCAGGTATTCATGGTATTTCATGGTATTTCTTAGAAGCACCCTAAACGTGTTTCGCTGATGGTCACAAGGCAAATATCCGTAAGCTACATAAACTTCCAAAAACTCCCTACGCTGATTCGGGAACATTTGATTGGCTAATACCCCAATTTGTGACATATCTCTACGTTGCGCGAATAAGAATAGATATTTTGTATTTAACAACACATCACGCATGTATCTATTTTTGAAAAATAGATTATGATTGATGAAGAACACTGTAAGAGAACACTGTAAGTGTCTCGGCAAACATTTTATTAATTACAGGCCTATTGCTGTCGCTTCCTGCTTCTCGAAACTACTAGAAAAACTCTGTTACTCCGATTAAATGATTTCCAATGGACATCTAATCAGTTTGGTTTCAAAAGGTCCCACTCAACTGACCTGTGTATCTATGTACTTAAAGAAACAATATCTAAATAGAAGCTATTTATAGCTGTTTCCTAGATGTAAGTAAGGCATATGATAGGGTGAACCAAAATATTTTATTTGCAAAACTAAAAGACAGGAAGGTTCCCATGTACATATTAAATTTATTGAAATTTTGGTATTCCCTCCAATCTTTCACTGTTATGTGGGGCAATGTACTATCCAAGTGTTTTGGCTCTTCTTGCAGGGTGAGACAAGGCTCCTTGCTCTTCCTATGCTGTTTAATGTTTATATTGACGGATTAATTGCTTCACTTAACGAGGCAACAGTGGATATTGTATAGATAACACAAGGATAAATAACTTAGTTTATGCCGATGATATGGTGTTAATAAGTCCCTCTGTTAAAGGTCTGGATCGGCTACTAAAAGTCTGCGAAGTGTATTCGCAGAAACATGATATTCTTTTAATGTTACAAAAACTAAGGTTTTGCAATTTCATCCTAAAAGCTGTATCAGCCAGCTGATATAAGGTTTAAAATGAATGGTGAAGTAATTGAGGAAGTACAAGAGTTTAAGTACTTTGGTCAAACTATTACCACCTCCTTGAGCGATGACTCGGATATAAGAAAACAATCTCGAAGCCTGTGTGCTAAAGCGAATATGACCATAAGGAACTTTCGATTCTGTACAAGTGAAGCTAAAGACCTTCTCTTTCGTACTTTCTGCAGTAATATATACGGACAGCAACTGTGGGTGAATTATAAAAAAGATTCTGGCAGAACCCTAAATTTGCTGTACAACAGGTCTTTTAGACTCTTACATAAATTACCCCCGATGCTCAGCTTCGCAAATGTTTGCTACCCACAATGTCCCGAGCTTCCCGGAGGTAACAAGACGTGTTCACACAGTCTAATGCAAAGAATTAAAAAATCAACCAACCCGATCATCCAAGCTATCCATGAGTCCTGCCATTTATCCTCTAAGCTATGGACTTCTTTGTACCAAAACGTCTGTCGCTGTCTGTAGCTCC
The DNA here is from genome assembly GCA_023014485.1 of Bathynomus jamesi. Taxonomy (NCBI): domain Eukaryota; kingdom Metazoa; phylum Arthropoda; class Malacostraca; order Isopoda; family Cirolanidae; genus Bathynomus; species Bathynomus jamesi. The sequence continues at coordinate 1,387,140 of JAJOZX010000218.1, read as the reverse complement.
ACTTAACTTCGACATTACAGTATTATTTTTAATCAATTGTATATATTTCTATCCTTTATATGAACTGTCATTGTATTAATAATTTTGTCATATGGACTATAGTCTGCCAATAAACCTTTTCATTTTCATTTCATTTTCATTTATCCATTTCCAACATGAGATCGTCAATTACAATGACTGTATGTCATTTCCCTTTAACGAATTAACGTCATATACGCCTTTGTGGAACAAAATATCATCTTGGTAGTCGTTGAATACTGACTAGTACGTCGAATAGCACCATATAACTTTATGCAAAATTTGAGAACATCTCCACCTCATCTTTAATGCTTTTAAGCATACACACAGTTTTACCATATCCTGTCGGGTCAGATTGAATAGACGTGGACGGGCTCGTGAACCTGAATTTTTCTACAGAATCCATCTCTAACACGTCACACCCCGAAGTGGAACATTTACAAAATATAATAAAAATTTAAGTGGTGTTCCTTATAGTGTAGTCTTGTTTTTCCTCTTCTTCCACAGAACCGTGAATGGCGATGAGGTACAGCATCATATCCCCATCATCGATATTACAGGCGATCCCGGTGACGGCGTAGTTGTGGTTACAGACTCCATACCCGCTGATGAGCCCCCACCAGCGACACATGTAACACCACCACGTGACAATTCAAAGCGGAGGCATGATGAACGACCTTCTACGTCAGATATAAAGCGTGCCAGGAGTGCGCCGGTTGTTAGACCCCCAGTAATAGAGCCTCAACCCTCTACGACTTACGACACAACCCCAACACTAGTTCCTTCCTCAAATAAAAATACATACTCTTAGTCCTGTTCATTTCTGGGTACATCCTTCATAACAGCAGCAGCGCACACGGGCCAAAAAAATTTAGTTGCCTACGGTTGTGCAGCGTCCGTAAACTAGCTTTTAGATTGCAAGCTTGAGTTTGCCTGCAATATGGGTCCTGAAGAGCTGAGAAAGGTAGAGGAGGAAATGAATGCTCTTATTTGGAATGGATGAGCGTCGTAGGACTGTGTATGTTTTCAAAAGCAGTGTGAGAGATCATACAAGGCCCCTAATTATTTTAGGACTGTCAGGAGCAACGTATCTCCCCATCCATAATATAAGGGCTCTTTACGCGAGTTATGATGAAAGTCGAAAATATGGGTGACATCATGATTTGTGTAAAGGATGTCTCAAGTTAGCGGAAAATATAGTGAAACATTGTAAGGATTGTCACATGGTATGTGAGCAGTGTAAAAGTTCCAAATGTGAAAGCCGTGTGGTTGAAGATGAGAAGAGGGACTGTGATGTATGCAGACGCACATTTTTTAATAATAACTGTTTTGAGCTCTATAAGGCAATTGGCACTTGCAGGAAAATGAGAATCTGTGAATGTGGTATGTTTCATATGATGGATAATTGGGAGAATTTCAAGCATAAATATGATGAAATTCACTGTTCTACATGCCATGAGAAATATAAAGCGGATGGAGTAAAGCATGTATGTTATATGAAAGCGCTAAGCCTAAAAATAGACATTGTATAACTGTGTACTACGATATAGAAACATATACGGTTGCTGAAACCAAAGAGGTTATCCCACATCTACTTGTAAGTCAGACTATCTGCGATGAGTGCATGGAGGTTGAGTGGGATGAGTGTCACAAATGTGGTAAACGAACAAACGTTTTTAAAACGATTGCACACGACAGTCCCGCGAAACTCTTTGTGTCCTACATTGTGAAGTTAGCGGACAAGTTAAAAAAAATGACGGTATATTCTTGCCCATAAAGGGGCAAAATTTGACAGTTCCTTTATAAGGAGCTGCTTGAGCACGATTCATCTGAGATATTTACAGGTGATCCCTTGAAAAGAGGAAACAAACTTATACAGATGCAAATAAGAGGTAATGTACAGTTTAAAGACACCTTATTATTCACACCTTGTAAATTAGCCAAGCTACCCAAGGTAATGGGCGTCGCCGCCGAAGTTTCAAAAGGATATTTCCCTTACACATTCTTCACTAGCGTAAATTTAAATTACGTAGAATTACCTCCACCCAAACATTACTTTAATTATCACTGGTCAACAAAGATTTTGTCACAGAGATATTTTTACTTGAACTGCGTGTAATTTTTTACGTTGATTACGAAAATGAAAACAGAACTTTTCTATCACCCGCAGTTTTAGAGTGACACACGAATTTACATTACTTAGGATTTGAGTGAGAATAGGAAGGGGGCGAGGTCTGCCCCTTCCTCTTCCTCTGCTTATAAGTTGCTACATGTCACTGTTGACTTTCATTTGTCAGTTACTCATTTGATTTCACTCAGTGAACATCGTGCATTTTATTCGTGATTTTCCTTAATAATTTTTTGTGTCGGTGCGTTCGTATTGTTTCATGACAGAATGCTTAAGTGTGTCAACCATCCAAACTGTTTCCGTTATGTGTGCAGAGAGTTAACACTTAAATTTCAAAGGCGAAATTTCACCCTTCTCGTCAAAAGAGCATACGAACTTTATTTTGGTTGCAAGGTAGGGGATCAGAACAAGACGTGGGCACCTCATATATGCTGTATTACGTGTTTAAGACTTCTGACAGGTTGGCTAAATGGGTCTCGTCAAATGCCGTTTGCTGTTCCGATGATATGGAGAGAGCCGAAAGACCATTTAACGGATTGTTATTTCTGCTTAACAAATATACTAGGCATTACTGCGAAATCTAAACATATGGTACAATACCCAAATTTACCATCAGCCATAAGGCCTGTTTTACATAATAAACATTTGCCAGTACCAAGGCCACCGGAAACTTGGAGTTTAGATGATGAAAGTGAAATTGATGTACAATGGTAATGACGAAGCTCAACATGGTTTACTGACGGATGATGTTGATCCAATGTTTGAACCATCTTGTTCATCGACAGAGCCTCACTTAATATCTCAAGCAGACCTGAGCGAGCTTGTCTGGTCTGTGATCTGAAATTGTCAAAAGATCAATCCGAACTTTCGGCTTCCAGGTTGAAAGGTTGGAATCTTCAAGAAAAAGGCACTAGATATCTTTTTACCGCAAGCATCAAAGAAACTTTCTACCTCTCATGAAAACCCTTGGCCAACAACATGATCCAAACGAATGGCGCCTATTTATTGATTCCTCGAAGCTGAGTTTAAAAACTGTATTACTTCATAATGGAAATAAATACCCTTCAGTTCCATTAGCACATGCCGTACATATGAAGGAATCATACGACAATATGCACCTATTTGTGAAACATATCCAATATGATAAATACTCTTGGCATATCTGTGGAGACTTGAAAGTGTTTGCACTTCTTCTTGGTTTACAACTGGGTTATACGAAATTCTGTTGTTTCCTCTGTGAATGGGACATCAGAGCACGGGAAAGCCATTACTCAAAGAAACAATGGCCATTTCGACAAGCGTTGATTCCAGGGCATAAAAGTCTCACCAGTTCACCTCTTCTTAATCCAAAAAGTTATTTGCCACCACTACATATTAAACTTGGTTTAATGGAAAATTTTGTTAAGGCTATGGATCAAAATGGCAGGTGGGGAGGGGTCTCTACTTGAAACAGAAATTTCCGAGGATCAGCGAGGTCAAAATCAAAGAAGGGATATTTGTGGTCCCGCAAATTAAAGAAATCATGAGAGACAGCGCGTTTGATGAAACTCTAAGTGAAGTTGAAGGAGCAGCTGGAGAGCATTTAAAGTAGTGAACACAAATTTCCTCGGAAACTTCAAGGCCGAAAATTAAGAGTCACTTGTTGAAGAACTTCTCAAGGCCTACAAAGTCGTGGGGTGCAACATGTCGTTGAAAATTCATTTTCTTGACTCACATCTCGACTTCTTCCCAACAAACTTAGGCGATATTAGTGATGAGCATGGGGAACGCTTTCATCAACAAATATCCACGATGGAGAAGCGATACCAGGGCAAGTGGAGCCCCAGCTTGTTGGATGACTACTGCTGGACATTGTCAAGGGATGGCCCAGAGGTGAAATACAAGCGTAAATCATCAGTGGCCACATTTTAGGTGAATTCAATATGCATTTTCTACTTTGATATTGCTATTACGCCTATAAATTAGTCCAAATTTCATTTTCGATTCACTCAATATTGGTGGGTGATAGAAAAGTTTTGAGGCCATTTTTGAACTCAGCGGTAAAAAACCTATAAGATCCACCCATTTTTGTTCATGTGACAAATAAAAAGTTCGATTTTGTCAACCAGTGTTATGAATGTATGAGTACATGTGAACGTGAAGATTTTGACCCTACTACAACAGTTTTAATGAATCTAATCCTTACAATATAGCTGATGAATGTGAGCGTTATTGCATGAATGATGTGCGCGTGCTTAGAGTATGTTTCCAGGCCTCTATAAGGATGTACATTGTACATAGGACGTTTCAAATGCGATCCGTTGCAAGTCGCAACCACTATCGCCTCATTGTGCTTTACGGCGTTCAAGAACAACTTCATGCCTAAAGACATCTTAGCAGTCATTCACAGAAACAATCCCCGCAGTTATGAGCACAAGGCTATTTACTGGCTCATACACATATAGCAACAGACAGGTGTATACATAAAGCATGCCCGCAACATGGGGGAAGTACCCATTAAGGTTAATGGTCGTGTTTTTTGGGTTGATGATCTAAGCGAAAACCGTGCCACTGGTGAAAAGACTGTGTACTCCTTTAATGGCTGTTGGATGCACGGATGCCCCCATCCTGAGTGTGGAATCGTAGGAGATATCCACGGTAGATCTCCTGCCGACAGTCTTGCATGGACCCGCACCCGCGATCAGCTTATAGACACCCAGTTCACTTACAAGATCTTGTGGGAGCATGAGTATGATGCACGAATGGAAACAGATGGACAGTACCGTGAAGAGATAAACACGATCAAGCGTTCAATGGTCCTGGATCCTCTCAAATGCGGTGATAGCTTGTTCGGAGGGTGTACAAATCCCTTCAAGCTATACTTTCCGCGTACGGAGGGCGTGAAACTCTATTACTACGATTTCTGCTCTTTATACCCTACGTGATGAAGAACAATCCGTACCCCGTAGGTGCACCTGAAAAGCTGGTAGGACCAGCCCTACCCAACATCGAGGAGTTCTCAGCAAATGTGAACCAGAAATATTTCGGGCTTTCTTTCGTGGACATGCTCCCCCTCGCGATTTATGGATGCCAATCTTACCCGTCGTTATAGACCACAACCTCATATTTCCCCTGTGCGAGATCGCAGAGGAGACAATGGGACTTGTAATCACACAACCAACCAGCGTAAGATCAGAGGCGTATATACATGCCCTGAGCTGTCCCTAGCCGTTCTCCATGGCTACAGAATATTGAAGATATATGAGGTATGGAGGTTTCAGAAGGTACCCAACCTTTTCACGCCATATATAAACACTTTTTTGAAGGATAAAGTCGAAGCATCAGGGTATCCGCGAGAAGTTGAATTGTAAAGAACCCAGGCAGGCGCTTTAGTGCAAAGTTGTGTCTAAATAGTCTTTCGGGAAATTTACATAGAATACAGGCAAGGGGAACCTAGCCCAAAGTTATAACGAGGTGTGGGATTATGCCAACTCTCCCGATAAATAGGTCATGGAGATCGTGAATGTAGGTAATACGTACATAATAAAGTACAACATTACCATATTGGCCACAGACACATCGCGTGTTACAAACATACCTGCAGTCAGCTTCACACCGGCATATGCACGCATCAAACTTTGGGGTCTATTGCATTTTCTTGGCGGAGGGTTCTGTACGCCGAAACAAATAGTGTGATATTCACAGCTAGGGAGTGTGAATACATGCCGCCAATCGGTGAATTCCTCGGAGAATTGACCGATGAGATCAAGGATGAGTATGAACACATCGCATACGCTGACTCTTTTGTCTCAACAGATCCAAAACTTATGGGGTACGGGTGAGGGTGGGGTAGGATATGAAATATATCGTGAAGGCTAAGGGTATCACGCTTAAAGAGGCGAACCGACGGGTCGTTAACTTTGACTCGTTGAAGAATCTAGTGTGCTTGGAAGATGAGGGCGACCAGCCGCCCCAACTGACTGTAGGGACCCACAATTTTCGGGCGCAGAGGCTAGGGGGCGTGAAGGAACTTAGGGGTCCGAAGGTGTGCCGTAACACCTATAGAAATGTTACCAGGTGCCTAGTACCTATGATACCGTACCCTTTGGATACCATCATCCTTGATTGCTATATATATACACCGTGTATATATATATAATATATATAATATATATATATATATATATATATATATTTACTTGTTAATGATATAATTATGTTATTTATTACACGTATTTTTGTGTATATATATATATATATATATATATATATATATACACACACACACACATATGTATATATATATATGTATATATTTATATATGTATATATATATATATATATATATATATATATATATATATATATATATATATATATATACACCTTGACTAATTCGGTGATGTGTTTATTAAATAAATCGTGTATCAATTAGCGTTTCATTTTCTCCTTTGTGTGTGTGTGTGTGTGTGTGTGTATGTACAGGAAAAGTCCTAAACTCCACCCCTGTCTGATCGACCAATGGTCACGTGACTCCTGCTACTACCTGGGCATATCTCTACCCCTGCGTGCTCAGTTGGCCGCTGCAAGCCCTGGATCTCAGACGTGCATTTGAAGAAATCTCACGTAGACGAAAAATAGTGATGGCTACCTTTAATATTGCTTGCTCGACGTTTATGAAGTGGCATTCGATAAAGTATGAAGATGTGGTGGATACTGAAAAACTCCCTTGCCCTCCCTCCTATGAGACTCTTAAGGCTACATTGAACCGTGCGAAGCTTGAGGAATAAGAGGTTCAAATACTCTACGGTTATTCTGGCGAGAGCAATGCAGGATTTTGTGGTACAAACGATGTAATGGACTATGTTGTAGGACTAAACTGCATAAAAGCTTACATATACCGTGAAGTGGAAGAAACAACATGTGCAGAAAGAAGCAACGGTTATGGTTCGTGAGTCTTGTTGATGAGTGGTGTGACAAGCGGTTTTATGTCATGCTGCATCATACCGAGTACTCGTACCCTGCGGCTAAGAATGTAAATCTTGTTATAATGGATAGTATCAAAAACGTTTACCACTACATTAATATATATTATAACGAGGTTTGCAGTGAGTTTGTGGCTAAAGGCCTGCGTGAGTTTTAAATAGAATTTAGAGACGAGTATCGCTTGCTGATCAAAAAGGAAAAATATGGGCACGTGCTTCTCTCAAATAGTGCGCCGGAGTGTGAATAAAATGTATTTAGTTAGTGAAAATCCCCCTGAACGAAAATATCAGGTGCGCATTCTGGGGAGTGGGTGTGATAAGACATTAAAACCGATATTACTTCATTTGCCGGAAAATTTCTCTAAACGATTGCCCGGTATAATGGGATACAGGTATTCACATGATTCTTTCATGTTGGAACAACACTGTACATGATTCATTAACTTATGGTGTGACTCACTCCTCCACACCTCCCGTCGAGCCGATCCTCCCACCTGTGGCTCATAATCGTCTCAGAGCTTGAATCGACTGGACGTGCACTCCTCACAATAGAATGCGATGGAGCTTCCTTTGAGCAGCATTCTCAATGCCGTGTATGATGTGTCCGTGACGAAGTCATTGCGCCTGTTCAGGCGTAAACTCGGTGCCATTAACTATGTACTTGAAACGACTTGTAGACAAACAAACTCTGGTAAACGTAATGTTGTTTATTTAAGTGTTGAGGAGATGAATAGTCTTCGTGGTAGTTGAGAAGTGGAGTAACGATCGTTATAAAATACCTGCAGGTGTAGCTACAAGAAGAGAACAGATTAGTGATACCCACTCATATGCCATTGTTTGTAGTTGTGTATAAATAGCGATCAGCCATGCATTGATATACGACTGATTTGGAGGAATGTGTCTGATAACGTTCTTGTCCCTACGCGAAACCGATTCATCCTCGACAGAATGTTTGAAATCGTCGGTTTCCGCAAACTGAAGCCTATATTAGACGCGCGTGTTACGGATATGCTTTATTTTGATACGGTTCTTGAATACGCGTACACAGCTCTGCTCGACGGGTTTACCAAGTGTAGGACTGAACAAGGCGAGAATGGTCTGTAACTGGATGCTTATTTAAAAGGTTTAGACTCTTCGAAATATCATGAACTTTGGTACAAAGGACTTGAGCGGTACAGGGCTGAGATCACCTACACCGTTCACCCTGAAGAATTGTTTCTTTATATAATTAGCAGCCGTGGTTACGACTTTGAAGATTATTTCAACTGCCGCTACGCATTGTGAAGAGAGTTCACGATTGAAAAGCTCGGATCGGTAAGAATAAACCCTCGATTGGAAAGGAGTGTTTATAAACTTGTATTTAATAATGATGTTGTGGCTAACGATGCCCTCTTTGTGCGTACGTTTGATTATATTCTGTCCGTGTTTAAAGATAGCTTGCCAACCGAATGTAAAGTGGGCACAAAAATAGTATTGAACGAATTGAAGGCCCTTTACATCGAGTATAGGTCTCCCTCAGGGACGTGCCCTCTGGGTAGGCAAGTTAGGCAGTGCTTACCCTGAATAAAACTAAAAATATTAAATATAAAAAGTAAATGATTTTCACTTCATTATATAAATGTTAATTTAATGTATGAAATTCAATGTATAAATTTGTAAATGGAAAATATTGTGTTAGAAGCACAATTTCCCCGTGCCTTTCAACCTCTATATATATTAACGCTTGACAATGAAATTTTCCCACGTGCCGTGAGTGGAGCTCCAAGCTGTGACAAATACTGCGCTATATAAGCAGATTTAGTTCTGCTTTTCACTCAGTGTTTTGCCGTTCGGGCACATGGTCGGGTGTGGCTGTGCGCGCGTCTGTGTTGTCGTTTGCCTCTGGTGATTGAACTAAATTTTAGACATTTTATTTCAAAATTTAACCCTTTTCAAATTGGACAGTGAGTATCTTAAGAATTTTTCTAAACTGTCTTATGAAGAAAGGTTGAATGTGATTAAAAATGGTAGGCCGACACCGGAACTGAAACAGTTGCTACAGCGTAAAGGAACAAAAATAATCAGAACGTTTCAAACGACGTGGTACAGCAAGAAAGAGTGGTTGTGTGGTTGTGTTACAACAGGTAGACTCTTTTGTTTTCCATGCTTGTTATTTTCCGTATCTAGTGAAAGTGTGTGGATAAGAACAAGATATTGTGATTTAAATAATTTGACTAATGCTTTAAGTAAGCATGAGAGGTCTGCTGCGCATTATGAAAGTCAAATATCGTTGAAAACATTTGGATCTACACGAATCGACTTGAGCATAGATAAGCAAAAAAAACTTAGCATTGAAATTCACAATAAAAAGGTAAAGGAAAACAGAGACATACTGAAAACATTAATTTCTGCTACTTGCTTTTTGATTAAACAAGAACTTGCTTTCCGCGGTGATAATGAAGATAAATCCTCTTTAAATCGTGGAAACTATATTGAGTTACTGAACTACACTGCAAAATTTGACCAAAAATTAGCACAACATTTACAGACTTCATCCGTGTTTTCTGGCGTTTCTAACAAGATACAAAATGACTTGATTGAAGCAGTAGCCATAGCTGTAGAAAATAATATTAAAGAAGATATCGCAAGATCCCCATTCATTGCTATAGAAGTGGATGAATCGACTGATATTTCAAATACAGCTCAATGTTCCACAGTTTTAAGATATGTATTGGATTCTGAAATTAAAGAGGCTTTCATAGGATTTGACGAACTTAAAGACAGAAGAGCTACTGGTGTAACAGAATGCATATTTAAAAATTTAGATAAATACAACTGTGCTGAGAAGCTTGTAGCACAGACATATGATGGAGCATCGGTAATGGCATCGCATTTAAATGGCGTTCAAGCTAAAGTAAGAGAAAAGGCATCATCAGCGTTATTTACCCATTGCTACGCTCACAAGTTGAATCTTGTTCTATCTCAGTCAGCGAAATTTATACCTGAATGTACAATCTTTTTCAAGACCATTGATGGTCTTGCTGCATTTTTCAATCACTCTACAAAACGAACGCAATTTCTTGATGAAATAGTACATAAACACATTCCAAAGGCTGCACCAACGAGATGGAGTTCTAACTCAAAGCTAGTGCAAACTATTTTACACTATCATAGTGACCTTTGTAAACTTTTCAACAATTGACAGCAATCCTTTATTGTGGGACTCAGATACTTTAGTGAGGAGTAATGGATTTTATAATTGGCTAACGAAAGATTCAACATACTTTCTTCTCATGGTATATGATAAGATTTTCATTAGAACTGACACACTCTTCAATATCTTACAAACTAAAATTATAGATATTCCATATTGCATTGAAAAAATCAATGAAACAATGAATTCCCTCGAGGGTCTGCGCAAAAATTTTGATGATATCTATGAGAAGTTTGAAGAATGTTTCAAAGAAAATAACTTGACTGAATCAAAATGTCGTACAAAAGGTCCAATTAAAAAAGAAAGAGAAAGAATATTCTGTCTAATATTGAATGATATACTGCAGCATATGGAAGCAAGATACAGTGACTTCAAAATTTACAATTTATTTCATTAGTTGATAGTGAAAAGTTTCTAAAACTAGCTACAGAAATTGATAAGGATGCACTAGAAAGTTTAGAGAAGAATTATGGTAACTTCTTCGATGTCATAAGATTGAAAACTGATCTAGCTGGAATTTATAGTGCATAAGTGTTCAGGGATAAATCAATTAAAGATTTGCTTGCTTTCATATTTCAAAATGGACTTGAACTAACGTTTCCTGAAGCGGTGAAGCTGTTGCAATTGATTTTAACAATTCCAGCTACAACAGTTTCTGTTGAGAGGTCATTTTCAGGTTTGAAAAGAATTAAAAGCTACACCAGGAATAGAATGAAACAGGAAAGGCTTTCATCACTTGCCCTAATTTCAATTGAAAAGGAAAGATTTACTAAAATGGAGCAAAATCCCACTTACAATTTCTTTGAAAAATTACAGATATTTTTGTTACTAACAAAGAGAGAAGAATGGAATTCATCTACAAATAAAGCGGTAAGTAAATATTTGTTGTTGACCAAAAATTAGCACAAATGGTGCGGAAGGGGTTAATTATGCTTAAAATTCGTTGGTGGCTGGGGCTCCTCCCCGGAACCCGCTGGGGGAGCTCGCGCCCACCCCAGACCCCCTAGCTTGGAACCGCTCGCTTCGCTCGCGCATTGAGTCTGCCTACCCTGAGTATTTACTCACGGCACGTGCCTGGTCTCCCTATAACTTGAGCGGTGAAATAATGTTTAATCGTATTTATGCATAGTGCAAAGCAACAATGATGTAACTGTAGACTCGATCACGTGCGAGTTTAGTATTTTAGTTAAACGCAGTAGAACATAAAGTGTATGTATTTTGATGGTTTTGCAGTGTATATTTATTTGTTAAAATTTTATTATATATATTCCCCGTTTAAAATGTGTATTTCTTATACTATTATTACTTTTTAATGTGTATATTATATATATATATATATATATTATATATATATATTATATATATAAGTATTTTTCGTTATAGGAAATTACAAACTTGAGTCATCCCCCACCCAATACATCCCATAATACCCCCTTTTTGAGTCACTTCACCAACATGGAAATTAATGCATACATGCAACTCTGTGGATCTGTAAAACTGCAACAGCTGAGACAGAGGCGATCAGGTGCGATTTTTGTCAGCTACTTTTTGATTTTAAATGCCTAGAATGGGGAGATGAAAAAATCTCCCTTATAACGAACGCAAAGCAGTTTAATGGAATAAAATTTTTCTGCGAGAACTGCTTGACCGAATTAAACTCTTTTACGGTATTTAAAGCAGAAAGAGACTACGAGAAGAGAATGAAAGAGGAAAGTGGAAACAAAGAACAGTGGAAAACGGAAGAAACGGAGAAAGGCGAAATAGAAAGAATTCAAATACCGTCACAAAATGAGGCCGAAAACACACAGGCGACAAAGAGTGTAAAGACAACACACAGCATAAGGGCAACGAAGGACACAAACACAACTAGCACAAATAGCACAAATAGGACAAGACAAGAGGGCAGTCAAGTAAACGAAGTAAAACTGTCCCCCAATAAGGAGCAAAAAACAAAAGCCAAGAGTAAATATGGGGAAGGAATTATATGCAGGTATTATATAAAAGAAATTGCAGATTTAAAAGAGGACAATGTATATATGAACATCCCCCAATATGCAATTTCTTCTATAATAATGGTCGTTGTAAATTTGGAGACGGATGTAAATTCTACCACCCGGACATTTGCAGAACTTACGCAAAATACGGAACCTGCAAATTCGGGAATAAATGCTACTATCAACATCTCCCGACGGACTCAACGAACAAAGGAAAAAGTTTAAATGACAATAGGAATAAAAATAACAATAGGAACAACAATAGCAACAGGAACACAATAAGCGAACAAGAACATTTTTTCAACATCTCAGACACCTTACGAATGCTAAATGTCATCCACATGCAGTTGACACAGCTGGAAACCCCCGAGCCAAATCGCTACCGGGCAAGAAGCTACCAATACAAGTAGGAGGAAACGGATCTCTTTCGGAGGATCATAGAGCAACGAATCAAGCGATATCGAAGGAAAACGAACTTGAAATGCACAAGGGGCAACGAAAAACAGAGAACATAAAAATTGTCCTGGCTAATATCAAGGAATAAGACCAAACAATCACTCAATAAGGTTTCGTACCTGAAAGGATTTATGACGAAACAAGGGCGGACATCGCATGCCTCACAGAAACTCATCTTAAAGATTGCCAAGGAAATGTGAAAACTGCGAACATTGTATTGATAAGAAAGAGATAAATAGATAGAGGGCTTCAACTTACTAAGAGCGGATAGAACGACGAGACGGAAAGGTGGCTGTGCTATATGTACAGGAAGGTCATATGACAGAGACGATAATAAGTAAATCAAACAGCTATGTGGAACTCCTGCAGTGAAAATAGAAAAAACTAAACTTGATAGTAATAGTCATCTATAGACCTCCAAGCACCCCAACCGAAAAATTCTCGGAGGCCATTGATGACATTAGAAAGCTAATAAAGGCCATAAACCCTCCATCCCCCAATATAATGATCTGCGGAGACTTTAACTTCCCATTTATAAATACAAAAAGGTGAATAGGAAATATATATTCACCAGACAAGGGGGGCACAAGGAGAGATCAGGAACAAGCAAAATGTTGATGGCTCTCACAAACGAGTTTATGCTGACACAGGAGATAACAGAAAATACCAGAAAAAAATAACTGCCTGGATCTGGTATCACGAATAACACGAACTTGATTGCTGATATGAAAATAACCCCAACCATTATCTCAGACCACAACTTAATCGAGATATCAACAAATATGATGGCGCATTAGAAGACAATACACATATTGTGAAAGAAGTAAATTCGGGGCTTTAACTTAAACTCGAAGACTATAAATTGGGAAGCAATCAGATCGCACATGGCCCAAATAGAATGGAGAACAATTTTCGAGAATAAAACAACGGAAGAAATGCTAACACTTTGGAGGAAAAAACGCTGAGAATTTTAGAAAAATATGCTCCGAAATCACAGCCAAAAGGAAAGAGGAGCTGGCTAGAAAAGGCAAAAGAGAAGACTATTCCGCAAAAGAGAGAGAGTGGAGGCGAAGTTAGGAACTGCGGAGATAATGGCAGGAAAATAATAAAAGAAAAACTGGAGGGTATCGATAGGGAAATACAAGCCCTGATTAAGGACCATACAGAGAGGGAAGAGAAAAGGCGGTAGAAGCAATAAAGGAAAATCCAAAATACTTCTATAGCTATGCAAAAAGGAAAACAAAAACGCGCGCCGCTATTGGGCCCTTAGGACGGGAAATAATGAACTAACCGACGATCAAAAGAAATATCTGATACATTGAGAGCTCAATATGAATCAGTTTTCAGTACCCCAAAAAGTGACAAAGCGATACCTGACATAAATGCATTCTTTGAAGAGGAATTGCAAGGAGAGTATATAACAGACTTTGAGTTTACAACAGAAGATGTAGCGAGAGCTATAGAACAAATGAAACTACATTCAGCTGCAGGTCCGGACAATTGGAACACATTATTGATTAAAAACTGTAAAAATGAAATAGCTACACCTTTATACTGGATTTGGAGAAGATCCCTAGACACTGGGGAAATACAGAGCATCTTGAAAAGAAAAGAGCAAACATTGTCCCTATTTATAAAGGAGGGGACAGATCTCAAGCAAAGAACTATAGACCAGTGTCATTGACGTCCCACCTCACCAAAGTATTTGAAAGAATAGTTAGAGAGAAAATTTATGATTTCCTGGAGACACGGGAAAGATTCAACAAAATCAGCATGGATTCCGATCAGGTAGATCATGCCTATCACAACTAATAGAGCACTACAACAATATCCTAGAAGCATTGGAAGGCAATGACAACTACGATGTTATATACACAGATTTTGCTAAAGCTTTCGATAAATGTGACCATGGTATAATAGGACATAAAATTAAAGACATGGGAATAACAGGCAAAGTGGGAAAATGCATCTACAACTTCCTTAGTGATCGTCTGCAGGTCGTCAAAATTCAAGGTGTTCATCATCAGAATCGGAAGTACGCAGCTCAGTACCACAAGGGACAGTACTGGCCCCCTCCTGTTCTTATCATGCTAACAGACATAGACAGCGGAGTAAACAGCAATAGTATAGTAACATCCTTTGCAGACGATACAAAGATCAGCAGAAAAATCAGCGATGTACATGACGTGGAGGCCTTGCAGAGGGACACGAACAAAATATACAAATGGTTCAGAAGACAACAACATGTCATTCAACGCCGAGAAATTTCAACTCTTGAGATATGGTAGAAAGAAGAACTTAAACAGACTGCATATTATGCTCCAGATAGACAGGAAATCAGAGAAGCATGAAAGCGATTGATCTCGGGATAATAATGACAGATGATGCGAAATTCGAAACACAAAATCAGATAGCGATAAATAAAGCAAAAAGAGTCGCCGGACAGGTTCTAAGAACGTTCAAGAGAAGGGACAGGACAGTAATGATTCCCCTGCTAAAAAACACTGATTATACCAAAACTTGAATACTGCTCAGTTTTGACGTCCCCATATAAAAAGGAAGAAACTAATAAACTAGAAGAAACGCAGAGGCATTTCACAGCCAAGATTGATGGCTGCAAAGAACTCAACTACTGGGAAGACTACGTAAACTAAATCTGTACTCACTGGAAAGAAGAATAGAGAGGTACATCATAATCACATCTGGAAAATGATCGAAAAACTGGTACCAAACCTAAAACTAAACCCAATTACCATTCAAACAACACTGGAAAATAGGAAAGGCAGAATGTGTAGTGTTCCCAAATTAAAAGTACGACAAGGGACCTCCTCAACCCTGAAGGAAAATAGCTTGTTGTCAGGGGCCAAGACTTTTCAACCCGGTTCCTAAGGACCTCAGAAACGTAACGGGGGTCAAAGTTGAAGTCTTCAAGAAAAGACTGGATGCCTGGCTCAGGACAGTACCAGATGAGCCGGGCGTGCCTGGCTATGTACGGTGGAGAGCGCAAGAAAGTAACTCGCTCCTCCACCAGGCCAGACCTAGAGGCGGGGCCACCAGCTTGACCTCCGTGTGAAGAGAGACCAACACGAAACAACATAAGGTTCATAAGGTATATATATATATATATATATATATATACACACACACACACAGTATATATTCCTCGTTTAAGCTGTGTATTTCTTGTACTATTATTATTTTTTGATTGTATATATATATATATATATATATATATATATATATATTAGGGTGTTTCATAAATTAAAAGTTTGGAAAAATTTTAATCCACATGGATCCCCTTGTTCCATTTGCTGAGGAGACTGATAACCGAAGTATTAATTCATAGTTTAAAGTTTACGGGTCCCCAGTTTGATGCTCTGGCAGATCATAAACGGAAAAAATTAAACAAAAATCTGTCAATGAATTTTTATTCAACAAACGAGTACCATTTCACTACACATTTTCACAAAGGTACAAAAAACATAACCACTTCTTGCGAATCATTTGTCCATGAAATCCTTCTTGGTTTTATTCGGGTATTTCGCCCTATGCTGCATCACAGTTTTGAGCAAATACTGCTTCTGCTCTTCGTTCTTCGTCAGAGAACAGTTGAACTCTTTGGTGAGCGCGATGGCTCTTTCGGCCCGATCGTTGACGACAGAGATTTTGTTAACAGTTGCCGCTGCTTGCTTGAAGCCCTCTACTTCAGTCCACTCGGCAACTGGCTTTTTCAAGAATTCTGTGTCCAAGTCGAATGCATGGAAGAAAGCCATCGTCTTTCCTGTCACGAACTCCGCCAGGTGTTTCGAGGCAAGATTCCTGACGTTCTTCCCTTGGGTCGCTTGAGTTCCTTTTTCGATGCGGGCTTACCCAAACTGACGACCATCTGAGCCTTTTCTTCATCTGCCACATCTGCGTCGAAGAACGCCATGGCAATAAGAGTCTCAGAGATGTACCATAGGTGTCGAGACATGGCTTCTTGCGCAGCGTTAACACACGAATATCCCGACATGGCAAAGGCTTCCGCGTCACGCAGAAATTCCAGATCAACTGCGGCAGCCTTGCTTGAGGTTGCAGCACGAGTCCAACCTCGGATGTAGACGAGGGACACGAAGAGACCTACGGCTGTCAGAGCTTCCAACTCGTGACTCGACATCTTGAACTGCTTCTTCAGTAGAATTACTTTCAAGGAGTAGATGGCTATCGCCATCCATCGAGCGTGATGGTAAGCGCCAGGGGCTCTGAGGGGGAAATCCACCACTTTTGCTTCTCCCAGGAAGATGAGAACCAACTGTAGCAGTTCCTTGTAGTCATCGCGCTGATGCGACGTGCTCACCATCCCTCTCACCAGCAGGACTGACTTCTCCCTCAGTTCCCTCATAGAGTCATTGACTTGAGCAAAATCGTACGGCCGCACGTCCAACCGGTCGATGAACTTCCATTGTGCCTGAAACCTCTTGAAAACGGGTATATCGGGGCCACTTGATGGGCCGTATGCACGCTTGAAGACGGAGCTGAGGATGACTTCATAGATGTGATGCCGACAGGTGAAGTACATGAGTTCTCTGCCAAGACCTTTCTCAATCAGGACGCAGGCCCCGATATGAATCCCGGTGTTCGACGCTGTCGTGTCGAAAGACAGTCCCCGCACGCGCTCTTCCATCCTGTGTTCCTTGACCAAATCCAAGCAAACTCGCGCTATCTTCTCGCCGGTTCCGGACGTCACCTTAGGAACGCCGAGCAACTTCTCCTTGCCGTCGCCAGAAACGAGGACGGCGATCCGGTCAACGCTCTCCTTCCATTGCTCATTGTCAGGTAGGAGCTTACCGTCCCAATGCAAGACAAGAGGCTGACCAGGACAAACTTCGTCGGATTGATAACTTTCAGCAGCCACCTTCCTGAGAGCCTTGCGTGTGCGGTACATGGTACTGGCAGAAATGGACAGTTCATCCAAGTCAAAACCTAGTGATTTAGCAGCTGCAGCGTACGACATAGCTGAATCGCGGTACGAAATATTCAGCCGATCGTAGGTAGTCGTCACATCCTGTGAGATCAGATTCCTGCGTCGCTTCTTGGTATTTCCCTTGGAGGAGGATGGAAAAACTTCCACGGTTGGGTCAACGACATCTGAGTCAGTCTCTGACGAAGTTGAAATCACTAAAGCCCCCGTATCTTCTGCAGCTCCTTGTTCCTTCCTGGCCTTCTCCTGTTGTTCCTTAATCTTGTCCAGCCTCTTCCTTTTCCTAATCTCCTTATAGTGAAGCTTCATGTCAACAGGGCCCATGCTGCAGGAATTTGGATCTTCACGCTGCATGTCGAGAAAGTGGATGTCCTCCTGATTCTTCATCATTTCCTTAGCCTGTGAATGAGCAATGTCCATGATCTTCGCTATTGCCTCCTTGAACATCGCCTCCTTCACTCGGAAGGACTCTGCTTTATGTGACTTGTGCTTCACAAGCCGGTCGTATTCCTTGAGAAGGGATTCCATCTTCCTCAAGGCCGAATCTCGACGCATCATGGGGATTCTCGCTCTCTCCCAAAATATGAGACAGGCATCCAGGCACAGGTTCAGACATTTAGTACGTCCAAATTTTTGCTCCTTTTGGTGGTAAAAGTACTTTTTGAGTACTTGCAACTGAGTTGGAAGGCCACTTGATGTGATGTTCGCATCCGTCTGGCCAATAAGAAACACTTCTGTTTTCGCTCTGGTAGACACCTGGAAAAGAAAACAAACTAAATAATTCCACAGAAATAATTTCACATCGTAATTAATTTCATTAATTAAATAAAGAAAAGCAGTAACTGGGACTCGAACCAGTGTCATAGCCGTTTGGCGGCATCGCTCAAGTCGGCGTACACAGCACGCTATCCACTACACCATCTAGGGAGTGGATAGCGTGCTGTGTACGCCGACTTGAGCGATGCCGCCAAACGGCTATGACACTGGTTCGAGTCCCAGTTACTGCTTTTCTTTATTTATAAAACTGATACGTGTACACTACGTTCTCTTTGACAATTCATTAATTAAATAAATTTCAATACCTCAGTAAAATTACATTAATTAGTATCATAAATAATTACCAGCTTAGTTGTCCAATATGCAACAGACTAATTAATTTCATGTAATATTAATAATAAATATCACTACCACAGTAAAATGACAGAAATTAAATAATAATAAATTTCAATACCACAGTAAAATGAGATAATTAGTAGCATATATAATTACCTCCATAGTTGTCCAATAGGCTATACAACACGAACCGCTCAAGTGACGAAGAAAACCGTCTTCATTGAAGGCAGGCGAGAAATGAACTGACAAAAAGTCGTCAAAGTTGGGGACCTCTAAATGCAGCGCGATCTGGTTCAAACTTGCACAAACGTGTTTTCTTGTTCTTTAGAATACGGGGAAACGTGTGGATTAAAACTCCAAGCTCATTTTTATTTTACCCTATAGGTATGAAACACCCTAATATATATATATATATATATATTCTTTCAATTCGTTCAATTTGTGTATTTCTTATACTATTATTATTTTTATCGTGTATGTGTATATATATATATATATATATATATATATATATATATATATATATATATAACACACACACGATAAAAAAATATATAGTTTAAACTCTGTATAGAATGAACTATTTCGATTTTATATTTATTTTCTATATATTTCATGAAATTATTTCCAATAATTCATCTAAATAAACAGAATGATGTAATGGTGTTTTATTTAATTCTTTTGGTTGTATATATAAACGATATTATTTAATTAAATAAATATATATTTGTATACCAAATGGCAGGTTACGCCTTCTAAACCAACTGGCTGCTTAAGACTTCTAAGCCAACTGTCAAGAATATCTGCTTTAATTAAATAAATAGTGCAATCTGGCAACTCAAAAACTAATAATGTACACCTGAACAAGCCATTTACGCCTTCTAAACCAGATTAAGCCTTTTAAGCCAAATGGCTGATTAGGACCTTCTAAGCCAGGTGCAAAGACCAAGAGCTTTATTATGCGTCTGGCGGAGCCAAGCGAAGGATGGTCTCTCTCTCTCTCTCTCTCTCTTAGGTTAGGTCCCCGTAGCTTGTGGCAGCTGAGGGGAATCAACTTTGCTTCTTTTTTTTTGCACCCTCGGGGGTGGAGGTGGCAACAAGGGGGAAGGGGCCTTGCGACAAGGGGGAGTGGGAGGGGGGTCCTGCAACAAGGGGAAGGGGAGGGGGTCTTGCAACATTGATCAATATTGCATTTGCGACATTGCCCATACTACTTGGGAACTAGATACCACGCTATTTAGACTAGATTAAAATATAAAGAAATTGTTTCGTGGGAAAATTTGGGAGCAAGTGTAGTTTACGTCCCCCTGTGGTGCCTAGTGTAGTTTACGTTCCCCTACATCAGGGGTGGCCAACCTATGGCGCATGCGCCAAAAGTGGCGCATTGGATGATTAGAAGTGGTGCATTGAATTCTCTGCTGTTCTCAGTAACTAATTTAACTCCAAACATTAAAAGCTTCGTGAAAGCAAAACATACTCAAAAGTCTCATTAAGGTAAGTAATGTTTACATTGTTTTTATATTAAATCATTATATCATGTAAAAATGCTAAATATATCTATATTAACATATTTTATACAAGAATTGAATGGGAGGTACAAGACTTGTATGGCGCATCTGAACTCATGCGTGAAAAAATTGGCGAATGAAATGTAAAAGGTTGGCCACCCCTGCCCTACATTATCCTAGTGTAGTTTACGTTCCCCTACATTATCCTAGTGTAGTTTGCGTTCCCCAACTTTGTCCGCGTATACTTTATCAAATAAAACGTTAAAACGAACGAAAATATTACGACTTAACCTAACCAATCGTCATTTATATATATATATATATATATATATATATATATATATATATATATATATATATATATATATATTGACAACTGGTTAGGTTAAGTCGTAATATTTTCGTTAGTTTTAACGTTTTATTTGATGAATTCATTTAAAAAATGTCTCCTAAAGATCCTAGTGTAGTTTACGTTGCCCAACCTTGACCTAGTGTAGTTTGTGTCTCTTTTTGAGTCATGGGGACGTAAACTACACTTGCTCCAAAAATTGTAATGTTTTTGCATTAATATTATTTTTTAATATTTCATACTACTGTACTGTACTGTCCTGTACTACATTATTTTAGTAACGTAGATATTTAAAATTAAAGTATAATACATTAAATGTCTTTATGCGTCTGAACAGAGCAGTTGCTAGTCATTTAATAACTGCATTTAGTTCAAATCTCTCTAGCATAGCACTGGAGCGGAGGTGAAAAACATGTTTTATTTCATACAAAAACCATGCGTACTTGTACGTGTTATTCTATCTATGGGACAGCAGTGTTATACAAGAGATTTGAATTAAATGCGGTCATTATCTCGAGTGCCGGAGGGTTAACAGAGTAAAACACCTCTGGACGCGTAAACGTTGTTTCCTGGGCCGTTTAAATGTACGACAGGTTATATTAACTTTTATCCTATCGTAATGTGATAATAGGCCTCGCGACGCCTCTCAGGAGGTCCAGGGTTCGAATCTTGGTAGGGTTAATTTTGTTATATAAAATAAAATAAAAATAAAATTTGACATTTAACGTTTTTAGAGTAAATATTTACTGGTTTTCATATATCGTAGTTTTAATACTTATATATATATATATATATATATATATATATATATATATATATATATATATATATATATAAGTATTAAACCTACGATATATGAAAACCAGTAAATATTTACTATAAAAACGTTAAATATCAAATTTTATTTTTCCTTTTTTGGGCCTCGGAAATCACTATATTTTGTAGCCAATTTCCTATCTTTGAACAACGCATTTATCACCTTTTACATTTCTTTTATGGAAATTAAATTGACTTGTTAGATTAGGTATTTGAAGATTTAAGAAACATTGCATCCTTGAATGAAATACGAGTCTGTTGGTAAACACACACACACACACACACACACACACACACACACACACACACACATATATATATATATATATATATATATATATATATATATATATATATATATATATATACAGGGCGTCCCAAAAAAATGTATACACACTTTAAATACTTATAAAGGCAGTGTTTATTAAAATACATTTCATTTTCAAAATGTAATAGAATCTACAGACATTATTTAATTGTTTTGTCAACGCCTGTTTTCAAACTGACGTCCGTTCTGGTCCAGGCACTGCTGATAACGCGAAGCAATGGAATCGCAAACATCACGAAACATTTCGTTTGGTATTTGTGTGCATTCTCGTTCAATGGCTGCTCTCAATTCAGCGACTGTTGCAGTTTTATAGCGTAGACTTTGTCTTTTAAGTATCCCCATAAAAAAAGTCTAGTGGTGTGAGGTCTGGTGAACGCGGAGGGTATTCTACGAAACCCCTTCGTCCAATCCACATCCACATCGTGCCAAGTACCACTCGCAATACTCCACTCTTCGGTCCGGATCATCTTCATTAATAGCATGGACTAATCTTGGAATGTAACTTTTCCATTGACAGCGCTTCAAAATGCGTTGGACAGACGATTCTGAAATTCCTACCTCACGACTCGCTTGCCGCACAGATTTTCTTGGACTTTGGTGATACGTTTCCAGTACTCTTTCTTGCTTTGTGAGGCTTGTCGATGTCCGTGGTCTTCCGGAACGCTTCTTGTGGACATTCTGAACAGTTCCATCGGCTTCAAACTTATCTCTAATTCGAGTGATGGTAAGTCGCGTTGGTGGATCTGTTTGAAACTCCCTCCTAAACTGTCTTTGCACTTCAACTGCGTTTTCACACTTCCAGTAGCATTTTAGAATGAATTTCCTTTGTTCAAAGCTTAGTCTGACTGCCATTATTAATTCTAATGGGTTTAACTTGGAAATAAAGAAACATCAATTGAGCTATCAGCTGTTAAAGTGTGTATACATTTTTCTGGGACGCCCTCTATATACAGAGTCATGTAAGAAGTAAATAGACAGCCCAGATTTTGCTGTAACAATTTGGCGTAAAAGATTCAACAATTCTGATCGTGTTGCTGGTTTTTTGGGCTTTTTACGTAAAGTCTTGTCTAGTATTGCCCACACGTGTTCTATGGGGTTCATGTCAGGGGACTGACTCGGCCAAGGAAGTCGTTTGATACCATTTCGCTCCTCCCATTCTTTCGTCTTTTTTGCAGTGTGGCATGGGGCTCCATCTTCCATGAACGAGCAGCTGTCTTTTTCAATTTAACCACTTGAGAATATTGGCATAAGTCCTTCTTCAAGGATAGAAATGTAGGAAACGAATATTAGTCATAATAATGGCAAAAAAATTGGATGCATACATTTTACCATAAAATTAAAGGTGTCTATTTACTTCTTGCATGACTCTGTATATATATATAAACGGAAGGTTTCAAAAATGCAGATATTTTGAGTATTTGGTTCAGTTTCAGCATAGAGCAAACCCCTGAGTTTATAAGAATGTATTTATGACTAAACTAGTTAAATTTGTGTAGCATCTGAGAGCAAGCACAAACTTGTGGTGCATCTTACTCCTGATGAATCAGGCAACTCTACATTATAATACTCGAAGTGTGTATATATCAGTGATGTAGGACTCGAGACCGGTCTCGAGACCTTTTGTTTTGGTCTCGGTCTCGTTCTTGGTCTCGGCCATGGCGGTCTCGACTACATCATTGGTATATATAATGGAAATTAACCACCAGCGCGCTAAAGAGATTATTGGTATAACTGTGAGTTTCGATATGATAATCAAAATAATAATTGTTAGTAATTGCTTTGATACTTTTATACGGATCCCTCACTAGCGATCTGCAGTGTACATCACTGCTCGTACCGTGACTATGTGGATGAGGAAACCTTTTCTTTCTGATTAAAACTTAATTTGATCTGCAGAGAATCTGTGTTAACTGTTGAGTGAAGTGTATATATATATATATATATATATATATATATATATATATATATATATGTGTGTGTGTGTGTGTGTGTGTGTACATATATATATATATGATGAATAAAACCACGAAGGAAAGGAAACACAAAACGGTGCTCAAGCGCTTTCGTCTAATGACATCCTCAGGAACACTGAAATACATAAAAGGTTACGGCCTATATATAGGTTACAGAAAGAGAAAAAAAATAAAAAATAAAAACATACATACACACAAACATATATACATACATATCTACACACATACACATATATATATATATATATGCAATAAACGGAGAAGTAAAAATAAAACTTAAAAATTAAGGATTAGAGGATTAACAAAGAGGCATATCGGTTTTAAGTTTAGTATCTATCGGAAAACAACAAACAACTTGTCCTACGTACACTTTTACTCGGGACATGACACCCCCACTAAGAAGGCCATTTTTTCATCAATGTTTCTCCGCGCCCTTAGGATCGCCAGTCCGGAATACATCGATGCCGAATTGGAAAAAATCAACGGTATTGGAAGTGATCTGTGTTACCCATCTGCGTTTATGGAATCTTGTCTCAACAAGGCAAAACGAACTTTCTATCGTGTCAATAACACTCGTACTTTGTCAAAAAATATTTTAGTACTTCCATTTTTCCCGGGCTTTTTAGGCATTGCTAATGTACTTAAACTTTTGGATATTAATGTAGTATTTTCATATAACAATATTGTGAAAAATATCATAGTAAAAAAAAATAGCCCTACCAATAATTCAGGCATTATCTATAAAATTGGGTGTAAACAATGTGATTCCTTTTACATAGGTCAGACGGGAAAGGATTTGCACACACGTATAAAACAGCATCAATATTCCGTCAGAACAGGACAGTTGTCCAATGCTCTTTTTGTCCATTTGTCAGAGTTATCCCACTGTATTGATTGGAATAATGCTTCAGTTTTATTTCATTCGAGCAACATTGTCAATAGAAATATTCTTGAGTCTGCCATTATTCAACTTTCAAATAACTTCAACATAAGCAAAGGTCTTTTTCAACTCGATCCTGTTGTTTTGAATTCCTTCAAAACAAACCTAGATAAAAAGGGTAGGACACTTAATCTTTGGTAAACTTGTAAGCTACTTTATTAACTTTTAATCTTCAATTTATTTATATATATATATCGAAACTTGACTCTAAAAAGGCAAAGTGTTAAACCCGGGCGTATCTCCAGTATAAATTTGTATTATTTTTATAACTCATTTGATCTTGTGCTAAAAATCGATATGCCTCTTTGTTAATCCTCTAATCCTTAATTTTTAAGTTTTATTTTTACTTCTCCGTTTATTGCATATATATATATATATGTGTATGTGAGTAGATATGTATGTATATATATATGTATATATGTTTGTGTGTATGTATGTTTTTTATTTATATTTTTTTTCTCTTTCTGTAACCTATATATAGGCCGTAACCTTTTATGTATTTCAGTGTTCCTGAGGATGTCATTAGACGAAAGCGCTTGAGCACCGTTTGTGTTTCCTTTCCTTCGTGGTTTTATTCATCATAAATATTTTTCACGTGTTACTTTCGTGAAATAATTTTCATATATATATATATATATATATATATATATATATATATATATATACAGGGTGGGCCGTAAGTTTCCATACATAGGAAAAATAAACATTTTTTTATGGAACCATTTTTATTTATATAATATGCTCTACATGGTTGCCATTGTTTTGAAAACACATTTCAATACGTGTTCCCCACTGTTGATGAACACGCATTAGCACAGTTGACGTTATGCTTGTAATGGCGTTGGTGATACGTTCCTTTAGATGATTTATGTCTCGTATCTTTTCCTGATACACCATGGCCTTCAAGTGCCCCCAAAGATAGAAATCAAGGGGGGTGAGATCTGGGGATCTGGGAGGCCACTCCACAGGACCACGCCGACCAATCCAAGCATCCGGAAACTGCTGCTGATCCAAATACCGACGCACGTGAAGACCATAATGAGGTGGAGCTCCATCTTGCTGGAAGTAAACTGGGAAGTTACCTTCCTCGTTTAGCAGGGATGGGAAAATCTCTTCTTGCAACATGTTAAGATACCTTTCGGCATTAAGATTTCCACTGACAAAAATTGGTCCAATAATTCTGTCACCCCATATCCCGGCCCACACCATCACTTTACCGGCACCTTGCATCTTCGTCGGACTCAGCCAGTTAGGGTTAGCATTACTCCAATAACGTATGTTTTGCCGATTAACCTCTCCATTGACGTAAAAATTTGCTTCATCAGTAAACAAGATCTTACGTCAAACGCATATTCTTAGGGTATCTGAAACATAAAAACAAACGTTTAATTTTTCCTATGTATGGAAACTTACGGCCCACCCTGTATATATATATAAGCAAGCAAGTGGCCCCGCCTCTAGTCCTGGCTTGGTGGAGGAGCGAGTTGCTCTCTTGTGCTCTCCATCGCACATATCCAGGTACACCAGGCTCATCTGGTACCGTCATGAGCCAGGCATCAAGTCTTCTTTTGAAGACTTCAACTTTGACTCCTGTGATGTTTCTGAGGTCTTATGGAAGCTGGTCCCTTATCGGACCTTTAGTCTGGGAACACTACACATTCTGCGTTTCCTATTTTCCAGTGTAGAAAACAAAAACATAATATATATATATATATATATGTTAACCCCTCCGTCTATGGCCCGGGTTGGTTCGAAGTCGACCGGGGTTCTAGTTAGGTGGCAGCAACGGATGTGTGACTTGCAGTAGTTTTCTTCTATATTACTCTCCGAGTTCTTCTATAGTGGCTCGGAGGACTCTGATAGACTTACTAAAAATGCTGAAGGTTCCGGACTCTTCTTATAGCGTATCCGGAAAGTTTAATGACTAAGTTCTTCTGAAGAGAGCAAGGCTCGAAGGATAAGATAAAAACTATCTTTTACTGTAATTTACTGCTAAAATGTACAGGTAGTGCTCAGCCTCTGAATTAGCTTCTGAATGACAATGGAAGATTTTTACTGGGTTTATATACCCAAAAACTGCTAACATCATTATTATTAAATGCTAAAAAGGCTGTATTATTTTTGCACAATATTCGAAAATAAAGTAAATTTTAGCTGTGGTAAGGCTTGAACGAGTAAACAAAATATTTGAAGACGAAACCATATTTTTATCTTAAACCGCGACTTTTCAGATCTGATGTTATCATGATCTGCCAAGTTAACTAAAAGTGGAAATCGGACTATGCATCTTTACACTAAAATATGCATATGAGTAAAATTTTAAGGTTTAAGATGTACAATTTTAATGCTTAGGCAAGACATGATCTCATCTTTTATAACGAAAGAGAATGTATACAAAATATGAACATTGCAAAGCTTAAGCAGGATTCCTTATTAAGCGAAATCTAAAAAAATGATTATGAGATTTTAAAAAACAACAGGTCACCAATTATTTGGCAAAGTAGAAAGCAAATCAAAAATTTTATCCAAACTCGCGTTGGGCGATTTTGGTCCTTATGTAAAAATGAATACACACGTACATACATATGAGTATAGGCATTATATAAAGTTAAATATATAAGAATATACAGGATTATATAAATACATGAACCATATAACACATGAATTTTTAAAATGGATACTTTTTCTTAAAATGGATACAAGAACTATATAAATGAATACAAGAATTACATGAAGAATAAGATAGTATAGGAATATGGGAATTATTTATGGTCCATTTTTACAGGGCTCTCCCTCTAGAATGATATTAATATAATAATGTAACATCCTAACTAATGCTAACTAGATGATAACTATGGGTTTTATAATACAGATTTATATATACAACATAAGTCGGGTGGTTAAGTCTAGTTCACGTGGTCTGGGTACGCACTCTTGGTCGTGCATAAATAGTTTCATGTTCCGTGTCACTTGGTTTTCTTTGTTCCCAGAATGATCTTTTCACCACAAATATACCGAGGATAATAGCACATACAATAATGATACTAACGGCAGATGTTGAGAAAATGGTTACCGGTTGTAGTATTTGTAAGAGGTTATTTTGGTTATCATCCGAAATTTTAAACCGGCTCAATTGATCATTCCATTCAGGGGCATGTAGTTCGGGTAGGATGGTTACAGGTTTTATGGAGAGATTTAAGATCTCTATGACGGGTTTAAATTTAATTTGCGACGGGAATGGGTATGAGTTATTAAGGGTAACCTTGTACGGGTTGTATATTTGGAGGGCTTTTGAACGCAAGGAGCAACCAATTGGTAGCCGAATAACCATAGGGATTGTGATGAGGGAATAATTCGATGGACACTCGAGAGTAGCGGCAGTCCTGTTCGCGAAGAAACCCAGATGTCTGGTCCAATTCGTAGTTGGGGTTTTAGGGGAATGAAATTTTTTAAATGAACATACGGGGCATGCCGGTCACGAATTAAGTCGATAAAGCAAGACCTAGTAGTTGGAAGAATAACTGGTTTGAGTGGAGGGCAGACGAGTTGTTTATTTGGTTGCGGGAATCGGCAATGCCGGACGTCGCTATCTGACATCATAGAATAAGCTGACAGATCTTTGGTGAGGAAAAGGTAAGGTGGTACGGTGGGTAAATACAATCGATAGACATTAGAGTTTTGGTAGGGTGTTGGGAAAGGGTGAAATTTATATACGTCATAAGTGAGGACATCGAAAAATGGTATAATTATGAGGTATGTGTAGGGGCGTGGTCCATGTACAGTCCAGGTGTATTCTAGAAATTGGGGTAATTAGTGTGGTTGAGTGGGAATATGGGTGATAATTTTAATTGTGACTGGGCGGTGTGAATCAAGGACTGAAGTATTTCCCATGGTATTAGGGTGGAAAGAGTGATTTTTCCATGGGCTAGCTGGGTTGCACGCAAAACCTTGGAATGAATCGTAGTTATTCGTTGTAAGTATTTATCGATTAGGGTTACTTGTAGGTTCATTATCTCTATTAATTCTAGATATCTTTTGTGTTCTTTGTATTGAGCTAACATGGATTCAAGGTATGTGAATCTGTCCGAAAGGGAGTGGAGGAAGCGATTGTTTTCGTGTAATGACCTAATAGTTTGTTCTAACATGTGTCCATTATATTGTCGATTTCGCGCGAAGA
Source organism: Bathynomus jamesi (assembly GCA_023014485.1). NCBI lineage: Eukaryota > Metazoa > Arthropoda > Malacostraca > Isopoda > Cirolanidae > Bathynomus > Bathynomus jamesi. The sequence goes on along the minus strand of JAJOZX010000218.1, from coordinate 1,358,223 downwards.
GATTCAATTTAAGTTCAATTCTTTTAATATCTTCTTCGGTTGCTAATCCGAATAAACCTTTGAACAGTTTCCCTCCTATATCTATCAGTCCCCTTTTACTTCTTTGGTTAAAGTTTTCTGAATTTTTAGTTTCAGTTTGTATCCATGGTAAGGCTAATATTTCTGATAGGGCGCGTGCTGTAGTTTGAATATTTTCGAGGGTATTTTCTAACAGAACGCGACTAATCTGATCTTTTCCTTGGAAAGAATTCTGGACTTTACTTTCAAACGTTTTTAATTGGGTTTGTATCTGAAGGAGATTGATTTTAATTCTAGCAGGGGGTTGCAAATTTATATAAAGGTCTGCGTGCCCTTTCAAAAATTTACCTTCTGCAAGTTTTTCTATAACAACTCCGGTAGAAATTTTAATGCTAGGCTACAAGAGTAAATAATTTGGAAAATTATAAGGGGGACAATTTTATTCATTTCTACGCCTTAGGTTATACGGAGCTGGGGGTGGTTGTGTGGATACTTGTGTTTGTGGGCGAAGGGGTCGGCCTCGTTTTGGTGGCAATGGGGGTCGACCGTTGAGCTCGGATTCTGAGCGGGTTCGTTTCTTATGTGAAGGTTCTAGTTCACGTGGGTGATGCATTTGCGGGCGGTATGTAGGGTCCGTGCGTCGATCATCAATCGGTGAGGGTGGTGACAGAGGAGATGGTGGAGTTGGAGGAGATGGTGGAGTTCCACTGAGTGATCCTCTCGAAGGGGTTTCTCCAGGGTCTGGGTCCGATGGGACGCTTGGCTCTGGGGCCTCCTCTTGTTCAGAGATTGCCTCGAGTACTGGTGGTATTACGAGGTACCAATCTTCGTCATGGGTAGCGGTTCCCGCGGTGACCACTTCAGTTTTTTGATCCCTGCCCGATTTGTTAATATCTTGACCTTTTGAAGGATAGGCGGCTCGAACGCCTGGCAGCTGTTTTTTGGGAAGGTGTTGTTCGGAAGCTATCTTCAAATTGTCAGCGTGAATGATCTTTAGTTTGGAATGATCCCGGAGGTCGAGGATTTCATAACGATTTTTTCCGAGGTTTTTCATAATCCTATATGGGCCATCCCATTTTGGGTATAATTTGCGATGAGCACCTGGCGGTTTCACGCTCTTCAGATAACATCGCATACCGACGATTATAGTCCGTTGACGGGGATGACGCCTATGTTGCTCTTGCTCCATCTGTTGGTTTCGTTGGTCGAGGGCATAGCGGATTATGTCAAAAATCTTGAAAGATCGTTCAGCTAGTTGCTGATTTGCTTCTGCCATTTCGGAAGATGTTAGAACTGCCGGGTCGGTTTGGTCGGGCAAATCAAAAGGTAGACGCTTGTCGTAGTGATAGAGGACGAAATGAGGGGTGTCCCCGATGGACACATTATAGCCATTGTTGATGGCTGTTTGTACCATGGGAAGGGAATCATCCCATGTACGGGAGGATGCATCGACAACGTGGCGCAGGGCTTCCAAGATCTTTCGATTGTGCCTTTCCACTAAGCCGTTTGCCTGCGGATGGTATGCCACAATGTGTGTATTTTTAATTTTACACATGTTACAGAGTGACTCGAACAGTTTGGAAGTGAAACTAAGGGCGTTATCCGAGATTAGGATGGAAGGAGTGGTATGATTTTGGATGACGCGTTCCACTAGGGCTCTTGCCACAGTTTCCGAGGTCTGGTCTGGAATGGCGGCTACTTCGCTGTAACGCGAGAAGTGGTCCGTAAACACAATGATGTACTGATTTCCCTTTGATGTTTTGGGAAATGGTCCCAGTATATCCATTCCAGTTCTTTGCCAGGGCCTTTGGCATACTGGATATTTATGCATCGGAGCTGTGGATGGTACGTTGCCCTTATGCTTTAAACACGACGGACATTCGGCGATGTATTCTTGTACCTTTCTGTTCATCTCGGGAAAGTGGTATCGCTCCAAAAGACTCTTGATGGTGCGATCCGGCCCCATGTGTCCATACAAAGGTGAGTCGTGACAAAGTCCAATGGCTATATCGACGAGATCCTTTGGTATCTCCACGAGGTCGTTTCCATCTTCGTTCCTGAAATGTACGAGCCCATCTTTGAGGTTGTACTGTTCTTTTACCTTCGATGGTTCCTTTTGTTCCAGGCGCGCCCGAAGGTTTTGGGTGTGTTGGTCCTGTTGTTGGGAGTATTGCAGACACTCGTAGTCGAACACAGGAAGAATTCCTATTTTATTCACTTGGGCGTCGGGCTTGAGTCTCGACAATCCGTCTGGAATAACTTGCAGTTTTCCCGGTTTGTATACGATTTTTGCGCAAAGTCCTGAATCAACAGAGCCCATCTACTCAATCGTCCTTCAAGTAGCTTGTCCTTGAAGAGGTACGTGAGTGGCTTATGATCAGTCTTGATGGTTACATCGTAGCCATAGACGATATTTCGGAATTTTTTCAAAGCCCAATATACCGCTAGGGCCTCTCGGTCCGTAGTGGAATAATTCCGTTGAGGTGCAGAGAGAAGTTGACTGGCATAAGCAATGGGTAATTCCACACCGTCTACGTCCTGTAACAGGACGGCTCCTAGTCCATAGGAGGAAGCATCTGTGGCTATGATGAAGGGTCTTGTGTAATCAGGATATTGTAAAATGGGATGACAGGTTAGTTTATTAATTAAAGTTTCAAAGGCATGTTGGTGATCGGATTCCCAGTTAAATTTCGAATTTTTCTGGAACAAATTAGTAATGGGTTTAGCAATATTTGAAAATTGGGGGATAAAGTTCCGATAGAATCCGACAAAACCAATAAATGCACGGGCGTCGTCGATGGTTTTGGGTACAGGGTACCTTTCCAGGGCTTCGAGTTTGGCTGGATCAGGTTTAATTCCTGTGGACGAGAGTAGGAATCCTAGGTATACCAGGGATTCTTGTAAAAAATTGCACTTTGCAAGCTTCAGTTTAAGGTGTGCTTTTCTCAAGTGTGATAGCACATTCTGAAGGCGTTGAAAGTGTGTTTTTATGTCCGAACTGTAGACGATAATATCGTCAAGATAAACGAGAGCTTCGACACCTAATAGGTCGGAAAGGACTATATTCATCAACCTAGAGAAATTAGCAGGCCCATTTCGGACTCCGAAAGGTAAAACCTGGAATTCGTAATGGCCTCGGTTAGTGGAGAAAGCAGTCAATGCCCGAGATTCGGGACTGACCTCCATTTGCCAATAACCCGATGCTAAATCGAGGGATGAAAAAAGTTCGCTTTCCCTACGTTCAGAATTGTTTCCTGCATGTTTGGAATCGGGAAACGGTCTGGGATGGTAATGTTGTTCAGGCGTCTAAAATCTATACAAGGGCGAGATGTTCCGTCCTTTTTGGAGACGAGAATCATAGGAGCGGACCAGGGACTAGCTGAAGGCTGAATGACATCCTGCTCCAACATGTCCTTGATGTGTTCCTCAATAGTGACTAATTGGGAATGTGGAACCCGATAGGGAGGAATGAAAATGGGTTTGGAATTGGGTTCCAACTTGATTTCAAAAGGGACCAAATTAGTTCGGCCCAGAGGATCTCCTTTTAGGGCAATCACATCTCTATTTCTTATCAGGAAATCGAGAAGTGATTCCATTAGTTTGGGATCCTGTAAAGCTGGTGACTCCTGAAGGGAGTGCTCCAGACATTTCTTATATTCTTCTTTTAATACTGAAGGATTTAACTCTAAGGAACTGGAAACACGATTTATCATACTGATGGGGAAATCTGAATCTACTTCTACTGTGGAAACAGTTCCTATTTTCTGATTTGAAGTTAATTCTATAGGACTTTTTCCTTTGTTTAAACAAACAACAGGGATAGCTGAATTCTGACTCTGACTAAGGACTTGGGCAATAAGAACATCTCTTTTGAAATTACTTTTCTCTGTAATCAGAGTACGCTCTGACTCTAATAATTTTCCTTGACTGTCAACTACTTTTGCTAGGAAACAAATCTTCTCATAAGGTGCTACTGTTATATGCTCGGTAGGGCATATGAAAAATTGTGAATCTGACTCTGGTTCGGCGACTAAAATTTGCCTTATTGGCTGAACTGAAGCTGGCTGACTGGAAACTGGCTGACTGGAAACTGACTGACTGGAAACTGACTGACTGGAAACTGACTGTGTTGATCCAACTGGATTCAACAACTGGAACTGATTACCCTGGGGTCTGATTTCTGGAGCGGTTGTCCCTCTGGATGCAACCGGCTGACTTGAACTGCTATCAAGTGGAGGGGGTTTCCTATTTCTTTCGGAAATCTGAACTGACTAATTCTATTAGCATTAAGCTGTCTGTCATTCTCACGGAGATGGTGTGTCCTATTTCGACACTTTACTAACTTTCCGGCTGGGTAAATCTCCCATTGATTCCGGTTAAAAAAATCCATACCTAGTAGGATATCTGTCTGAAAGGTGGCGACTGTGTCCACTATACAACATTTCGCGGGTATACCGCGTTTCCAACTTCTAAATATAACTCAATTTCTCCGTATGTAGGTATGGGTGTGCCCGTAACTCCTCTGAGTTGGCAGGATGGTGCCTTAAGTTCATATTTGTAATTTGTACTCTCTAGTAATTCATCTACACATTGTTTCTTAATTAACGTCGCGTGTGCTCCTGTATCTAGGAGAGCAGTTAAATCTTGGTTATCGGTGCTACAATTTATTATTAAATCTAGGAGGTCCGCACCTATTATCCTGATGGGGAGTTTGTGTGCGTATCTGGGTTCATTACTGTAATTTAGGAGGGAGGAGGTTGAACTGCCGCCTCCAATGTAGGGTCTAAAAAAGGGCTCGAATGGTCTTCTATGGGAGGACCTGGGTCATATTCTACGGGATTACCATACGCTGGAGGGTGTTCTTGAAAACTGTACTCTGGGGAAAATGATTCCTCCACGGGTACTTCTACGTACCGAACTAGTTGACCTTGCTGGTTGTACTGAGGTTTGTACATGGGGTAAGAGTGTGGTTGACCCTGTGGTCGTAATCTATTGGGTTGGTAGTTCGACTGAGGCTGGGAATGGACTGGTTTCTGGGGATTGGATGACTTTTGGGATACGTTTTGGGAACGTGGGTGGTTTGGTTTCTGAAAGTGGGGTCTATACCCTGCAGGGGCTTTATCAGCACACTTTTGGCGATCGCCACGGCGATGACCATGTTCGTGACAGTGGGAGCAATAAGAGGGATAATTACATTGACTTATCATGTGCCCAAAGCTATCGCAGTTAAAACACTGTGGAGGAGGGCGTGTATTCTGGGTTTGGGGGGCTTGTTTCTGGGGTGTTCCCTGCATTGGCCTCGATTTATAGGGTTGTTGTTGTTGCTGTTGGTGTTGTGGCTGCTGCTGCTGAATGTAATGTACAGGGGTTTCTCTACCCTTTCGGTAGTTCTGGTTTGCTAAATCGGGGTAATGTTCCCGTGTTTTGTTTATGGCTACACTTACAGGTTTGTCAACATTTAAAAACTCCTGAAACTTTTTTTTAGGTGCTCCGGGTAGGTTTTGGTAAATGGTTGTGCTACTATTAGATTTCTTTGTTTCGAAGTGAAAGTTATGCCACATGCATTTTCTGCGGCACGGAGGGCTTCTCCTACAAGTTTATGTGTACGTGTAATAAAATTGTTTAAATCTTCGTGTTCCTCTTTCTTCCATTTAGCTTGGAAGACTGCTTCTAACGTGGCTAAGGGTTGTGCAAGTGTTATTTCTTTAAAAAATTCTAATAAGTTTTGTTTAAAATCGTCCCATGTTGTAGCTTCGCTAATTGATGGGACGTAGGTGACTGTGTCATGAGCATTCCCTTCTTTAGGGTCGATAAATCTTTTTGCTTCCCTAATTTTTATATCATCATCGGTAATGTTTTCGCGTAAGAAATGTTGCTCTAAAGATTCAATCCAAGGTCTTACGCGTGGTTCAACAAAGCGATTATCTATGGTCCCCTTAAAAATTAAAACAGTATGAGGAAGGTTTACTAGTCTGCCTAAGTTAATGTATGCTGGGGCGGGGGTTTGAGACTGAGACATATTGGCTTGTTCTGGATCTGAAGTTTGTGTGTTTGGGAGTATGTTTGAAGGGCGCGGGGTAGGTGGAAAAATGGGTGTAGGTAAATTTTCGATGTCAGAAAGCGCACCGTCTGAATCGCTCATATGTGAAGGTACTTATTAATGTGTTCTAATTAGGTCTGCTTGACCGATCTTAATTTATGGAATGATCACTTAAGGGGTTTTCCTAACTACACTATCTAAAAAATAAATGCACAACAATTTGCCTCACTAGTGGAAAATTTGAAAAGATTGCAAACAAAATAAAAATGTAAACAAAATTTCACTCGAATGTACGTGAAGGTATGGTAATACTATGTTGGTACATTAAATAAAATAACTATACTAACTAGAATAGTAAAAATAACTCTAACAATAACTCTGTGACAATAACTCTGTGACAATAACTGTGAAAATACTGTTTTCAATAAAAAAAATGTATCACTGGTCTCTGAAGTGTTCACTGTGTTTTGTGTTAATTCTGGCTCAATACTAAATATTAACTGTTAATAATACTGACTTTTTCAAATGTTTAGAGATTATTTAAAAAAAAGAGTTTTTGTACTTAACAAGATTCCTACGGCGAAATCCTTAGAGACGTGTCCTGAAGACGTGTCTTGCTGGCCACTTGTTCTTGGATGAAAAATAGGCGTGGAGAACTTGGAGTCGTGACGCACCGGTTCAAGGGTGGATGTGACGAACTAGAAGTCGTGACACGCCGGTCAATTGGGTGTTGGTTCTGGTTCCATGGTCTGGAAGACTGGAAGAATCCTGGATGCAGAAGTTGTCAGTCGTGAAGATCCTGATTAAAGGGTCGCCAGTTGTTAACCCCTCCGTCTATGGCCCGGGTTGGTTCGAAGTCGACGTGGGTTCTAGTTAGGTGGCAGCAACGGATGTTTGACTTTTAGTAGTTTCCTTCTATATTACTCTCCGAGTTCTTCTATAGCGGCTCGGAGGACTCTGGTAGACTTACTAAAGGTTCTGAAGATTCCGGACTCTTCTTATAGCGTATCCGGAAAGTTTAATGACTAAGTTCTTCTGAAGAGAGCAAGGCTCGCGGGATAAGATAAAGACTATCTTTTTACTGTAATTTACTGCTAAATGTACAGGTAGTGCTCAGCCTCTGAATTAGCTTCTGAATGACAATGGAAGATTTTTACTGGGTTATATACCCAAAACTGCTACATCCATTATAGTAAATGCTAAAAAGGCTGTATTATTTTGCACAATATTCGAAAATAAAGTAATTTCAGCTGTGGTAAGGCTTGAACGAGTAAACAAAATATTTGAAGACGAAACCATATTTTTATCTTAAACCGCGACTTTTCAGATCTGATGTTATCATGATCTGCCAAGTTAACTAAAAGTGGAAATCGGACTATGCATCTTTACACTAAAATATGCATGAGTAAAATTTCAAGGTTTAAGATGTACAATTTTAATGCTTAGGCAAGACATGATCTCATCTTTATAACGAAAGAGAATGTATACAAAATATGAACATTGCAAAGCTTAAGCAGGATTCCTTATTAAGCGAAATCTAAAAAAATGATTATGAGATTTTAAAAACAACAGGTCACCAATTATTTGGCAAAGTAGAAAGCAAATCAAAAAATTTTATCCAAACTCGCGTTGGGCGATTTTGGTCCTTATGTAAAAATGAATACACACGTACATACATATGAGTATAGGCATTATATAAAGTTAAATATATAAGAATATACAGGATTATATAATACATGAACCATATAACACATGAATTTTTAAAATGGATACAAGAACTATATAACATGAATACAAGAATTACATGAAGAATAGATAGTATAGGAATATGGGATTATTTATGGTTCATTTCTACATATATATATAACTGGTTTATATAATTGGGTTTATTTGAGGTTTGGTACCGTTTTACTATTATTTTCCACCTGTAAATTATGGTGTACCTCTCTCTTCTTTCCAGGGAGTACAGATTTAATTTACGTAGACTTTCCTAATAGTTGATTTCTTTGCACATCAGTCTTGGCTGTGAAATGTCTCTGAATTTCTTCTAGTTTATTAATTTCTTCCTCTTTATATGGGGACGTCAAGACTGAGCAGTATTAAAGTTTGGTATGATCAGTGTTTTCAGCAGGGGAATCATTACTTTCTTGTCCCTTCTTTTAAAGGTTCTTATTGCCTGTCCCGCGACTCTTTTTGCTTTGTTATCGCTATCTGATTTTGTGTCTCGAATTTCGCATCATCGGTCATTGTAACTCCAAAATCTATTGTTTTCCTGCTTCTCTGGATTTCCTCTCTATCTAGTGCATGATATGCTGTCTAATTTCCTCATTTCTTCCATATCTCCAGAGCTGAAATTTCTCGATATTAAATGTCATGTTTTTTTCTTTTGACCATTGTATATTCTGTTCTCTCCCTCTATAATGCCTCCACCTCTTTCGCATCACTAACTTTTCTGCTGATCTTTGTATCGTCTGCAAATGATGTTACTTTATTGTCCATGTTTGTTAGCATGATAATGATAGATTGAGGCCAACACTGTTCCTTGTGGTACTGAGCTGCGTACTTCCGATTCTCATGAAGTTTTACGACCTGTAGACGTTCTCTGAGGAAAGCGTAGACCCATTTTCCCACTTTGCCTGTTATTCCCATTTGTTTCATTTTATGATCACATTTGTCGAACGCTTTAACAAAATCCGTGCATATGACATCGTAGTTTTTCATTGCTTTCAAGTGCATCTAGGATATTGTTATGGTGCTTTATAAGTTGTGGGCGGAAACCGTGCTGATTCTCATTGAATCTTTCAGGTGTCCCCAAGAAGTCATAGATTTTCTCTCGAACTATTCTTTCAAATACTTTGGTAAGGTGGGAACGTCAATGATACTGGTCTGTAGTTTATTTGCTTGAGATCTCTCCCCCTTTATATACAGGGACAATGTTTGCTCTTTTTAAGATGCTCAGTGTTTTCCCCAGTGTCTAGGAATCTTCTCCATATCCAGTATAAGGGTGTAGCTATTTGAGTTTACAGTTTTTAATCAATAATGCGGTCCATTTGCCCGGACCTGCAGCTGAACGTGATTTCATTTGTTCTTTAGCTCGCGCTGTATCTTCTGGGGTAAAATTAAAGTCTGTTACACACTCTCCTTGCAATTTCTCTTCAAAGAATACATCTATGTCAGGTACCGCTTTGTCACTTTTTGGGTACTAAGATTGATTCGTACTGGGCTCTCAGTGTTTCAGATATTTCTTTTAGATTATCAGTTAGTTCATTATTTCCTTTCCTTAAGGAGCGATAGTGGTGCGTGTTTTTTATTTCCTTTTCGCATAGCTATAGAAAATTTTTGGGTTTTCCTTTATTACTTCTACCGTCTTTTCCTCTTCCCTCTCTGTATGGCCCTTGATCAGGGCTTTCTATTTCCCTATCGATACTCTCCAATTTTTCTCGTATTACTTCTCTGGTATTGTTGTCTCTGCAATTATCCATATGAGGAGGATTGTAGACACCAACCGACCAGGAGATACTTCGGAGGGGGGAGGAGGAGACAAGGAGTGCTGGAACTCTCGTTTCTCCTGTTACTGTCCTCTTCAGCTGATCTTTTACTGTCTCTATCTTGTGAGCAGTCCAGCATGCTCTCAAATACACACTTCTCCCTCTATTCTTCACTACACATTTTACATATTACATAATCTTTCCAAAATTAAAAAAAAGAACATTTTAAACAGCGGAGACCTTGAGTTTGGCTTTCAATTTCTTAAAAAGGGGCATTTTTGCGGGCACCCGCCCTTGGCCCCTCCTTTTCTACATAAACAAATTAACGAACTTCGCGATACTCTCTTTCTTTTGCGGAATATTGTTCGCTTTTGCCTCTCAAACCAGTTCGTCTTTCCTTTTAGCTGTGCTTTCAGAACATATTTTCTAAAATTTCCAGCGTCTGTTCTTCCAAGGTTGTTACATTTCTTCGGTTGTTTTATTCTCTAAAACTGTTTTCCACTCTATCTGGGTATGTGTGTATGAAAAAACTATATAGGGCTATGGGTTGATTGCCTGTGCCCTCATCCGTTGAAATTTCCAGCAGATTTCAGTGGAGGGTTACCGACAAAAGCCCTATGCTTTTTCGTTAGAGAGTTATGAATATGTAGGTGTTTAAAGGACCTTTTTATATTTAAGTGATTACGGTAATTCTAGCGTCGGGATTTGCGCGACGTACAGTATACTAGAATGAAAATAATTTGCCTCACCTTATTTTTGTGGGTCTTTGTTTGCTTCGATGTAGGGCGTTACGATCATTTCGGTGTAGGGCCGCCACGATGAGTTTCGCGACGAATTTACTTAAGGTAATTAATATAGGCAGTCACTATATAAACCCCTGAAGGAATAGGCCTATCCTTTTTAGTCATTAGGTTTTAATTATAAGGAATTCACTCAGAACTAGAGGGGGGACAAAGACATCCTCCCAGTTTAAAGCTTCGCTGTAACATAAACAGCCCTGAGAGCCGTTCCTTGGTTCTGGTGTATTATTTGCCGAACTAGCATGATTTTGTTGTGTCTACTACCTTTTGGTAGACTAAATAATAAATTGGGTTTTCTTGTTGCTATGTGGGGCTGATTCATACATACAGGTTCTTTGTACGTATGGCAATTCAATTATTTCATTCCCAATAGGCTATGTCGCCAATCCCGAGGCAATTTTGTATAGATATTTAATTCAATTAATTAATAATTTATATTTAATTATGAAATAAATGTACCACATATGATACCATGTTGTGAGTGCGTATAGTTTTTCCATATACTGGGGGGGGCCGGAGAAAAATTTGTATGTTATAGATCAAATTTTTTGATAAACTGTGTAAACATGTAAATGGATCAAAAGAATGAAGTAGAAATTTAGGAAGAGAGAGGTTACTCAAGACCTATTCAAATATGAAAGTTCAAGAGGCCAACTTCTCAAGTTTAGTTAAAGTTATGTCAATCAGTTTGACTCCCTTTAGGTATAGGAAATTTATGGGATTAAAGTAAAGTTATTAAGCATTTTAACTTTGCTCAGTTTGTGTAAGTTTTATAAGTCACCAGTCTTAATTTTTTCTTGTAAAAGTTTTCTGGCTTTCAAAGCAGTCTTTCTTTGAGGCCTGTCTGGTTTAGTCTGAGTTACATCAGGCACATTGAGAGATTCCTCCCCAATAGTATCCTGATCCATCCTTTGGGGTAATGGTTCTAATTTAGCCCCACACTCCAAAGGATATAGTAATGTGATATCTCTGGTGGTTTCACCAGTTGCTGTTTTCAGTTTTACAACCCTGGTAACTTCGTCTTCACCAGTTTTGAGTTCCAAGACTTTTCCCATTGACCAATGTTGTCTTGGTGTCTTGTCATGTATCAACACAATGTCCCCAATTTTGACTGAATCATTCCAACTTTGTTTTGTTAATTGTTTATGTCTTTCTCTAAGACTTGTTAAGTATTCTTCTCTCCATTTTGTTATAAATTGAGTCTTGATTTGTGTCAAATGTTGGTATTTTGTGTTGAGTTCTTTGTGTCCTATTTCCCAATCTGGATCCTCTGTACTGTTATGTTCAGATTCTGGTAACATGTTTACTGTTTCTCCCTTAATTAGGTGGTTTGGTGTGAGAGGTTCTGGCTCATTAATACCATCTCCCACATAAGTTAATGGTCTGTTGTTGACAACATTTTCAATTTCTGACAGAATAGTCATGAGTTCAAAAAGTTGTAGATGTTTTGTCCCAATAGTCTTTTTAAGGCAGTTCTTTACAGTTTGTATGTTTCTTTCCCAAATTGAACCATACCATGGTGTATTAACAGGAATGTACTTCCAGGTTATGTTGTGTTTGGTTAAATGAGTTTGTACTGTTTCACTGTCACAAATCTGATGAATAATTCTTTCACCAGATTTGAAGTATGTGGCATTGTCTGACCATATAGTTTTGGGTACAGAATTGTGTGCACAAAATCGTCTGAAAGCAGCAATAAAAGCTTCTGCTGTCAGATCTTCTACTATGTCTAGACATATGGCACGTGTGGCAGCACAGGTGAAGAGTACAATGTACACTTTGTATTCCTTTGAATCCATTTTGTCTCCAAAACTCACATTTACCGCTCCAGTGTAGTCAATACCCGTGGTTTCAAATGGCCGAGTAAATGTTACTCGTTCCACAGGTAGGTCTGGAGGGCTTGGGGTCTTAAAGGGTCGTGAATGGATACGTTTACAAGGAATGCATGTGTTTAAAATTTTCTTTGTTTCAGTTCTACCCTTTGGTAGCCAGTAAGTTTTTCTCAGCTCTGTCAGGGTTTGTGGGACTCCCATGTGGTGTATTTTGTTGTGGGTATCCCTGATGATGAGTTTTGTGAAGTGATTTCTCCTTGGAAGAAGAATTGGGTGCTTAGAGTTGTAAGTCAAAGTTGACTTGTTAAGCCTTCCTTTACACCTTATCAGACCCTCTGTATCCAGGTACAGATTTAGATCCATGACAAGTGAAGGAATACCTTTGTTTAATGTGCTACTGGACCTAAGATACTTCAACTCCTTGTCAAATTCTGAAGCTTGTATCTGTTTGAGCCAGTATTTTGTTGCAGTTTCTGTTAAGTTAGAAAAGGCTTTCTGAGGACAGTGTTTGAGAAGGTAGCTATTGACAAACTTGCAGCAATAGACTGTAATTCTCAAGAGTTTGTTGAGGTCTGAATAAAGGTGTAGTCAAATATAGGTTTGTCCTCAGTGATCTTTTCAGTTGTTGTAGAGTTGAGTGTGAGGTTAACTACTTTGGCTGGCCAAAGATCCTCACATGTTAGCCATTCGGGCCCTTCATACCAGATTTTATTTGTTTTCAACAGCTTGTAAGAGAGCCCTCTTGTCAAAAAGTCTGCAGGATTCTCTTTTGTTTTTATGTACCTAAATTTGATACCAAGGTTTGTGTTTGCAGTTTTGATTTCTGTTAGTCTGTTTTTCACAAATATGTTTTTGCAAGAAGTTGTTTGTGTTGGTCACCCATGTTAGACAAATTTGACTGTCTGTCCTTAAGTAAATGTTTGTTATGTCAACTTCTTTATACACTTGTGAAAGAAAGTTTGCTGTTTTAACTCCCAATGAGACAGCTAATAATTCAAGTTGTGGTACAGTTTTCTTTTGGTTTAAGGGTGCCACTTTTGCCTTTGAATAAACCAAGTTACTTTCATTTTCACTTGTTAAATAGGCACAACACCCATAAGCTTGTGTGCTGGCATCTGTAAAAATGTGTAGTGTTTGCGATTTCAATCTGTAGCCAGCACATCTTGGTACGTAGATGTCTTGAACTTTGTTCAAGTCTGTGGCTAATTTTTTCCAATGAAGTTGGTCTTCCACTGAAAGTGGTTCATCCCAATCAATTTTCTTTTTCCATAAGTCTTGCAAAAGGGTTTTGGATCTTATGGTTGCTGGTAAATATAATCCAATGGGGTCGAAAATTTTGGATGATTCTGAAAGCACTTGTCTTTTTGTATCGGCATTTGGATTTAAGTTATAACTCTTTGTGCAAAGAGTGTCATCGTGTTCGGAATTCTGTTTTAAAAACCAAAGCATTCCAAGTGTTTTTGTTGTGTTTGGTTCAATGTTCCCATTGTTGTCTTTTGTTATTTGTTCATTTAATTTAGGAGAATTAGAAAGAGTTTGTACTGTATTCAAACCTCCTACCACTTCAGACTAGTCAATACCCGTAGTTTTAGTGGAGTAAATTTACTCCTCCACAGGTAGATCTGGAGGGCTTGGGGCTTTGAATCCTGTACTGTTTTTGTGTTGTTTGGCCTATGGCCAAGGGAGGCCACAAGACCCTTTTTGTTTGGTCTCTGGCCAAAGGAGGCCACAAGACCCTTGTTGTTTGGTCTCTGGCCAAGGGAGGCCACAAGACCAATGTTGTTTGGTCTCTGGCCAAGGGAGGCCACAAGACCCTTGTTGTTTGGTCTCTGGCCAAGGGAGGCCTCAAGACCCTTGATGAATATGTTGGGCTATGGCCAAGTGAGGCCATCAGCCCTTGATGAATATGTTGGGCTATGGCCAAGTGAGGCCATCAGCCCTTGATGAATTGTTGGGCTATGGCCAAGGTAGGCCAAGCCCTTTGATGAATTTGTTGGGCTATGGCCAAGGTAGGCCATCAGCCCTTTGATGAATTTGTTGGGCTATGGCCAAGGTAGGCCAAGGCCCTTTGATGATTTGTTGGGCTATGGCCAAGGTAGGCCATCAGCCCTTTGATGAATTTGTTGGGCTATGGCCAAGGGTAGGCCATCAGCCCTTTGATGAATTTGTTGGGCTATGGCCAAGGTAGGCCATCAGCCCTTTGATGAATTTGTTGGGCTATGGCCAAGGTAGGCCATCAGCCCTTTGATGAATTTGTTGGGCTATGGCCAAGGTAGGCCATCAGCCCTTTGATGATTTGTTGGGCTATGGCCAAGGTAGGCCATCAGCCCTTTGATGAATTTGTTGGGCTATGGCCAAGGGTAGGCCATCAGCCCTTTGATGAATTTGTTGGGCTATGGCCAAGGTAGGCCATCAGCCCTTTGATGAATTTGTTGGGCTATGGCCAAGGTAGGCCAAGCCCTTTGATGAATTTGTTGGGCTATGGCCAAGGGTAGGCCATCAGCCCTTTGATGAATTTGTTGGGCTATGGCCAAGGTAGGCCAAGCCCTTTGATGATTTGTTGGGCTATGGCCAAGGGTAGGCCATCAGCCCTTTGATGAATTTGTTGGGCTATGGCCAAGGTAGGCCATCAGCCCTTTGATGAATTTGTTGGGCTATGGCCAAGGGTAGGCCATCAGCCCTTTGATGAATTTGTTGGGCTATGGCCAAGGGTAGGCCATCAGCCCTTTGATGAATTTGTTGGGCTATGGCCAAGGTAGGCCATCAGCCCTTTGATGAATTTGTTGGGCTATGGCCAAGGTAGGCCAAGGCCCTTTGATGATTTGTTGGGCTATGGCCAAGGTAGGCCATCAGCCCTTTGATGAATTTGTTGGGCTATGGCCAAGGGTAGGCCATCAGCCCTTTGATGAATTTGTTGGGCTATGGCCAAGGTAGGCCATCAGCCCTTTGGAGTAGAGTAGTTTGTTTGTACGTGTCACTGTCTAACCATATAATTTTTGGCACAAAATTATGTGCACAGAATCAGAGCGCAGCAATAAAAGCTTTTACTCTCCGATCCTTGGTTATGTTTAGACAAGTTGTTGTGTTTGAGACACATGAAAGAGTAATGTGTGTGTGTGTGTGTATCATTCCTCCGAATCCAGTTGGTCTTCAAAACTTGGATTCACCACTCCAATGAAGTTAATACCCGTAGTTATGAATGAGTAAATGTTGTGTATACTACAGGTAGGTCTGGAAGGTTTTGGGGTTTTGAAGGAATCCAATCTGTTTGCAAGGAATGTATGTGTCTGTTGATGAAATCTGTTGTGATTCTTCCTTTAAAAGAAGAATTGGATGTTTGGAGTCGTATGTATATATTTATATACTGTACCGTACGTGTGTGTGTGTATGTGTGTGTGTGTGTGTTTGGTGATGAAATCTGTTGTGATTCTTCTTTAAAAGAAGAATTGGATGTTTGAAGTCGTATGTATATATTTATATACTGTACCGTACGTATGTGTGTAAATGTGTATTTTGTTATAGGGTTTTATTTTTGGGTTTTGGGTTTGGTTAATCAATTTGGCTGAGTAAAGATCCTCAAACGTTTGCATTTGAGACCCTTATATCAAGCCTTGTCTGTTTTATGCCTATATGTCAAATTGGAATAGGTTGGGCCTATATTGGTCAAATAGGAATTGGAATAGGTTGGGCCTATATTGGTCAAATAGGACTTGGAATAGGTTGGGCCTATATGTCAAATAGGACTTAGAATAGGTTGGGCCTATATGTCAAATAGGACTTCGAATAGGTAATAGGTTGGGCCTATATGTCAAATAGGACTTCGAATAGGTAATAGGTTGGGCCTATATGTCAAATAGGACTTAGAATAGGTTGGGCCTATATGTCAAATAGGACTTCGAATAGGTAATAGGTTGGGCCTATATGTCAAATAGGACTTAGAATAGGTTGGGCCTATATGTCAAATAGGACTTGGAATAGGTTGGGCCTATATGTCAAATAGGACTTCGAATAGGTTGGGCCTATATGTCAAATAGGACTTGGTATGCCTATATGTCAAATAGGACTTGGTATGCCTATATGTCAAATAGGACTTCGGAATAGGTTGGAATAGGGTCACGAATAGGTGTTAGGTGGGTGTAGGTTTGAATTCGTGCAATTGCTTTAGGTCTTTGTGATGTTACAGTTCGAGTCGAATTTTGTGATGTTACAGTTCGAGTCGAATTTTGTGATGTTACAGTTCGAGTCGAATTTTGTGATGTTACAGTTCGAGTCGAATTTTGTGATGTTACAGTTCGAGTCGAATTTTGTGATGTTACAGTTCGAGTCGAATTTTGTGATGTTACAGTTCGAGTCGAATTTTGTGATGTTACAGTTCGAGTCGAATTTTGTGATGTTACAGTTCGAGTCGAATTTTGTGATGTTACAGTTCGAGTCGAATTTTGTGATGTTACAGTTCGAGTCGAATTTTGTGATGTTACAGTTCGAGTCGAATTTTGTGATGTTACAGTTCGAGTCGAATTTTGTGATGTTACAGTTCGAGTCGAATTTTGTGATGTTACAGGTCTGAGTCGAATTTTGTGATGTTACAAGTCTGAGTCGAATTTTGTGATGTTACAGGTCTGAGTCGAATTTTGTGATGTTAATGAGTAAGTTAAATTGCTGAAATAAATTTTATAACCTACACCACAGGTTCAATTATAAATTTAGTGTTTTTAGTTAGGATAGGCCTTGAGTGTAAAGAGTAAGGCCTACTTTAAGAGGTAGGCCTATTATGTAAGGTAAGTTAGGTGGGCCTACTAAATAGGCCTGTTTGTTGGGCCTACCGAGTAGGCTTATGTTTGGGCCTATTATTTTATAGGACCTCAAATGAGTTAAGCCTGTTAAATTAACAAGGCTTAGTTTTGAGTTTGTAGAGTAGGACCTATTAAATAGGCTTAATGTTGCGGGCCTATTTTTTTAGGACCTAAAATAAGTTATGCCTGTTAAATGAACAAGCCTTTGTTTTCGATTAGTGTAAAGGTAAAGGAATCGGTTCCCAGTTTTAGGCCACTATATGAAAAAACTATAGTGGGGTTATGGTTGAAATTAGGGTTAGGCCAATGAGGTAAGCCTAGCCACCGCGTGTGTCAGTGTAAATTGTAGAGGGGTTAGTTCCCCACACGGGCCACCATATGAAAAAACTATATAGGGCTATGGGTTGATTGCCTGTGCCCTCATCCGCTGAAAATTTCCAGCAGATTTCAGTGGAGGGTTACCGACAAAAGCCCTATGCTTTTTCGTTAGAGAGTTATGAATATGTAGGTGTTTAAAGGACCTTTTTATATTTAAGTGATTACGGTAATTCTAGCGTCGGGATTTGCGCGACGTACAGTATACTAGAATGAAAATAATTTGCCTCACCTTATTTTTGTTGGGTCTTTGTTTGCTTCGATGTAGGGCGTTACGATCATCTTCGGTGTAGGGCCGCCACGATCGAGTTTCGCGACGAATTTACTTAAGGTAATTAATATAGGCAGTCACTATATAAACCCCTGAAGGAATAGGCCTATCCTTTTTTAGTCATTAGGTTTTAAATTATAAGGAATTCACTCAGAACTAGAGGGGGGACAAAGACATCCTCCCAGTTTAAAGCTTCGCTGTAACATAAACAGCCCTGAGAGCCGTTCCTTGGTTCTGGTGTATTATTTGCCGAACTAGCATGATTTTGTTGTGTCTACTACCTTTTGGTAGACTAAATAATAAATTGGGTTTTCTTGTTGCTATGTGGGGCTGATTCATACGTACAGGTTCTTTGTACGTATGGCAATTCAATTATTTCATTCCCAATAGGCTATGTCGCCAATCCCGAGGCAATTTTGTATAGATATTTAATTCAATTAATTAATAATTTATATTTAATTATGAAATAAATGTACCACATATGATACCATGTTGTGAGTGCGTATAGTTTTTCCATAGTGTGATCTGATTTTTTTCCCAATTTATAGTCTTGGAGTTCAAGTTAAAAATCCCAAATTTGCTTCTTTCTTCAGTATGAGTATTGTTTCGTAATGTTTTCACCATATTTCTTGATATCTCGATTAAATTGTGGTCTAAGATAATAGCTGTGGTCATTTTTATATCACCAATCAAATTCGTGTTATTTGTGAATACCAGATCCAGGCAGTTATTTTTTCTGGTGTTTTCTGTTATCTCTTGTGTTAACATAAATTCGTTTGTTAGAACCATCAATATTTTCGCTTGCTCGTGGTCTTTTCTTGTTCCCCCCTTGTCCTTATATATATATATATATATATATATATATATATATATATATATATACCACCTTTTTGTATTCTATACATGGGAAATTAAAATCTCCGCAGAGTATTATATTTGGGAACGGAGAGTTTACGGACTTTATTAGGTTTCTGATATTAGCAATGGCATCCCAGAATTTTTCAGTTGGAGTGTTCGGAGGTCTGTAGACGACTATAAGTACCATGTTTAATTTTTCTACAGGGTCGCCACAACGTCCCTTTGCACGAAAAACAAGGGCAACATACAGATATGCTGTAATTTCACTGCAAAGGGACTTTGTAGCCACTCTATATTTTTACTGCTGAAAGTGCCACGAAGCTGTTTGATTTACTTATTATCGTTTCTGTCATATGACTCTCATGTACATAAATAGTACAGCCACCTTTACGTCTCATTGTTCTATCAGCTCTTAGTAAATTGTAACCATCGATATGTATTTCTTTTTAAATAATACAATATTTGCAGTTTCGCAGTCTTCCTTAGCAATCTTTAAGATGTTTTCTGTAAGGCATGCGATCTTAGCCCATGTTTTGACCATAAATCCTTTCAGGTATGAAACTTTGTTTAGTGAGTGGTTTGGTTTTATCCCTTGAATATTAGCCAGGACAATATTTATGCTCTTAGTTTTGAGTTGCCCCTTGTGCATTTTAAATTCGTTATCCTTCAGTATCACGTGCTGAGTAGCCCTATGGTCCTCCGAGAAAGATCCGTTTCCGCTTACCTGTTCTGGCAGCTTCTTGCCAGGAAGCGATTCGGCTTGCGGGTTCCCAGCTGTGTCGACTGCATGTGCTGTATGAAGCTTAGCAGCCGTATTGTGTCTGCGATGTTGAAAAAATTTTGTTCGTGATTTATGTACATATGTTTCTTCTCGTTTTTCCTATTGTCCTTTGAGCCTTGTCCTTTGTCCTTTGAGTTTGTCGGGAGATGATGGTAGGAGCATTTTTTCCATATTTACAGGTTCCATGTCTTGCGTAATTCTTGCAAATGGCCGGGTGATAGAACTTGCAGTTATCTCCGAATTTACAGTGACCACTATTATAGTAGAAATGGCACAAAGTCCCGTTGCACGTGGGGTGTTCATATATACACTATTCTCGCTTATATCTGCAATTACCTTTTACATAATATTTGCATATAGTTCCATCCCCATTTTTACTCAAGGCCTTCAGTCTGTTTTCGTGATTGCCTGCTTGTTTGTTACTATTTGTGCTAGTGTTCTCCGTTTGAACTTTGTGTGCCTTTTATATTCTCCCCCTCTTTGTGTGTCGGTACATTTTTATTTCTACTCCCCATTTCTTCGTTTCTTCTGTTTTTCTCTGATCATCATTCACAATTTCCTCTTCAGCTTTCTCCTCATAGTCTCTTTCTGTTTTAAAGACCGTAAAAGAGTTTATTTCGGTCATACAGCTTTCGCAGAAGTACTTCGCTCTATTCAGTTGCTTTGCACTTGTTATGAGAGATTTCTTCGTCTCTCCATTTCAGGCATTTGAAATTGAAACGGAGTTAGTAGTATAGCCGCAAAAGGGTAGAGTGCAGGAATGTTGCAAAGGGTGGGGGTGCTATGCAACATGTTGCAAAGGGGGTGGGTGTTATGCAACATGTTGCAAACGGGGTGGGGTGTTGCGGAAAATTCCCTGCAAAGTGGGGTGGGGGATGCTGCAGGTGCAACAAGGGGTCATGAAACTTGGAGGCGGAGTTATCCCCCAAGAGAAAGGAGAGAAAGGAGAGAAAGGAGGAGAGGTGTTCACCTGGCAGGAGCCAAGTGCATATTAAGACTTCAGCCGAGTAGGCGTTGTCTTATAGGCTCCTAATCAGCCAGTTGGCTTAGAAGGAGCCAAGGGGGAAGGGTACACCTGAAGGGGGGGAGAGAGAGAAAGAGAGAGTATCGGCCTTTGTTGCCGATTGCAAGGGCATGCAACTTGGAGGCGGAGTTCTCCCCCAAGCTATTTTCGTATACCTAACCTAAGAGGCCTATAAGGGTTTTCCCAAAGGGCCAGAAAGAGAAAGGACCAGAGGTCCTTGCTCGGCTGGGAGCCGAGCTTGAATGACTCCGTCATCAGCCTCTCGCTCTTTTATAGACCTCTAATCCGGCTGAGTTGCCAGATAGCGCCATGTATTTAATAGAAGGCTGAGTTGCCAGATAGCAATATTTATTAAATAAAACCATATATTAATCAAAATACCACAATATATTTATATGATGGTAGTTAATCAATACAGAATTTCGTTTAATTGTTGGAATTAAGAAGATTCATCTGTTATTAAATAAATAATTTAAACACACGCTCTTTACACAATAAATCACTTAATTCCTATTTTATTATAAATAACACAATTGAATAACAGTGGGAAAAACGAAAGGAAAAGAAACCTTACGAAGAAAGTTGAAATAAACCAAAACACACGGTCGTCCTCCCTTCATCCCCAAACCTGTCACCCATCTGTGTTTGTATATATATATAGAAAGAATCATATAACCGTGTCTATTTAATTTTGTCATTCCTTATATAATATATATATAAATGGATTTTCACCTTAAAGTGAATTAAAACATTAAAAAATCACTAAACAATTAAAAGAACCTTACGAAGCTAGGTGATTGTATATATAATAAACGAATGAACAACTCGTGCACACACACACACACAACACACACACACACACAACACACACACGCACACGCACACACACACACGCCTCTGTACATATCATGTGAATGAAAATCATAAAAAATGCCAAACGTATTTTTGTTATTCCTTATATATATATATATATATATATATATAAATGGATTTTCACCTTAAAGTGAATTAAAACATTAACTTTATTACTTACTTCCTATTTTTATTATAAATATCACAATTGAATAAGAGTGGGAAAAACGAAACGAAAAGAAACCTTGCGAAGATAGATGAAAATAAACCAAAACACACGGTCGTATTCTCAAATCTATACACACACACACACACACACACACACACACACACACACACACACACACACACACGAGGAAAGGATTTCTGAGAATCTGGGTCAAACCGAATCACACCTGTTTGCCCAGAGGCCTTTTTTGACCGCAATTTGACCTTTGTTCCAGTCTACTCGAGTAAAATCTCTCTTCACTCCAATTCTTATTTTTGCTGTTGTATTTTTATTTACGCGTAATTAGTATGGTGTCATATTCTTAGATAACATCTCTGTTATTGAAAGATATACACACAATTATATTAATAATAATCAGCGAAAGAAACAAGGTGAATGAGGTGGGCAAACCTGAAAGTACTAACAATTGAATGTAATTACGTGTTTTTCTGTATAAACGTCTGCAAAAAGAACAACTTCAGAGTTCATTTACACCATGCGTACACTTATCTCGTGTACACAGTTAGTGGGAAATAAAAACGTACCAATGAAACTATAGATTCATTTTGAATTCATTCACACTAGGCGTACACCTATCTCGTGTGTATATATATATAGAAAGAGAGAGAGAGTTTTGTTCATTCTTTTAAAATAAATAAGGAATGGATATATATATATAGAGTGGTACAAATTACAGTAGTAATAAAATGAACTCTTTCTCGCCGAATTGAAAAGCTTTTCACCCCGCCTTACACCCACAGTTTAACGTGGAAACCGACTGCTCTTTTCTTTCTATATATATATATATATGAAAGAAAAGAGAGAGAGTTTTGTTCATTCTTTTAAAATAAATAAAGGAATGGATATATATATATATATATATATATATAGGGTGGTACAAATTACAGTCGTAAAAATAATTAACTCTTTCTCGCCGAATTGGAAAGCTTTTCACCCGACCTTAGACCTACAGTTTAACGTGGATTCAGAAATACATCTCGTCAGGGAATGAATGCTCACTATTTCATCGAGATAATTAAAGCTCATATACAGGACCTGCATTGTCTATAAGATCTGTGGCGTGCAGCCTTCAAAAGATGTGAACATCTGTTCTGTGGATCAGTTCAAGAAATACATCTCATCAGGGAGTCGTTGCTCATCATAATTTCAACATAACAGGAACATTTGATTATTGATCCGTGAGCAGTATGACCGCAAACATGCACGATTTTTCTCTTGGTAATAATAACAACTAGCTCTTCTGTGGATCAGTTCAAGAAATACATCTCGTCAGGGAGTCGTTGCTCACTCTTCCACATTTCAACATAATAGGAACATTTGATTATTGAACCGGATTAAAATAACAGGATCATTTGATCCGTGGGTAGTATGACCGCAAAACATGCACGATTTTTCTCTTTAGTAATAATAACAACTAGCTCTTCCCCGAATTGTAACAACGGATAAGGTTTTCACTCCACCTTAGACCCACAGTTTAACGTGGAAACCGAATGCTCTTTTCTTTTTTAAAAATATAATTAAAGGAATGGATATATTTATAATTTCTTTATTATAAAATGTGGAACATGCAGTCTTCAGAAGATGTGAACAGCTGTTCTGTGGATCAGTTCAAGAAATACATCTCGTCAGAGAGTCGTTGCTTACTCTTCCACATCATAATTTCAACATAACAGGAACATTTGATTATTAGCCAGTTGGCTTAGAAGGTGTAAATGGCTTGTTCAGGTTGAGTTGCCAGATACCACTTTTTAACATTATTATGGAGAGGTGCCAGATACCATTGTACACATTATTATGGAGAGTTGCCAGATACCATTGCTCAGGTACACAGTTGCCAGATTGTACCATTTATTTTCTTAAAAGTTGGTTTAGAATTCCGCTAGTAGGTTTAGAAGGCGTAACATGATATAATTAACCAAAAGAATTAAGTAAAACAACATTGCATCATTCTGTTTATTATAAATATATAGAAAATAAATATACATTTGAAAGATCAATAATAATAGAAATGAGGAATATGCATATAATCCGTCAATATAACAGTACAGGAGAAATATATACACACACACACACACAATTATGGAGTATATAGAAAATAAATATACATTTGAATGATCAATAATAATAGAAATATGAACGAGGAATATGCATATAATAAAAAATATACACACACACACACACACACACACAATTATGGAGATATATAGAAATAAATATACATTTGAATGATCAATAATAATAGAAATATGAACGAGGAATATGCATATAATCCTTCAATATTACAGTACAGGAGAAATATCACACAATATGTTAAATATATAAATACATTTCACTTTTTTTTCAAAATACTAAACTCGCACTTAATCGAGTTTACAATTACATCATTATTGCTCTGCATTACGCAGTATATGCGGTTTAATAATATTTCACCGCTTTAAGTATAGGGAAACCTGTACTCGATATGAAGGGCTTTCATATCGTTCAGTACTAGTTTTGTTCCCACTTTACAACCGGTTGGTAAGTCATCTTTAAATACGTCTAGAATACAATCAAAAGCACGCACAAAGAGTTCATCGTTAGCTACATTATTAAACACAAGTTTATAAACACGCTTTTCCAATCGAGGGTTTATTTCTACTGACCCGAGCTTTTCAATCGTGAACTCGTCTTCACTCAACATAGCGGCAATTGAAATAATCTTCTAAATCGTTACGACAACTGCGCGTTATATAAAGAAATAGTTCTTCAGGGTGAACGGTGTAGGTGAGCTCAGCCTTGTATCGATCAATTGCTTTGTACCAAAGTTCATGGTATTTCAAAGAGTCTAAACTTTTTAAATAAACGTCCAGCTCTAGACCATTCTCACCTTGTTCAGCCCTACACTCGGTAAACCCATCGAGCAGAGCGGTGTATGCGTATTCAAGTACTGTATCAAAAAAAGCATATCCGTAACACGTGCGTCTAATATAGGTTCAGCTTGCGGAATCCGACGATTTCAAACATTCTGTCGAGGATGAAACGGTATCGCGTAGGAAGAAGAGCGTTATTATCAGAAGCATTCTTCCACATCAGCCGTATATCAATGCACGGCCGATCGTTATTTATACACAACGTACATACAACGGCGTATGAGGGTGCGTCACTAATCTGCTCTCTTCTCGTACCTACGTTAGCAGGTATTTTATAACGATCTTCACTCCACTTAACTATCACGAAGATTCTATTCATCTCCTCGACACTTAAATAAACCCGTTTGTTTGTTTGTCTACATTCCGTTTCCAGTACATAGCTAACGGTACCGGATTTACGCCTGAACACGCGGAACGATTTCGTCACGGACACATCGTACGAGGCGTTGAGAATGCTAGTCAAAGGAAGTTCCATCGTATTCGAAGAGCGCACGTCCACTCGGTTCAAGCTCTGAGATAACTATGAGCCGTGTGAGGCACGCAGGTAGGCAGGAACGGTTCGATGGGCGGCTGACTCGATGATACGTGAATGGGCTTGTTCGAACTCGTATGATCCGCCAGTCGCACCATAATCGTGCGGCGAATTGTTGTACATATTGGGTAGGTGTTTTTCCGCTACAAGAATTAATTTCGGTTTTATCACTACCAGACTACGCACCAGACAGTTTCCCTCAGGATAATTTTCACGAACTAGGCACATTTTATAATGTTTTACTAAACATCTTCACACTCCGGCGCACTATTTGAGAGGAACATATGCTCATATTTTTCCTTTCTGCCCATCAAACGAAACTCGTCTCTAAAGTCTGTTAAAAACTCACGCAGGGCACTAGCCACAACCACACTACGAACCTCATCATGTTAACGTCTTTCTTCTACTACTTCTTTCACCACCTTTCTCTACAAAAAAAAAAAAAAATGGTGTCAATAATCCAGCAGGGTTGAAAGCACCTTAAACAGAAAAAACAAACAAACAACATCATGATATACATTAATATAGTGATAAAAATACTTAAGATTGCCCATGATCACGAGATTCACATTTTCAGTCGTCGGGTATGAGTAATCGACATGGTGTAACATGACGTAATACCGCTTGTCACCACCCATCCACGAGACTCATTATCCATACCTACTGCTTCTCTTCTGCACGCGTTGTTTCTTTTACTTCACGGTATATGTGAGACTTTATAAAGTTTAGCTCTACAGCATACTTCAGCACATCGTCTGTGCACCGAAAGCCTTCAACGGTCTCACCAGAACATCCGTAGAGTATTTGTACATCTTGCAACTTCGCACAATCCAATGTGGTTTTAAAAGAGGCATAGGAGGGGGGAATAGGAAGTTTTTCGGTATCCACCACATCCTGGCACTTTGCTGAATACCATTTCATAAACGTTGTACAAGCAATATTAAAGGTAGCCATTTGAATACACGTCTGATCTCCTTTTTTTCTTCTACGCTGGCGAATACACGTCTGATCTCAAGGGCTTACTGCAGTCGACTGACCACGCAGGGAATCACAGATAGTAGCATGACTCACGTTGCTAGTCTTACAGTGGGCGGAGCTTAGAACTTTCACCTGTGCACACACAAAGGAGAAAGTGAAACGCTAATTGAAACATGATTTATTTAATAAACGAGATATTCAAGTTATATATATTTACAAATACGATTTAATAAACGAGATATTCAAGTTATATATATATTTACAAATACGTGTAATAAATAAGTTAACAATAGACACATCAATGATTATATTCAAGACATATATATTTAAAAACACGTGATAAATAAGTTAACAATTGAAATTATGTTAACACAAGAAATAACAGAAAACACAAGAAAAAACAAATGCATAGATTTGGTGATCACAAACAACAGTAACCTAATACTTTAAAGAAAGCATTCTATTAAATACTTTTAGCCTATGTTCACGAATTAATACCGGTTTTAAAATAGATTCGAGACGAAGACCGTCTGGACTGATTTTATAGAAATTCAAGGATTCCAAGTTGATCACGAGAGAAGTTATGTAGTCATCTTCCATGCTGCAAAATCTCGTCGTTTGCCTGTCTGCTCAGAACACCGACAAGAGGTAAGATCGAATCCACATCAACACAAAATTTTAGTCGCTAAAATAACAGCCTGAGTATTGTTCATGTTCTAAATTATCTTTGATTCGTTTTGGTAAAATTGAGTAAACTGCAGCCTTTGTTTCCTGATCAGAAACTCTCCGTCTTTTTCTGGTATGGTGCAAGGTTTCGTTGCAACCATATTCACTGCTCGAGTCTACTTCACAGTCGTTGTCTTCTAATCTAGATTTACACTCTTCACTAATGCATTCAATGGGTGAATAATCATCTTGGTTGATATTATTGACACCACAATCGAGAGGGCTCACTGGGGTAACGGACACTTCAGGTAATGGTGCGGGCGCTTGAGGTGGGTCGGGGACAATCTCCTCAGGTTGCCCTTGTGGCGGGGAAAATATTGTGTGGAGGTAATTATGTGCTGCTTCTAAGTAAACAAAACGGGCTTTATGTAACACAGTGGCAACTAATAATGATTTATGCAAAGATGCACCAGCTCTTCTGGAACGTCTGGATGCAATTTTACCGAGCGATATATTTATCAACTTGTGTGCTTCAAACCCGTTTGGAACGTCAGATATCATGTTCACCACCTAGGAATTGGTCAAGGCACAGAGAGCTAACTAACACGACTCTATCCTCTATTTCCAATCTTGTAATGAGTTAAAGTGAAAGTTTCGCCTGCCTTTATACAATGTCGTTCTGACATCGTTATCAAGCTCCACGCAGGGAATTTCCAGGTAGTAGCATGAATCACGCTGCTGTTCTTTCACCTGTGCACACACACACACACACACACCGCGCGCACAACGCACACACACACAAAGGAGAAAGTGAAACGTTAATTGATACATGATTTATTTAATAAAAGAAATATTCAAGCTATATATATTTACAAACACGTGTAATAAATAAGTTAACAATAGGCACATCAAAGATTATATTCAAGGTGTATATATATATTTACAAAACGTGTGATAAATAAGTTAACAATTGAATTTCTGTGTTAACATAATTTCATTTGTTAACTTATTTATTACACATGTTTTAAATATATATGTCTTGAATATAATCTTGATGTGTCTATTGTTAACTTATTTATTACACGTGTTTGTAAATATATATAGCTTGAATATTTCTTTTATTAAATAAATCATGTTTCAATTAGCGTTTCACTTTCTCCTTTGTGTGTGTGTGGTGTGTGTGTGTGTGTGTGTGTGTGTGTGTGTGCACAGGTGAAAGAACAGCAGCGTGATTCATGCTACTACCTGGAAATTCCCTGCGTGGAGCTTGATAACGATGTCAGAACGACATTGTATAAAGGCAGGCGAAACTTTCACTTTAACTCATTACAAGATTGGAAATAGAGGATAGAGTCGTGTTAGTTAGCTCTCTGTGCCTTGACCAATTCCTAGGTGGTGAACATGATATCTGACGTTCCAAACGGGTTTGAAGCACACAAGTTGATAAATATATCGCTCGGTAAAATTGCATCCAGACGTTCCAGAAGAGCTGGTGCATCTTTGCATAAATCATTATTAGTTGCCACTGTGTTACATAAAGCCCGTTTTGTTTACTTAGAAGCAGCACATAATTACCTCCACACAATATTTTCCCCGCCACAAGGGCAACCTGAGGAGATTGTCCCCGACCCACCTCAAGCGCCCGCACCATTACCTGAAGTGTCCGTTACCCCAGTGAGCCCTCTCGATTGTGGTGTCAATAATATCAACCAAGATGATTATTCACCCATTGAATGCATTAGTGAAGAGTGTAAATCTAGATTAGAAGACAACGACTGTGAAGTAGACTCGAGCAGTGAATATGGTTGCAACGAAACCTTGCACCATACCAGAAAAAGACGGAGAGTTTCTGATCAGGAAACAAAGGCTGCAGTTTACTCAATTTTACCAAAACGAATCAAAGATAACTTAGAACATGAACAATGCTCAGGCTGTTATTTTAGCGACTAAAATTTTGTGTTGATGTGGATTCGATCTTACCTCTTGTCGGTGTTCTGAGCAGACAGGCAAACGACGAGATTTTGCAGCATGGAAGATGACTACATAACTTCTCTCGTGATCAACTTGGAATCCTTGAATTTCTATAAAATCAGTCCAGACGGTCTTCGTCTCGAATCTATTTTAAAATCGGTATTAATTCGTGAACATAGGCTAAAAGTATTTAATAGAATGCTTTCTTTAAAGTATTAGGTTACTGTTGTTTGTGATCACGAAATCTATGCATTTGTTTTTCTTGTGTTTTCTGTTATTTCTTGTGTTAACATAATTTCAATTGTTAACTTATTTACCACGTGTTTTTAAATATATATGCTTTGAATATAATCATTGATGTGTCTATTGTTAACTTATTTATTACACGTATTTGTAAATATATGTATATAACTTGAATATCTCGTTTATTAAATCGTATTTGTAAATATATATAACTTGAATATCTCGTTTATTAAATAAATCATGTTTCAATTAGCGTTTCACTTTCTTGTTTGTGTGTGCACAGGTGAAAGTTCTAAACTCCGCCCACTGTTGTGTGTGTGTGTGCACAGGTGAAAGTTCTAAGCTCCGCCCACTGTAAGACTAGCAACGTGAGTCGTGCTACTATCTGTGATTCCCTGCGTGGTCAGTCGACTGCAGTAAGCCCTTGAGATCAGACGTGTATTCGCCAGCGTAGAAGAAAAAAGGAGATCAGACGTGTATTCAAATGGCTACCTTTAATATTGCTTGTACAACGTTTATGAAATGGTATTCAGCAAAGTGCCAGGATGTGGTGGATACCGAAAAACTTCCTATTCCCACCTCCTATGCCTCTTTTAAAACCACATTGGTTTGTGCGAAGTTGCAAGATGTACAAATACTCTACGGATGTTCTGGTGAGACCGTTGAAGGCTTTCGTTGCACAGACGATGTGCTGAAGTATGCTGTAGAGCTAAACTTTATAAAGTCTCACATATACCGTGAAGTAAACGAAACAACGCGTGCAGAAGAGAAGCAGCAGGTATGGATAATGAGTCTCGTGGATGGGTGGTATGACAAGCGGTATTACGTCATGTTACACCATGTCGATTACTCATACCCTACTACTGAAAATGTGAATCTCGTGATCATGGACAATCTTAAGTATTTTTATCACTACATTAATGTATATCATGAGGTTCGTAGTGAGGTTGTGGCTAGTGCCCTGCGTGAGTTTTTAACAGACTCTAGAGACGTGTATCGTTTGATGGGCAGAAAGGAAAAATATGAGCATATGTTCCTCTCAAATAGTGCGCCGGAGTGTGAAGATGTTTAGTAAAACATTATAAAATGTGCCTAGTTCGTGAAAATTATCCTGAAGGAAACTGTCTGGTGCGTAGTCTGGTAGTGATAAAACCGAAATTAATTCTTGTAGCGGAAAAACACCTACCCAATATGTACAACAATTCGCCGCACGATTATGGTGCGACTGGCGGATCATACGAGTTCGAACAAGCCCATTCACGTATCATCGAGTCAGCCGCCCATCGAACCGTTCCTGCCTACCTGCGTGCCTCACACGGCTCATAGTTATCTCAGAGCTTGAACCGAGTGGACGTGCGCTCTTCGAATACGATGGAACTTCCTTTGAGCAGATTCTCAACGCCTCGTACGATGTGTCCGTGACGAAATCGTTCCGTGTGTTCAGGCGTAAATCCGGTACCGTTAGCTATGTACTGGAAACGGAATGTAGACAAACAAACAAACGGGTTTATTTAAGTGTCGAGGAGATGAATAGAATCTTCGTGATAGTTAAGTGGAGTGAAGATCGTTATAAAATACCTGCTAACGTAGGTACGAGAAGAGAGCAGATTAGTGACGCACCCTCATACGCCGTTGTATGTACGTTGTGTATAAATAACGATCGGCCGTGCATTGATATACGGCTGATGTGGAAGAATGCTTCTGATAATAACGCTCTTGTTCCTACGCGATACCGTTTCATCCTCGACAGAATGTTTGAAATCGTCGGATTCCGCAAGCTGAAACCTATATTAGACGCGCGTGTTACGGATATGCTTTATTTTGATACAGTACTTGAATACGCATACACCGCTCTGCTCGATGGGTTTACCGAGTGTAGGGCTGAACAAGGTGAGAATGGTCTAGAGCTGGACGTTTATTTAAAAAGTTTAGACTCTTTGAAATACCATGAACTTTGGTACAAAGCAATTGATCGGTACAAGGCTGAGCTCACCTACACCGTTCACCCTGAAGAACTATTTCTTTATATAACGCGCAGTTGTCGTAACGATTTAGATTATTTCAATTGCCGCTATGTTGAGTGAAGACGAGTTCACGATTGAAAAGCTCGGGTCAGTAGAAATAAACCCTCGATTGGAAAAGCGTGTTTATAAACTTGTGTTTAATAATGTAGCTAACGATGAACTCTTTGTGCGTGCTTTTGATTGTATTCTAGACGTATTTAAAGATGACTTACCAACCGGTTGTAAAGTGGGAACAAAACTAGTACTGAACGATATGAAAGCCCTTCATATCGAGTACAGGTTTCCCTATACTTAAAGCGGTGAAATATTATTAAACCGCATATACTGCGTAATGCAGAGCAATAATGATGTAATTGTAAACTCGATTAAGTGCGAGTTTAGTATTTTGAAAAAAAAGTGAAATGTATTTATATATTTAACATATTTGTGTGATATTTCTCCTGTACTGTTATATTGAAGGATTATATGCATATTCCTCGTTCATATTTCTATTATTATTGATCATTCAAATGTATATTTATTTCTATATATCTCCATAATTGTGTGTGTGTGTGTGTGTGTGTGGGTGTGTATATTTTTGATTATATGCATATTCCTCGTTCATATTTCTATTATTATTGATCATTCAAATGTATATTTATTTTCTATATATCTCCATAATTGTGTGTGTGTGTGTGTGTGTGTGTGTGTGTGTGTGTATTTTTCCTGTACTGTTATATTGACGGATTATATGCATATTCCTCATTTCTATTATTATTGATCATTCAAATGTATATTTATTTCTATATATTTATAATAAACAGAATGATGCAATGTTGTTTTACTTAATTCTTTTGGTTAATTATATCATGTTACGCCTTCTAAACCTACTAGCGGAATTCTAAACCAACTTTTAAGAAATAAATGGTACAATCTGGCAACTGTGTACCTGAGCAATGGTATCTGGCAACTCTCCATAATAATGTATACAATGGTATCTGGCACCTCTCCATAATAATGTTAAAAAGTGGTATCTGGCAATTCAACCTGAACAAGCCATTTACACCTTCTAAGCCAACTGGCTAATAATCAAATGTTCCTGTTATGTTGAAATTATGATGTGGAAGAGTGAGCAACGACTCCCTGACGAGATGTATTTCTTGAACTGATCCACAGAAGAGCTAGTTGTTATTATTACTAAAGAGAAAAATCGTGCGTTTTGCGGTCATACTACCCACGGATCAATAATCAAATGTTCTTGTTATGTTGAAATTATGATGTGGAAGAGTGAGCAACGACTCCCTGACGAGATGTATTTCTTGAACTGATCCACAGAACAGCTGTTCACATCTTCTGAAGACTGCATGTTCCACATTTTATAATAAAGAAATTATAAATATATCCATTCCTTTAATTATATTTTTAAAAAAGAAAAGAGCATTCGGTTTCCACGTTAAACTGTGGGTCTAAGGTGGAGTGAAAACCTTATCCGTTGTTACAATTCGGGAAGAGCTAGTTGTTATTATTACTAAAGAGAAAAATCGTGCATGTTTTGCGGTCATACTACCCACGGATCAAATGATCCTGTTATTTTAAATCCGGTTCAATAATCAAATGTTCCTGTTATGTTGAAATGTGGAAGAGTGAGCAACGACTCCCTGACGAGATGTATTTCTTGAACTGATCCACAGAAGAGCTAGTTGTTATTATTACTAAAGAGAAAAATCGTGCATGTTTTGCGGTCATACTACTCACGGATCAATAATCAAATGTTCCTGTTATGTTGAAATTATGATGAGCAACGACTCCCTGACGAGAAGTATTTCTTGAACTGATCCACAGAACAGATGTTCACATCTTTTGAAGGCTGCACGCGCCACAGATCTTATAGACAATGCAGGTCCTGTATATGAGCTTTAATTATCTCGATGAAATATTGAGCAATTATTCCCTGACGAGATGTACTTCTGAATCCACGTTAAACTGTAGGTCTAAGGTCGGGTGAAAAGCTTTCCAATTCCGCGAGAAAGAGTTAATTATTATTACTACTGTAATTTGTACCACCCTATATATATATATCCATTCCTTTATTTATTTTAAAAGAATGAACAAAACTCTCTCTCTCTCTCTCTTTATATATATACATATATATGATGAATAAAACCACGAAGGAAAGGAAACACAAAATGGTGCTCAAGCGCTTTCGTCTACTGACATCCTCAGGAACACTGAAGTACATAAAAGGGTTACAGCCTATATATAGGTTACAGAAAGAAACCTATATATATATATAATATATATATTATATGCAATAAACGGAGAAGTAAAAATAAAAAATAAAAATTAAAGGATTATCAGAGAGGCATACAGATTTGTAAGGAAAAAAATCGATTTTTGCACAAGATCAAATGAATTATAAAAATACAAATTTATACTGGAAATCTGCCCAGGTTTTAACACTCTGCCTTTTATGGTTAAGTTTCGATGTATATAAAAATAAAATGAAAATTAAAAGTTAATAAAGTAGCATACAAGTTTACCAAAGATTTAGCGTTCTACC